>CM023362.1:5644038-5937822 GCA_013282895.1 Eriosoma lanigerum
TTCACCCACTCCTCCGCCACCCCTTCACCCACTCCTCCGCCACCCCTAACTCCCTCACCCTACACATCGCCACCCCTACCCACTCCCCCCACCCTCTGCCGCACCCACCACCGACACCCCCGCCACCCCCTCAACCACCCATCATCAGCCGCCGTAGAGGCGGTACTTCAACCACTCCCCTCATCACCCGCCATACAAAATATAAAATATATAACATGAATTTATTTATTTAATATACACACTATCCTATAAGGTTCATTTTATAATAATACATCGATATAATAATGTTATCGACATTTTATAACATTTTTTTTAAAATTATAAATATAAATATATAATTTTATTCAATACATATTGTATTATTAACATTATGTTTTAAAGAAAAGAATTAATTGTAAGTATATAAACAATTTTTTACAATAGAATCAATGAAATAATTGCCGCTTCGAGTTTCATTGCGGAGTGTAAACAGTACTGTAATCTCGCGATGATGGTGATTTCATGTACTTTAAATTGTAAGGTTCGGGACCATCGTTTTCGTCAACAGCCTGAAAGTTAATAATTATATATTAAAATATAATATAATAATAATATAAAAACAAAAATAATAATAAATAAATAAACAAAATTATTATTAGACAGGCTGTTACGTAAAATCATTGTCGTTGATGTGCACTATATCGGGGATAGAGACTTAATAAATTTGGCTGCTCCGGTGTTCTCATAGAATTTCTACAACATAACAATAACGAAAACAATTTATAATTTTTTATTTTATATTTTTAACGTTTTTACCCTCAGTAGTGAATTTTCTTCGGGATCCGTATATGAACATGTAAGATTTAGTATTCTAAATATAAATTTTTTGTCTCCACAAAAATCATAAAAACATATTTACATACTGCTCCCCTTGCAAACTATATATATACTTAAAATTGAGTACTACATATTAATAAATAATATATCACTGCTCTTCCTTAATTTATCCATACAAAATATTAGTATATTATTGTATAGGCATAAAGTAATTTTATTGTATCCACCCAAATCAATAACGCCTACATTTATTTACTACTCTCGACGCAATTATTATATTTTAATTTCTTGGTCCTAAATATTAAAATATTAATATTGCACTTTCCCTTTAACTTTGATACTTAATATAGAATATTTTTAATATAAATTAAATTTTTTTTTATTTACCTAAATCATAAACACGTCATTATATTGATTTTGGTTGGACAAAAATGTACTTAATAAATTATGAGTTTGATTATGTTTGTTTTCTACAGCAGATAACCTTCCACTCGATATGCGTTTCATATTTGTCAAGTCTTGTTCAGTTAAAAGATATGAACCATATGGATTTATATTTACATTACTCTAATAATTATAATTAGGGTTTAAAAATAAATAAATAAAAACTAACTATTAAATCGGCTATAGCTTTTGGGCTATTAGATATATCGAAATCTTCGAGAGTATTTGATCTAGATCCCATCATGAGATTGGAAATTAAAAGATCACTTCCATCACTGTATATGTAGGAGATATACGATATTATTGTTGCGGAATCTGATAACCATATAACACAAGTGACAAATCCAATTTAGGTCATCGCAATTTTTTATTATCTATAACATCATCCCTTTAACTATATCTTCGGATTAAGTAACACTTATATCAATCATGTTAAACACACTTCGATCAAGATACGACAAATGTAGAGAACTGCGTCTTAAATTTACTAATTGCTCCTAAAATATATAAAAATATGTTATTACTATTTTTTTTTTTTTAATAATAATTAAAAATTATAAACAAATTTTAAGATAAAACTTACGAAAACCCAAAAATAATAATCATTGCAATAACTAAATTTTAGTAAAAATTATAGAGAACGCGAACTAACAATATATTTAATAATATTATGTTATAAAACTTTGAGACATAGAAACGACAAATTGCTTACAAAATTATGTGTCAGAGATTAATGAAAATACGGTTGCTATAGATTTATATTTAATATTTAAAAAATAAAAATAATTAACTCACTTGAGCCGAGTATTGTCTTATCGATGTAGAATAATTAGGTTAGATTGGATTGTATGGTTGAACGAGGTTTATTAAATGCAAAATATTCTGAAATCGGACTGAACCACACCTGCAGTTTAAAGATATGATAAAATTGATATAATATTAGGATACTACAAGGATACAAAAGGATAGTAGTATATACCTATCTATAAGGCTATACCAATAGGTATGATAGTATACTATTTTACTTATAGATAAATATTTTAAGTAAAACATTTTTTAAAATTTAAAAATTAAATTATACCAGAATTTCTCATTGGACTTAACGACTGAACGACTTAACGACAATCTAGTGTACTTCTATCCTTACTCACAGCAGGCGAAGTTACATCAGGAACGTCTTGGTTTTGAAAAAATGATCTTTAAAATAATTTTAAAAATAAAATGTCAAAATCAAATTCATATATGCTTAAAAATATTCTGAATAATAAAAATAAATAAATATTAGGTTTAGGAGAACACGCAGGAATATTAGTCCCATAGATATTAAAATAAAAAATTTAGATAATTTAATTAACTTACTCTTCTAAAAGTAGACATGGTTGCAAACAAATTAATTAAATTTTAATGGATAACAACGAAAATAAATAAATAAGACAAAATAAGTAATTATGAAAATAAAATAAATTTTTGCGACGAATTAATATTAAAACCGCGGAAACATATAAACGATATTAAACATGAACAGACCAGTCGAAGTCTCGACGACGAACTAAGTACTAAGCGCAATCCTTCGTCGACTGAGGACTACTTGAACTCAGATTTTCTGCGCATCATTTCTGCTAATTTTCATTGTCATCCGTTTTGGTTGGTCAATGTAATCGCGTAAAAACCAATCAAATGACCTTATATAATAGAACAATCCCACCTAATTATTACATAATTTAATTTATGTTCATTTAATACTTTAATTGTCTAAAAAAAAAAAAAAAAAATCGTACTATCAACTTAAGTGTTTTTTCTATAACTATATATATAATTATTTTACCTATTACTACTATTGTTTTAATAACTATACCTATATGCTTCAATGCATATATATATACAAAATATAAATTACATAGATTTAAGTACAAATAATACCTAATAATTATTAGTACCTAGTCACATCAATATAGGCTACTAAAAAATAAAATATTAAAAGTATTAAAAACATAAAAAAACATGATTAAGTATAGATAAATAGTTAGGTACCAAATATAATATTATGCAGCATCGCATGTATTTCGATAAGGTACCTATAATATTTTTAATAAATATTACCCAGCAGTGCGATGATGCATATTTTGAAGGATGTCCATCATGTGTAGACACAATGACATATATCTACAGCTAGGGTTCATGAGATCCGGATCGCCTCGACATTTTTTAACTGTCTGCTAACTTTATTTACCGATATTAATTTTTAAAAAAACATTAGTTATAAAGTACGCATTAGTCGAAATATATTGTGTGATTACATGTTTCTTGAGTGCCTGTCTGAACATCCACCGAATTGAAAAAATTGATATTTTTTAATCTATAATATTATTGTTCAGATTCATAGTGACATCTACAGACATATACGAAATAAACTGCAAAGTACAAGTGTTTGGAAAAATAATTCTTTCTTTTTAAATATAAAAATATTAAATTAAAAATATGTTTCGAATTTATATTTTTACGGATTTAATATTATTGAGATTTTTTTCAATATTTATTGAAATACTGTATAAAATATTTAAATAGATAATATATTTTAACATTACTTTATTAGTTCTTGAAAATATTTAAAGATTTTATTAAATCAATTAAGTTTGGCTGAGAGTGGTTGAAATACGTATTTCAACACACGGGTTTCCAGGTTCGACTTCTGGAAGAGGTATAAGCCACCATTTTTTTGCGTTTCTGGACTTTGGAATAATCCGGCCACAATTCCAGCAAAGCCTAAGTATTTATTGTTGTTCCATCATGTTCTTAAGCCAATTGTAGTTTCCAAATTGGTAGAGAATGGATTTTTTGTCGAACTAAACTATTTTATATATCAAAAAAAATTTATGTAGGTACCTATCAAGAATCAAGCGATAAAAAGTTAATGATGCGGTATTTGGTTAAAATATTGTTTTATTGTAAATATTTTTTTGTTATTTTATATGCCTTGTAACAAACAGAGTGTATATGAGAAATACGCTGCTACGCTGGACTATATAGAGATAAAAGATTTTTATAATATATATAGTTATACATAATCTTTATAAAATAATATTAAATAAATATTTGAATATTTTTTATCGTTTTATTGAAATGGAAGTTTGTTTTTATTGTACATCGGTATATTTTATAACTGTTTTTAATTTATGTACTTACCTATTTATACAAGTAGCAAAATACTTTATAATTTTTTAAAATTAAATTTACAATTTTATGTAATATATATATAGAGACGTATTTAGTCATTTTCGACCACAGTTAAGAAAAAAAAAACGCCTCCTTCCCAACCTAAATTTCTTCAGCAATAGGTAATGTTAAAACAGAATCATAATAATAGAGATAGTAAGAAGATAACTTATAAGTCAACAAGCATATTTATATTATTTCTCTTAGAAATCTATAAATAGTGATAATTTTTTACCCAGTTTTAAACCATTAGAGCCAAAATGTAGGTTTCCCCTCCCAAAATTTTGATATGTTATAGTGCGTTTAATTATCTTTGATTTAAGACCCTTCTGAAAAAAATCGAGAGGAGTGTTCATAGTCAAGTTTCACTTCGAACTGTGTAACTACCGACCGCATATACGTCATATAGGCAAACAGGCATTTATTAAAAACGATATACATTTTTCTTATAACTATACCTATGTTTATATTTATTTTTATTACTATGGGTAAAAGTTTATATTTCAATAATTATAATAAAAAAACATTTTTGATTTTCTTTGTTTTTGTTGTTTTGTATTTATATTGATTTCTTCATTATATGGTTACAAAAGTTATAATTATAAATTATATTTGTATAATATTAATAATATATAGTTACGCCTTATAATTTGGTTTTGTATACAACTTATAGTACGGGTTTATGGTAACCTAATTTTATTTTACTGATAATTGAGTGCTAACTTCACACGTATACTTAGTATTTAATTTAGCTCTTTTTATGAATTTTTTTAAAAAAATTTACTAACAATAAGAAGTACTACTAAAGATTGACGGAAATCGGAAAAATAACAGATTTCGTTAATTTGATTTTAAATATTTTGGGATAATTTGTGCAGTTTTGAACGTAGAAAATTGAAAAAAAAAATTAAGTATTCCCATAGCTAGTCTATACACATGGTAAAATTTTGTAACGGATTATCAGTATAATATATTGAATTATATTCATTGCATTAAAATCTTAATTATAATAAACCACTAATTTCTCCGTGGACCTAAGGGACGAAAGAGTAAGTCCAAAATTGACTTTCCCTCTTTTTTGGTATTAGTATTCAGTGTTCTAATAAAATCAATTTATAAACATTTATCATACATAATATATAAATATTATAATTTTTAATTTAATAAATATACATTTCTTAATTTAATATATAATAATATAAAAATTAAATATATTTAAGAAATATGCACATAAAAAGTAATGGTAATATTAATTTTTTTTTGGTTTATACGTTGGTAAAAACGGAATAGAATATGTCCACTTCATTCTGAAAAATAAATAAAAAGGTTTTTTAAAATATACAAAAATAATTTTTTTTCAGTCAAATATTTATAAATTAAAATTATGTATATAGTTGTTATGGTTTTTTTTTTTTTATAAATATAGATATCAAAATTAAGTAAATTTAAGAAAAATATAAATGTATAAATGAATAATGCTAAAAAAATACATAATGATTAACGACACAAATATATTAATCTATTATATATAACTTATAAATTATAATATATAATATGATAGTCATTACAGTATCATAATTGTTTTGAAAAACAAAATTAATTAACATAATAAATTATGAGAATATATTATAGACCATTCCTAATATATTGAGAATCTAATTTTAAAAGAATAAACCAGTTATATTATATTTTAGATATTATATTGGTTAAGTTTGTAATTAAATACATATATTTGTAGTTATAATGTTATGTTATTTTATTTTAATAATAAGAAAAATATAATAATAATTCCGTTGAAATATATTATATTTATTATTTTACCTAATATATTATATCATTAAACATACAAATAAATTTTCTATCGAAATTAGTAATACCTATATATAATTTGGATTGATATTTAATGCTAAATCAAAGGAAACACTTACTTTCTTAACATGTCCATGCCAACAGGGAAATCATAAGTACTTGATTCTTCACCCGTTGTTGGTTCATTAGAAAGATTCATTTCATTGCCCCAAGCAATTAGACCCCTTTCTTCTGCCGAGCCTATTATTGAATAAAGTAGTTGTAACACAATTTATATAATTATTAGAAAACAATTTTTACATGTAATATAGGTACAATCTCATATTAAAAAACCGAAAAAGTCTACATATTTTTATAAAATTTATCTATTCAAATTTAAAAATATATACCTAACTTTTATTAATAGTGTCATAAGTAACATTCACCATTGTTACTATATTTATGAAAATGTATATAATATTACTTATAAATTTATAAATATTACAATAAGACTTATATTTAAATAAAGTAATTTCATTAAATGTTGTGATAAAATTGAAATCTTATGCATGTAGCATTTTAAAACTTTTATTTAAAGTAGTAAAATATATTACCTACTATTTTAGAATTTATAATAGTAAATTTAATTATTTCATATTCATTTATTTTGTATTTATTAATAATAGTTAATATTTCATAAAAGAAAATATTTCATATTTTATTGAATTGTATAAAATAATTAATTAATTTGAAGTAAATTAAGCAATAAGTATTTATGAATACATGTTTTCTCAGAAGTAGGTATCTTAATAAATGTCATCTATTCCATGATATGTTATTTTATCATAATTTTTGTATAATTCACTTATACAATATATAATTCATTTTTATAATTTAACTTGTCTAATCTGTATATCATTATCATTTTTAAAAATAATAATAGAAACATTATGTTTATAAAACTGTTTTACTCGAAGTTACCTGGTATGGTGTTATCTAAAAAGCAGCCAAGTAAACCACCAACTAATATGCTTGTGCTGCAAATAACTGTCAACACGCTGTCTAATATATCATTTCCCGTTTGAATTACGTTTGGATGTGCAACTATCCATTTTGGTAAAACCTGAAATTATAAAAAAATAAACGAAATATATTATATTCTTAAAGTAAATATTATATTATATTTTTGATTTTATATACCAATGAAAAAAACATGGAGAATCCAATTATGTATAAATTTCTTGACGAGTTCAATTGAACGTATTGCAGAGCAGATAAACCTATACAAAAACAAACGTAAACAAAATAAAATAAACTTCAAAATTTACAAATAAACTTAAATAATAAAATTTCAAAAATATTTGTACCAGTGGCAATTGTTATTATAAAATGTATCCTAAAATGTTATAGTTACCAAATGCGCAAATCATTCCGAACATAATACAAAACATGCCTCCTACAATAGGTTCAGGAATGATTATAAACACAGCACCAAATTTATTAACGATTCCTTGAATCAACATCAATGCGCTGGCATATTGTATTACACGTCTACTACCAATCTACATAAAAAAAAATTAAAAAACAAATGTATAACTATTAATGTTAACCAAATAAATATTATTATCCTGTCAAGGGCATTATTGATTATATCAAAAACACTCTTTAGTTTTTGAATGCTTATGAAGATTTATTAATGTTTAACGTTTTTCATTTTTGATTTGTAGTTTAGTTAAAAAAACGTAAAATGTATTGAAACTGTATGTGCAATATTATCATATTGTCTCATAGTCTATATCTAAATCTATCCGAAAGTTTGACAAAGATCGGAATATATTTTGTTTTTTTTAATTATAATTAATCTTTTAAAAATATATATATATAATTAATATAAAATATGAAAAAATACAAATTATTTATTGAAATCACTAAACAATTTACGTTTTACGAATGCATAAATTAACATAATAATCATATATTATGTATACTACGTGAAACTAATAGAAAATCAATAAAACATTATATTTGAAGCTGCATACCTACACAAACTTAAAATAACAACCTGAATAAATTATATAATATTATAGAAAATATCGATATAAACATTACCTTAGTCACGCCGATGGCGCCGACATTTTCTCCGAAAGTGTTTGTTCCATTTCCACTTCCCCAAAGTCCGGCCATTACTGTCCCGAGGCCTTCAAATCCAATCCCCCTGTTGATTGCGTGCACAGGTGGCGGTGGAGCTCCTGACACACAAACATAAATCATCATAATACATATAATAAGATAATATGATATATTATATCGAACAAAAATTGTAATTTAAATCTAAACAGAGAAAATCAGTCAAAAAAAATTTCACACGCTGATGGTGACAAATCATCATTCATCAGAATAAAAACCTGATTATTTGAAAAGCCTTATATTATGACATATACGAATATATATCATTAAATGAATTTGAAAATTAAAAATTAAACTTTGGGTTTGAATATTTTTTTTTTTTTAATGATAGTCGAAAAAATTAAATCATACTATTTAATAAAAATAACGATTGATTAGTTATTCAGTATACAGACTATTATGTTACATTTGATTTTTAGTTGATGAACCCATTAAAAATTCTTAAACTTTCAACAAAATTTAGATGAAATTAGATCATAATTTGTTCATAGTAGAAATTTTCTTGATTTTGCAACAAGAAAATAATATTGTTGTAGCATAAAGTGTTGATCATTCTGTATATAAATATTTTAAATATTTTTTGACATCGAAATTACAATAAAATGTATATATGATTAAAATTTTATAAGTTATAGAATAAATACATGCATAAAAACCTAATACTCGTATACTTCAAATAAAATATTTGCTTCTTTAAATAAAACCGTACAGTCAATAAACAAAAATATAGAGAAAAAAAATTCTGAAGTTATCAATGATAAAATATTCAAAAATATTTAAAAATAATGAATACATAATATTGAAAAGAGAATTTAAAAGAAAAAAATATTAACCATTAAATATTTCTCACCTTTTTATAATTCTTACTTCTAAATATTATTAATTATTATATAAAATACATACCGCACATCTTCGCTGTTGTTGGATAATAACTTATTGACTCAACGGTACAAGCCAGTACTCCTGCCAACATACCTACGACACCAGCTACACTAACAGTCGGCCATCCCCATTGACCTGAAAATTCGAATATAAAAATATTTGATAATGACTAGAAAAAAAGGTACAATACTATTATACGATATTATATAAAGGCTGTCTCACAAAATATGAATAATAAAATAAGTATTAAAAAAAAATGTTTTAACATTATATTTTTAAATAACAATTAAAAAAATGTACCTTAATATTTATCTTATGCAATTTAAAGTTTAATTATAGAACAAAACAAACAATATATTTTACGATCGTATATGTGCCTACGCAAATAAAGAATAAACTTTAATTTAATATCAGCGTTTCTCTTTCATTGGTATAAACCTTACATACATTATAAACAACAATCCTCTAATATGATTTGTAGGATTTATATTATTTAACAACATATATTTTTATTTAAAAATGTATGAAACATTTTTGACGATGTATTAAAATAATTTTTATTTAAAAAAATTACAATCATAATTTTTGCGCAGTAAATTAAACATTTAGAATATAAAATATTTATTGGATATTAAGTTTATTTTATATTTTTTAGATTTCTAGACTTAAAATCTTATTAAAATCAGAGTAAGTTACTTATTAAATGTAAAAAAGACTTATTTAATGTTAAGATAATTTTTCGTATATAAAAGTGAAAAATAATTTTTTTTTATTGGCGTAAGATAAAAATAAAAAACACACTTTTACATTATTTCACATTCGGCATTCAATGAATTTGTATTTTTCCCGACTTTGTAATAAACAAAATATACAATTTCACAAATATGCATCGAATTAAATAATAATCAACAATCGCTAACGGCAACGTCCATAACCCGCGTCCTCTTCATTTTGAAAATGCCTCCTAAATGCCTCCTAAATGCCTCCTAAATGTATTTTGAAACAAGATCGTTGCTATGCAGTTTGGTGAATGTCGCAAAATTTTCCACTTGGGTTCAAACGAATTTCGTTTTTCATGGGACAGCTGTATTGTTTTATGTATATTTATAAATCGGTTAAACGTTCGATATTGTAACATAACAATACGTCATTTGTTTTTATATTTAAAATTAAATTTTTTTTACCAAATGTACAATTTTAATAAAGTATTGTAACGATAACACATTTTCACAGTTTACTATTATAATATTATTAAAATAATTACAAGGATAGGGCACTCGGAACCATGGTGAATCGCCTATAATCCTAAGCTTGATGTCCGTTCTTGCAGGATGGCCGGCCGGAAAATAATCGATGTACGTTAACAGCGCGCATATTATCCACATGATCATTATAGTCAATAAAACCTAAACAATATAATGATATAGTATAATATTAGTATAAAATATTATAAGGGGCCGTAAGCACAAAGTAAATTAATTTGGATAATGACTTTAATATATATCCCTCCGAAAAAATTAGTCGATCACGTCGGCTTTTAAGTCATTTGATTTCAAAATATACGTATTTATAAATAATTTTTTTGAAAATGTTTAAATCATTTACTATAATGCTGTTGGTGAAATATTTTATGTATTTTACATTTTCTAAATTCTACGTTATGATTATAACGTTATGGTTACAATTTTTATCACATAATAATACCTATAAAATACTTAATTTTATTAAGATTTATACAGGTAATGCATTTTTAAAATAATGTACCTAACATTTAATTTATATAATCTATTATAATTTATATTTTATATAAAATATAAACATTTTCATACATCATACTTAGGAGCTAGTGACAATGTTTGTATCTAATAAAGTTATTTATATTAGACTTAAGCATATCGTATGCTTAGGAATTAAACGCCAATTCAAATGATCGTGTTAAACAAATAAAAAATATATTACTCATAAATATACAATTAATAATTTGGTAGATAGATTTCTGAATAAAATATGAGATTTCCATAATGAAAATAAATTTTACCCATTTCTTTTAGATTTTTGAATCAAACCCAAAATTATAATAAGGTTATACTATTTATAGTCTTCAATAAAATATATAAATAAATACAGAAAAAATATTAATATTAATAATTATACTGGATAAAATTTATAGCAATAAAGTGGAAAGGTCGATTCCGGACGTTCTTCCTTCGTCCCTTCGGTCCTCGGTAAATTTAGTCGTTTATAATAATTAAGATTTGAATGTAATGATATTGCATTAAAAAATACGATTATGATCGAAACTCAAAATAATATAATATAAAATACTGATAATACGTTCCAAAATTATACCGAGTATGTAAATTACCTATGAAAATATTTAAAAAAAACAACAAGTCCCTAGATTCAAAATTTCATTAGTTATTATGAAAATCTAAAATCAATTTCGTCAAAATTATGATTTCCGTGAATTTTGCAGATTTACCACAATTTTTTGATAGTTTTTCTTCTTCTAAGGAAAAACTTTTGAGAAATTTGAAAAATGAGTTAAATGGAAGAAGTGTCTTCAGACATAAAAAAATAAAAAAACGTTTTAAAATAAATAAATTCCTTGACCCCCCTGACTATTATGATTATTATTATTAATTCCTAATGCCTGGTCAAAACTAGTGCGTCACAGGTTAAATATTTGTAACACCAATTGTTTTTAAAATTTAAACTATTTTAAATTTGGAAAAATAATTTTAAATTTATTTTTTATTTTTAGTTTTACCTAATAAAATGAAATAAAATATAAATAAATTGTATTAATTGTAGCGTTGGATATTAGTAAGTGGGTATTTAAAAAAATATATATATTTTTGAACAGAATAAGAGTTAGAATAAGAATATGAATAAGAGTTGCATTAGTCAGATCTCCGTGGGATACGCTGTATAAAAACAATAGATTAGAGTTGTGACAATATATAAATAATTTTTTTGGGTCGTTCAAAAGTTTGAATAACACTTGGTGAATACCATTTTATAGATACCAAAATATTCTTACAGGGAACAATTGGAAAATGTTAAATTTGACCATGGAAAATCCTTTGCTTCTACTATAAGAAGGAACAGTACACTTGACATTCGGCAGAAATTGTGAAAACAACGTCAACAGTATAATAGTTCTGAAATAAAAATCGAGGAAATTATTACGATTTTTTTATGATTGTTATCATATACGAAACATTATAATGAATATATATTATTACCCCATTGATATGCCCCAATGTTTAGAAGCTGATTCTCCTGCGTTCTCAAACAGCGATAGACCCACTAACGAAACTGTCGGGACGATGGTGAGTGGTGTCACATACTTGACTAATTTTCCGACCAAACCTGAAAAATATTTATAACTTTGTTGCAAACAAACACTATAATCATATGAAAAATTCAGAATCGAAAATTGTAAATCTTCATTGTTAATATCTACACTTTGTATGTAAGTTGGTACAAATATTTCTATCGATTTTATAAACATATTAAATTTAATAATATATTATATTTTCGTAGTCTAACAAAATATTATGATACTATAATAGAACTACGAAATAACTAAAACTGATATCAGTAATTTTAAACAAATAACTAAGAACACTTACCAGAATATCCAATGTACACTTGGAATAAAGCCGATACAGCAATTGCACCAGAAAGTTCTCTCATACGCACTTGCCAAAGTTCTTCTTGTTCGTCGGCACTCATTTTACTGATTATATCTGCAGATGGACACCTCCATTGAGGCAGTTTTAAAATTGCTAACGTCGGTACGAGAAATGAAATTGTTCCTCCTTGTACGATTGGTAGTCTATCGAAAAATATTTAAACTTTTGTAATATTAGAATCGTTTCATAAGATTTTGTACGATTTACGAGTTATTACAACGTAAGACATACATTTAATCAATTTAATAGATCCTATAGTTCTTCTTCTTCTTCTACTTCGCCTTACCTATATCAAATAGAAAGGCCATCCTAGTTTTACACCTCCATTATTCTAGATCCCACTTCTTGTCCATTTTATCCAGCTATCTTCATATTACTCTGACACTCTCTGTTCCATCTATCCAATTTTTAATACTCCCTTTGACTCTCTTACCTTCTACATTCATTTATATTATAACTATCGCTGCCTCTGAATCATCATTCACTCCTCATAACATGTCTAAACCATCTCAGCCTATACTCTCTCTCATTTTTTCACAATTGTTACAACTCCTATATTTCCATTTATGTATTCATATCTTGTTCTGTCCTCTCTAGGTATTCCACATATCCATGTCTCCATTCTCATCTCTGCTACATTCATTTTCTGTTTCTTTCTTTTGTTCACTACCTAACACTCTTATCATTATTTCTTATCCACAAATTTCTAGCCTCATTGGTTTACTACCTACTGTCTCATGTCATATTATCTAACTTTTAAACTTTTCGCCATCCTGTGGTCACACAAAATACTTAACGTCTTCCTTCACTTCGTCTATCCACGCATTCTATACTATTTTTCATGCCCTTCTCAGAATTGCATTGTATTGTTATTAAATCAAAATTACTAGGAATAACTGCAAAATACAAACCCGAGAAAAAATGTAGATTACTACTTTGGTTATAAATGTAAATACTATAATTTTATTATGTTACAAATACTATAATTTTATATTAAAATCTGTTATTGTATATTTAATGATATTCAAGGTTAGGTTAGGTTTGCAACAACATTATGTGATACATTTTTATTTTTTCAGAAAATAAAAAGCGAATTTCATCATATTAAATTTATAAGAAATTAAACAAATTTTTTAAACATTAAATTATATAATAATTAATGTTATGTGTTATATGTTAATCAATCGGTTAAATATGTTTAAACAATATTGGTGTGCTAAACTAATAAGTACCTGCAGCCGAATGTGACCTGTACAAACGTAACTATAGCTGTTACAAATATCATAGTTGATATTATATGTCCTCGAGAAGGATCATCTTCCCTCATGCATAATGCTGGTGTTAATATAAACGGGATCGACACGATCGCGCCAATCATTGTAAGGTAATGCTGTAAAATGTAAATAAATGTGTTGAAAATAACATTTATTAATAAATTGAAATCTTCTTTATTTAAATTTTGTTACTGGGTTTTAAATTTGATAAATAAAAATGGCAAACGTATCGGGTTAGATTCAGATAACACTTTTTTTTATATATAATTATTATAAATTACTGGAATAACCTATCTATAATAGGGATGAAAATGCATTTATCCATTCGATTTTCTGGAAATATATAGTTTGAATCAAATTTGTTAAATATCTAAAAAAGCTTTATGTGTTATAAACGTAATTTTTAAATATTTTTAAAAATAATACTAAAATCTACCTTATTGTATTTTAATTACTTTTTAGAATTATTTGTATATTAAATCGAATATTTTGTTTTAAAAAATTTTAATTTTATTAAGACATTTGAAAAATAACATAAAACACAAAACATGACAAATTAACATGTTAAATATTTAATGATTTTTAAATGTAACAAACTACTATTTAATAAATACTAATCAAATAATAGGGCAATATATTAAATATATTGTGTCATATAATTAAATAAACATTTTTATTAATAATTATGTGCTATAAAAACCTATTACCTGGTATTCAATTGTGTGGAGGGGGGGAATTTGTGTGTGTGTCATATTCATCTCATAAGAATTTGGGTAATCGACAATTCAGTAAATTTAAATAATGGATCCTAGAGTCGACAATTTGGAGCATGTTTTAAAAAGCAGTAATAATAAATTTATTTTTGTTTTCATAAAATTTGATCATAATATGTATACCTAATTTTAATGCTTTATTATATCTAAATTATATTATATTATAAATTGACAACTAAAAAGGCAGAATAGTTTTTTTTATATACATATATATATTTTTAAACTATTTATATAAGTGAAATATTTAACTACTTTTAACTTAAAATATTACTCAAATTTGAACTGTACCTACTAAAACTACGGTACCTATATAGATTTTCTATCTTATATTCTTATACGTATGTATGATAAAAACAACTAGTATGTGAGTAGCACAAGGCCATCTGTGGGAATTTTTCAAGGGAGGGAACAGCAAATTTTTTTTTCTGAGTTTCATTATCCAAGTAGTGCTACATTTTGGTTTGTGAATTGTTTTCTTTCATAGGTATAAGTAATTTAGCAATATACAAATATTATTAAAAAATGTTTATTTGGTGATTTTTTTTACTAAATACCTAGTGATTATAATAATTGACCTCAAAAATCCAGGGGGGAAATGAAACCCTCTGTGGACGCCCTTTGGGTAACGTTCTCTTAATATTTTGGTATAAATTTTCTAGTTTACTGTACACATCTTTTTCGATCTTCTGTAATTTTTTTTTATAAAAAATAATTATGCGTTGAGAATTTGGCGGACTTATTTTGTTTCGAAGTTATAGCCAGGTTGTTTTGTACAACAAATCAGATATAATTTTTTACTTTCAGAATGAAATTACTAGTGACAAACATGCGTAGCCTACCCCAAAAAAAATGTTGAAAATATTTTTTAAAAAAAATTTGAAACTGGGATATTCAGCTACAAGATAATGCATCCTTCTAAATATTTAAATTTGAAATAGCTTTAATTCAAAATCTAGTTATTTGTATCAATTTGTTTATATAACAATATTTATTATACATTATTAAATTATTTTACCTAGATTAAAAAATAAATAAAAAAAATATCCTTAAAACTAAAAAATATATTGATATTATAATATATGTATAACAGCTATTATAAGTATATTTATCATTATCATATCTAAGACAACTCAGCCCTCCCAACCCTTAAGTTTTTTATTAGGGATGGCCATTGGTACCTATCACATCTATATTTTACAAAAAAATAATAAATGTTATATTTAAGTACCTACCTAGTAATTTATATAATTATTTTTTGAGAATTTCCTTACCTAATAAATTTAAAAAATATTATTTACATATTTAATTTTTATATTAGGTACAAAGAAAGTGATGATAGCAGAAAGATTATTTTATTTTATTTTATTATTAATAAAATATGAAATAAATAATAATTTTTTTAATTGAAAAAAACAATTTTGAGCTAATATTAGTCGAAACTTCATTATATTTTTAATTTAATATATGTAATAAAAAGACTAAAATAAAATACAAACTTAAAATACTTATTTAAAAAAAGGATTTCTTGTTGAAGTTACTTAATATTTAGTTCTATAGCTGTGCTTGTATTAAATTGATAGGTCTTAAAAACTAAATTGTTAATTTCATTACGAATCAAAAATGACCCGATGTGGGTTTTACATTTATTTTTTTGTAATTTGTAGGAAACTTTACTTTCCGCTTAAGAAAACTATTAGTTAAATAACCCGATTAAAGTACCATCGGATCGGACTGATTTTTCTACCCAGAAAAGGATTTACGATTGTAGCTAAAAAAAAACATTTGTCATTATTGTAAATCGATATGCTGATCCTTAATTATCAGGAAGAGATAGGTTATCATGGACCATACTAAACAAATTTAAGTAGGCCACAGTTTCATCTTTACAGATAAATATTTAAAAATAACATCGTTTTAGTAAGTTCGATAATATAATTATATTCAACAGAATATTAAATTGTACTTTATTATAATAAATTTAAATATACATACTTATAATACTTTAAATATATAATAATATATGATGCGTGCTATTATTAAATAAATCTAGTACCTACGCGTCATATCAAACTAATAAATTAGGTACCATTATAATTTAAATACATATTTGTAGGTCTTTAATTCGTTTCAAAATTACAATACCTAGTTAAAATATTTATTCTAAACTATAAAAAACATATTTCACATACTTGTAGGGCCATGAAAATGCATAAATACCATGGTGGATTATCATCAATACCATAAGTTATTGACAGACCTTCATTAGTTTTAGAATCGGATATTGCGTTGCTATCGATAGTTTGTGTCGATACCAAATTATTTGACTAAAAACAAAATAATAATATGTACAATATTTGATGGTTTTATATTTTTATGGTTAATAAAATAATAACTTAAAACAATAACGAATTTTAATTATCGTATAGGTATATAATTTATGATTTATACACACATAGCTGCATTGCTCGATGTTTTTACGTTAAAATAATTTATGTATATAAAATATAATGTTAAAAGTAGATTAATTTAAAATCAATTAAGTGATTACTTATGATTATATGTTATCAAACAAATATTATTTATATTTTATACTACCTTTACAACAGGTAAAACATGCAATAAACAAATAAATTTACCTCTTACTCTATAAATATTGTCTTAGTACGATTTAAATATTACATACCTACTACGTTTTATCTATTTTAACAATTTCAGATTTGTTTATAAGTATATTATTAATTATTATTGTTCTTTAACTAATGAAATGAAAAACGACAAGTATGCATAAATTGTATAAATAAATATATAATTTATATAATGATCAATATATTATAATAGACTTACGCTTAAATTTATGTTTACAAATCCATTGGTGTCGTCCATAACGAAAATATAATTGTTGACTGTGTTCGAAAGTACTCTGTAGATTTAAACAGAACCAACTTATTAGTTTGTTAATACAAGTTATGACAACGAGTGTAGTACACTTTTATACAAATTAAATTGATATATCATTCGTAACGGTGTAATACATTGTTTGACATTATAACAGTAGTCACTAATCTATAGCTCATTAAAATACGTTATCTTATCTTAACTAAACGAAGAAAAAAAAAATTATTTCTTTGCATTAGTTTATGTCTCTAGGAGAAGTACATTATGTAAACAGAATTTATTTGGTTTTAGTGATCGATTAACTGATCACTTCTAAGAATGTAAATTATAATGCTTCGTTAAAATAAATATATAAATATAATACCTACCATCAAAGAAAGTCAAAATATTAAATTATAATTTTTTTTTTTTTTTAACGATTGTGAAGTATTCAAATGCAAATATACAGATCATAATATTACCTATATTGTTATTTTATTAATTTTAATATTAACGGAAATTTATTTTTCCTATCTAGATTTGTATAAATATCTTTTAAAAAAAATACCTAACAAATCAATCATTATTAATTTAATACATTGTTTTATTATATTTGACTTTGAAATAAAATACCTATGTTCTTTTTTATCTATAAAAGTAAACAATATTATAAGTCATAAATAAATAAATAGCTCTCCGTTCTAGTTTTAAGACTAGAACGGATTTCTTTGAAATATTAAATAACTCTACTCTATGATATAATAAATACATCTTTCATACATTGTATTATTGAGAAAATAATTATTTAAATTATGTAATTAAACAAAATGTTTACATACAGTTAGGTACAATTTTTTAGTAAACGATATCAATAGGTTGTTCTTTTATTCTTACTTATTTACACTATTAATTATATTGCTTCTGTATTATGTACTTAATCACTAATAAGCTTTGCGATTAAGACGATAGGTATTTATGATTTATCGACAGATGGGATTATTTCTTAACATGTTACACTCATTCGTTAAAAACATTAAGACAGGATTACATTATAACATTCTATTATTATTTTATTATTTGTAATAATGAATGAGTAAATAAATAGCAAATTTTATCACCAATTAGTAATTATTATTTTTTATTTTGTTTTTAGTATACTGTATATACAGTATACTCTTAGGGTGTCTGACACTAACACAGACAAACACGAAAATCACTCTATATATTATTAATTGTTGTTTTGTAAATAATTATAATTTACTATGTAATAAATGGAAAACAACTATTTTTGCAATATTATTAAATACAATCTTTGTCAAGTGACATAAATATAGTTATAATAGAATTTGTATTATTTTTGTACTATAATAGCTTGATCACCCTGTATAAGTATAAAGAGTTTATTATAAAATAATTCAGTATAAGCACTAAGTGAAACTATGGATTAGAAAAACTTATCAAATAATTAACTTTTTTTACAATCTATCAACACTTTTCAAATACTACCGTTGTCTTAATTATGTCTTAATTTCAGCATTATTTAATGTTTGTAATTTATTATTATTATTAATGTCACACTATCATAGGTGTAAGGTATAAAATAAATTATACAAATATAAATCATCTTTTTCTGTTTGTTTAATTAGAATTTTAGTATCAGTGGTATTTATTTCGTTTAGTTTTAAACAATTTTATTACATCACGATATCTATGAAAATATTTAATAACGAAGTACTTTTAGGAGAATTAATTTTATCGACGTTTTGTATCCAATCATGTTCCCTGTTGAAAACAGTATAATATTAAACAAATTAGGTACCTACTCAATAGTTATAGTAAATTATATCTTGTAATATTTTATAGAAATAGTATAATATATATTTAATTATTAAATATATAAACTTAAAAATGTATTATATAATTATTATATCATAAATATTTGTCATATTAATTTACAACAAAAAACTTTTTTTTTAACAAAATACAGAAAATGTTTATTTACTTAATTGACAATTATTAAAAAAAAATTTAAGTTAATAAGTATAATAACATTATTATACAATGAAAAAAATTAAATTTGATAGAAATACTTGAGAGAGTAAATAAGTAATATATAGGTATGTACTTTATATATAATTATTCATTTCACCAATAATATTGTAAATTGTAATGCATATTTAGCATTTTAAATGGCTTTTTTTTACATATTAAGTACATATTTTTAGTGTATTTAATTCCGTCCTATAATTTAATTATAAATTATCGAATTGTATTTATATAAATGTTCACGTCATTCTACATTAATAGTCCAAATAGTAGACATTTCATACAAATTTAAATTTAAAACAAAAAAATAAGTACCTATACGAGTTTGATTATTAATACAAATTTGATTTTAAATATATACCGTACTATGTCCACGAAAACAGGGAACACTTAATACCTCAATAAGTAATACACATTTCTTAATAAAATTTGAGGGAAATAATAGATACTAGACTACTAAACTAATAATTATGCCAGCTTAAAATATGTTCATATATTCTGCGCATGTGCAATACAACTTGTGTTTTTTACTAAATGAGAACCTATACTTTTAATATTATTTTCGGATTCCTTGATTTTTCAACTATTTTGATGTATTAATATGTGTTCTAAATACAATATTGATTGAATGAGAATTGTTTTAAATTATAAAAATTAAATGTGTTTTGATGCATCTAATAAATTGTTATTTCTTAAATAATTCCAAAAACAATGACGCTAAATGCGTAAAACTTTCAACGGGTATTTATTTTTGTTTATTTCTTAAATATTTCGTTTGAGTTAATATTTAATAAATATTAACATAAAATTAAACACAGTAAAAGTAGTACTAATTAAATATTAGTAAATATTTCTATATTCAAATACAGAATTATCAAAAAATAACAATTGATTAAATAGGCACAATTTTTATAATTTAAAACAGCTCTCACTCAGTCAATATTGTATTTAGAACACATACATTAAAATAGTTTGAAAAAAATCAAGGAATTCGAATATGATATTAAAAATAAAGGTTCTAATTTAAAAAATTGAATCTATATTGCGCATATGCAGAATATATGAGTTAAAAATATTGTTAGCAGGAATAATGAATAATTAATTGTCAAGTATAGTCTATTATTACGTCCCATAAACTGAATTAAAAAAATGTGTATTAAGTATTGAACTATTGAGTTTTAAGTGTTCCCTGTTTTTGTAGACACACGAATTTATATACATATATATAATTTATATTATAATGGGGAATAGATAGATTAACTCTATGTTACTTGAATTAAATAGCAAATATAAAAAGAACAACATTTTAATAAAGTTAAAATTTTGATAACTGTTTTATTTTTATGGCTCTTAATTGTATTGAATTTCGTATAAACTCCTGATCTATAAATTTAATTTAAATTCTTGATCTATAAAATAAAATATCTTAATAACAAGCAGACATAAATTATTTTAATAAATCTTTTTTTTATACTCTTTGAATTTCTAACCAAATTGTTTATTTTTACAAATTATACAAGTGTTTAATATAAATTATTATTAGTCGTCGATTACTTCAGAGTTTCTAGAATTAAAAATATAAATTTAAGGTTATATTATAATAATTAATAAATAAATAAAAGAATATAATTTTATATTCTTATACCTAATAGTCATATATTATGTACTATCTAACTTCCCAAAACACATTATTCTTTTTCGAATGCGAGACAATTTATTTTCAAATTTTCACATAACATTCCTGTTCAAGCTCAAAGAAATATAAGACAATCTTCACTAGAATTATCTAGTCGGTTCTTTTAATTCTGTTACAATTTCATAAAAATTAAAAATGCATATTCCCATAGCCTTTTGAACATTTTAAATTTAAATATAACATACCTAAACCAATCAAGTAGTACACGACGCACTTCGCTTACTTTTAATTTTCATGAAAATTAATATATTTATTGAAATTAATTCACGTACATTATAATATAACATTAATGTCTATAAACATAATGAACACGTTTGACTGAAAACATTCGAGAAAATGGAAATATTTTTAAAAAAACATTAATGTATTTTTTGGCCATGAATTAATTGTAGAAGACATTGCTAACCAAAAATATATATAATGTTTGTTTAATGTGTCATTTTAAATATTACCAAGTTGTTGAAATACCGCGTCATTTTATATTATTGTACTTAGATATTGTATTTTTATCTACTTTTCTTATATAGTTGCAATTATAACAATTAAAATTAAACAAATGATGATGATTGGATGACAAGGTTTCAACAAATATTACATTAGTAAATATTTTAAAATAATGAAATTTTATTCATTAACGATATTGAAAATATATTGTAATTATAAAACTAAATATTTAACACTACGATTCTATTGTCTTAGATTTTATAAAAAAAAAATTATATAAAAACATATTATCAAATTTCAATTAGAATACATCATTATCTTAATGTATCTTAATTTAAAATACAACATTTTTCCTAGTAATTAATCAATAATCTTTAATTAATAATAGAATTTACATAATAATTTTGAAGTTTATGCAAAAATCAAAATATACGGCATATGATATAGGCAAAACAATTACATAAGCGCGAATTAAATATTTAATATTAAATATCCAACTAATATTAAACAATTCAAATTCTTCCAGCATATTAAATTTCGACAAGGTTTCTGTGATTATATTACAATAGTAATGAATATTGATTATGTATCTAATTAAAAAACTTAAAATATTAATTATCAGCGAACAAAGTCGCGCGCGGGTAAGCGTATAACGACCTGTCCGATTACACTACAGCTAGTATACTTGCTAGTCGCGCATGTTTTCACGTGTTTGTCACAAGTTAGTATATAAAATTTGAACTGATATACAAATTATAAAACTGAGTTACTTCCATTCTTACAAGAATGTCCATCTTTGAACATTTTTTAAAACTCTTTTAAATTTTAATAATGTAGGTACTCGATGCGCCATATTTTTCTCGTCTAGCAACCCAATCTCAAATTCTTTTCTTCTTTCTAGTTTTTTTTATTCCAACTCATGACGCAATAAATAAGAAATAACAACACCCACACGAACTACAGCCTCTGACATCTTAGGTGAATCTTTGCAACCACTACTTATCAATAGTCGCGAGTACACTAAGGATTTTGCTAGTCGTGTCGATTACACAAAGCGATTTCACTCGTCATAGAGTAATATAATATGGCTAAAATAGCAAAAGGTCGAGCAACAGGTATTCAATATGCAGCAAGTAAGCAGTTAGGTGAATTTGGTAGCAACGAATAAATTCGTCCAATGTTTACGAGCCATAAATCAACAGAGTCAATATTTTTGATAAGCATTTGAAATTGGAATTTTGAATAAATTGGAAGAAATAATACATATATTCGTATATCAATTATTTTGTGTATTATTATTATAGTCTAACTATTTTGATTTTAAATACACAAAACTAAAGTTTGATATGTGTTTTATTGACATACTCTTTGGAAATGTATATAAATAAAATTGAAAAACCGTAAGTCCATATGTATTATTTATTCACTTTCTCAAGTATTTCTATTCAATTGACGTTTTTTCATTGTATATGTTATTAACTTATTATAGCTAATTTTCAATTGAGTAATTGAATATTTCCTGTATTTTGTTAAAAAAAAACTTTTTGTTATTTATTAATATAACAAATATTTATGATATATTCAAATAGTTTATAATAACTCAAAAAGTATAAAATAAAAGGGGGAATTCGAATTGGTTTGAATTGTTGGGCGCCACTTTGAAATAACACAAAAAACCGTTAAGATATTAGGGGATTTGAGTTATTACCTTTCTTGTGAAAGGGCCAGGGATCGTAGAATCGAGAGATGTCCAAAATATGTATATATGGTATTTTTTTTATGTATGATTTAAAAATAATTAAAAAGATATACAATTTTAAATATTCATAAGTTTACTTTATGAAATCGCCACCTGAGTCTCCTCTGGAATATCCCTTGGATTCTCGACGAGATTTCTTTGATAGGTATGAAAGTTCAAGTAAAACAACCACTGGACGCGTCCAGGCTATGGAAAACACGCACCGATCTGCGAGAGCAGACTCGCAAAGCAGACTTACCGGAGCCGACTGCTGTGCACTCGGAGACTGCAAACCGCGTATCCGGCGTAGTTCGCGTTCGTACATAATATGATTCGTTTTTGTATGCAGCTTATTGTTCGGCCAAGTACACTAGACTATAGATGAATTAATTGTTTCATTTATTAGTCTCGATACGAAATAGTGTATACATTTGGCAATAATTCACCGTGAGAATATGTGTGGGTATATAACAAGTATATACAACAGTGTGATAATAATACTGATATCACGAAAACTATAAAACTATAAAACTACGGTGTTGGACTATTTTATTATTTTCATAATTGGTCCTTAATCCTTATCGCGTTCTCACGGCACGAATACAGTAGGTATGCTTTGATATATAAAATTGTATATAAATATAATATTGGATTTCCTCGAGATCTAAGGGTATTCCAACGGAGCTGTTTATTTTTTTTTTAATAAAATATTCTATAAATATGTTTTGCTTTTTGAAATTAATTAATTGTTTTTGTTTTATTATTATTTTTTTTACATATATAATGATTTAATTTACTAGTAAAATGATACCATAATATTAAAAAATTTTAATTTTTTTAAATTCATTTACCTAATAATTAAATATGTATAATACTAATTCTATAGAATATTACAAGATAAAATTTACGTATAATTATATTCTATAATTTTTAAGTACCCAATTTGTTTAGTATTATTTTTACTGTTTTCAACAGAGATACGTTATCATATATATAATTTCCATGGGTGAATTTATGGTTAGGCTTCAGCCCCCAAATTTTTTTTTTCCAACAGTGGTTAAGGGGAGAAATTTAAATTTAATATAATTTGTTTTACTGTTTTAGTTAAAAATTTGAAAATATGTTTTTATATATTTTTTTTTTATAAAATCTAAGACAATAGAATCGTAGTGTTATGTGTATTAAATATTTAGTTTTATAATTACAAGTAGGTATAATTATAATATATTTTCAATATTCTTAATGAATAAAATTTCAGTATTTTAAAATATTTCCTAATTTAATATTTATTGAAACCTTGTCATCAAAGTTATATGTCAACATTTTGAGTAAATATTTACTCATTAGCTTAAAAACAATAAAACAGTATTTTTTTACATACCATATTATTTATTATTACTATAACAACAACGGCTATATATATTGATGTTTGTTGCGTAAATTCAATGAATTAAAAATATAATCATTTTGTGTTCAAATAATTAAAGTTGAATTAATAAAATGAGTAGAATTAAATTCTCTTAATTTTCTTAACCATCGTCCGGATGTAAGTTCCACGAATAGACATGGCTTTTATGGGTATAAATCGTCCATCTACAAATTGTGATTCAAACGGCCTCACGTGTTCTGTTGTGTAATTGAACGGTACCTGATGTCCAGTGGCGCCGGTGCTAGAGGGGCAGAGGGGGCATTTGACCCCCGTTAAATATATCAGAAAGCAAATTATAATTTTGCCCCCTTGAAAATTTGTCATAGTAATACATTTAATACTTAAAAATTTTAGAGTTATAGTTGATATTTAAATTACACTTTTATTATTTTTAATATTTATATAATATAATATGTAATAAAATGAATTTTGAAAAGTTGTATAACAAATAAAATTTAAAAAATGTAAAACATTATAGTTGTTTCGACTATTAGTTTAATCTACAAAATAGTAAAACCTATTTTACAAAAATTAATAAGTATTTGTATTTTATTTTAATATACTATATATCATGATTTTCCTTAAATTTTTGGGGGGGCCCCCCCCCCAAAAGAAAAATAGTTCCTGCGCCTTTGCTGATTTCTAATGAATGGGAACATAACTTTTATGTTCGGTATTTCCAAACCAGTTACAATACCCGCCAAGTATGGATAACCTGTGGCCATGGCGTTCACAGGATCACCAATATTAAATACTATGTCGTTATGATTTTCTTTGACAATTTCAACGGGGTCATTCAACGATGTATCCTTTATAATATTAAATCGTAAGTAAAAATATAAATATAATTTTGTGTATATAATATACTTCACTATGACCACAATGTTGACAATGTAGACAATATTCCCTGTTTCTACGTGAAACAGGTGGGCATCTAAATTGGTCCACGACCGTCATTATGTCACTTAACTTCCTGGAGTCTGGATGAAATGTGACCCCCGTCAACATGGCTTGCCAGTCATATTGCCTAACATTATAAGGTGGAAAAGTATATAAATATTAGTAGGGGCACGGTCCCTCGTCGAGCTATGTCATCAAATATCGACGTTGTTTACATTATGAACACTATTTTAAGTGCCAAAATTGAGGTCAATTCCGTAATTCATCATGGTTTTTAATTTGTTTAGTAAAAAATATTTAAAGCGATTGGACGACCGAGAATATGGTTTACGACAATGAAAAATATTTCTGATCAAAATAATTACGTCGGCATAAACAAAGTAAATTCTCATCATTTTTAACTACAAATTGATTACTATAATTATAAAATTCATACGTGGTAGAGTATATAAAAATAGAGTAATTAAAATTGTTTTTTTTTTTTGTTTTTACGGAAACCAACGTCTAATTATAAAGTTGTAATGGTCAGAACACGGCGAGAGCAAATAAAACAGAAAAAACTTATTCTGTGATTGGTACGACGCTAAGTTAAGTCCCAAAGGTAATATTAAAAATCAATAAAACTCTCTTTTTGAATATCGATTATCAATTTTTGTAAACTAAAATATATGTCATATTATAAGTATAATATTTGTAGACTTTTACAGTTTTATGTATTATAGGTATTTTATTTGAATATTTACGAAAATATCCGGTTACAAATAAATTGACAATTCTCGATTTTCTTTATATGTTTTTAATGATTTTTACCGAAAAATTTATCTAATAGTAAATTTGTTTTAAAAGCATTGAAGAAGCCACTAAACACTGGAAAAACATTAAAACAAGGCAATTATACGTTTGACGTAGCGCACATTTCCGTTTTAACGAGGGCCCGAGGTACTCTGTGCACAATACTTAACGAGTTTAATCAGTCGGACATTCCAGTATTTACTACTTAGCGTCTTAACGAACGGCATTACGGTAGACATACCGGACGTAATAAGTCCGAGACTACAGCTAAATAAGGTGAAAACCAAGTAAAAGGTTAGGTTAAGTAAGATAAGATATTAATTACTATTAAATACTACTATATGGGTAGTTAATTTAACTATATCTTTAATTTATTTTAATATTTATATCCAGTTTTATTACAGTGTAAGACCAGATATTTAAATCGATATTGTCTGTACAGGGATTAATGTAAATTATTTTTAACATTCTTAATCATTTAACAAGTCAAGGTATGGATACGTAGTTTTGACACACCACCACCGCCAATGGACTTAGATCACGCGTATTACGATCGGATCGTGAACGATTCACGTTACTCCGATGAACCGTCCAAGGACGAGTTTCCTATATGCGAATCGTTGAAATTGACGATCGAGAGAACACTTCCGTATTGGAACGACGTCATTGTGCTTCAAAAGAAGAATGGAAAACGAATTATAATAGTCGCTCACGGAAATAGTTTTAGGAGCCTAATTAAATACCTGGGACAGTGAATAAATAATATTATATTGCACTTAAATCGTTTAAAATTTGTAGTTATACTTCCGTGTTTTACAATAATGGTGTCTCCGTCTATCTAACGAAGAGTATAGTAAAATAACAGCAACGCCAAATTTAAATTGTGATGTTTATATTGAACTCAGAATATAAGCATAATATCTTACCAAATTTAGTGAGAAACGTATTTAATAAAGTCCTTATTAATACTGTATAACTTCATTACCAGAAAATATTATTTTCAAATTATATTTCTCTTTAAATTTACTAATATATATTTATACTCAAGTAAGTTCAACTTAACGTCACAATTTGAATTTTTCATTGCTGATATATTCTTCGTTAGTTAAATAAGAGTCATTGTGGTCCCTTTCAACCTGTGGCCCGTGGCTACAGCCCCCCCTATCCTCCCTTGATCCAGCCATCACCCTTGCGACCCCCTAATTACACCACTGTTGGATAGTAGACGTTATTTACATTAGATTTACAGAATTCTAATCAGAATCGTATTGTATAAATGAAGAGTTATGGACTTATGAAAAAACATTACGTTCATATGTCTTAAATACTTATAGAAGTTCTAATTGTCTCCATAAATTGATTTTGTCCGCGGTCCCGAGAATCTTAGTTGCTTTACTGGCGTCCGGCAATGACTATTATAATTTATATTTAATATTATCTCAGTTCGTGTTATGAATTTATAATGTTGCTAAAACACAATGATAAAATAGACAAAATCTTTTTTGTCGCATATAATCATAGATAATAACGGAATTCGGAATGGATATGCCATTAATGTATTTTTACACATGAACTTGAGATTGTAACTTATAACTTATGAGAACATAATTTACATATAAGTGGACCCATATTGTTGTCTGTCTCTTACGTACAATAATCCATTGATTATAATAATTAACAATCACAGAATAAAATAAATAATTAAATAAAAACAGTTACAATAACGAAAACGCTATAGCTAATAGCTATATTTTATATATCCCGTTAATTCTTTCATTATTAATGGTTAAAACACGATTTTTTTCATGTTAACCACGGTAATATATAAACCGCTAAGTTATCTATAAAAGGTGATGTCATTGCTCTTATCATATTCAATATCATTAACCTCGTCAAGAATCAATGTATGTAAAATTGTTACAAAATTTATATATTGATTTTATATATTGATGATAGCTGAACGCTAAAGTTCAAAGTACCTACCTAATGGCATATAGTTTTATTACTATTCATTGAAAACACAAATGAATGAAATTTTGATATTGGTAACAATAGTAACATTTGGTGAATACCATAGATTGATCGATACTGATGGCAGATGCCACGGTTTTTATTGTTAAATATGCATCATCATATTTCAGAATAATTTTTTATTGCTTATTTTATTAAATAATCGACAATATTGTTATTTATTTACAAGTCCGATTATTTTATGTGTGTCATTTAGTATATATTTACATTTAAAATTGAATTTCTTACAAATTTCGCATTACCATTTATATTTGGTAAGTATTTATTTTTATTTTTACAAACACAATATAAAGTTTGTTGAATAATGAATGCACAAAAATATATTATTGAATCTTGAGTATCGTCAACCGAAAATTAGTCGGTGAATAGTCACCAATAAAGAAGTATAAATTCAATTGTGGGTAAAGAATTAAAAATTGTGTCATGACAGAAATGATTTACTGTATGTGTGAGACCTATTTTATATTTTATTTTGTTTACCATAAATAATGATTTTAAAACTTTTTTTTTTTTATATCAAAAAAAAAATATTTACAATCTGTAATTAAATAAAACTGTTGTTTAGTATAGTAAATAAGATGAACATATGTATACAAATAACTATAAATTATAGATGACATGATGGAAGAGGCGTCCAGTGAAACTACTTCAACTAACTTGAAACATTATATATATTTTTATAATTTATTTATATAATAGATCTCAAGACCAATTATGTTTTAAACGGCAAGGAGGGTTGTCAGAGATAAAGGTCACCTATTAGTGGATTTGGGTATTTATCTGGTTATTGTAAAAACTTTTATAGCAAGTTGAGATAAGAACAGGAAGAGTTTGGATATTTAGGTCATTATAAAGAGTATGATGACTGACATACCACGGATCATTGGTTAATAAACAGAGGTTTATTGGTTGTAAGAATTTAAATAAATTAAGGTTTGAGATTTTAGTCAAACCCCTAATTATTTTAAAACTTACAAACTAAAATAATAATTTTATAAATTGTAATTCAATTACCAATGTTAATACTATACTATTTGCATCGATAGGGAAACTACATTATTTTTGTAACTCACTGCTGCTACACTATTTTTATTAAAAATGTAGTTTCACTACATTCTTTTATTTAAGTTTATAAGATTATATATTTATCATGTTATAAGTAAGAGTTGCACTACTTTCTTATAATTTTTATTATGTGTTACTTTATTTAAACTATAGTGATGCATAGAAATTACTACAAAAAAAGTAGCTTACAACTGTAGCGTAGCTACTCCCTACTACTAATTATTTGGTATTTATGTAGATAATAGTACATTAATTAATAATTGGTTGTATGTAATTGAAAGTGATATAAAATTGGTTTTGTTAATGAAGATGATGCAAGAAATCAGGATAATTTCAAATTAGGGTAGTTGATTCCAAATAGTGAAGAGAAAAGGTACAGGATAAGAAAAAGCAGAGTTAGGTTGATACCGATACTCAGTTTTCATTTCAGTAGTATTGGTTATATCGGCATCGGTTTTTTTTTTAAACATTTTTAGCAATATTTTAAATATTAGTTATTTCATATAAGTAATTTAGGTAGGTACTTATATAATTTGCATTATATTTATATTACTGCTGATTATATGAAAATAATATTGTTGAGTATAAATATAAACAATATAATATGCTAAAGCTCGTAAATGGTTGCTAACATTTGAAACGGATGGGCACTTTAAGAAAAAAAAAACTATAAAATAAATAATAATCTATTTATTTAAAATACTAATTAATTAATATTGCTTTAATCGGATATTGGTTTATCGTATCTGTTTTATATTAATATTGATTCACGGTTTTCTCCAAGAGTTTGGTTTTTAATGTATTGGGTATTAGTTTTCTATTGGTTTTGTATCAATAGTATATTTCGGAATATCAGACATCGGTAAAAAGGAGTATTGGCCCATCCTTAAAAAAAAAGATTATATTAATATAGTCCTTAATAATTAGTGTTAAATATTGTACCTATATAAGGTTATATACCTAATAATAATGATCTAGTGATATATTAGTATACCTAGAATCTACATATACCTTATGTACGGATCTAAATTTTTTATTTTATTGACAAATGTAGATAATAACAAAACAATTACATTAATTACTAAACAATCTATATCTCAAATGCATAAATCTTTAAACTAAATAACTAACACAACAAATGTACATTTTAATTATTTATTTTTTTATTTAATTTTATGTTAATGATTTTCTGTTTTGTATCTTGGAATAATAATTTATTTATACAAGAATAATAATTATAAGATATTGCATCATTTTTCTATAAAAACAGTTTCATTTTTTTACTAAACACAATTGTTTTTGTTTTAATAAGGTTATGTGCAGTTATTATACTATTAACAAATTAAAAAGTAATTTTTTAATTTTTTTTTAAATGTTTCAGTGTCAGACTTCTGTAAAATGTTCAAAATATCATACATTTTTGTTCCTTTGTTTCAATTCGTATGTGGAATTATCAACCATATTTTAAACTGGTTCATAAGTCCTATGAAAATCTCTGAAGAAATTACTAATACTGTTGAAGATAATAATGATAAATATGGAAATGATCATGATGACAATTTTGATTATAACAATGATGGTAGTGATACAATGAATGATTACTATAGTGATGATGATGATGATGATGATGATGATTATTTGTTTAACAATTATTTTGAAGAATGTTCTACACCATCAATATTCAATCAACACCAACAATTACCAAGAGATCCAACTAATGAGATGGAAAAGATTGAAACTTTACTGAAAAACTTAATCGAAGCATCTCAAGATAATAGAAGATTTGATTAAATGTATCTAATGATTAAAGACCAGAATAATATTCTCCTAAAATAGCCAAAATTAAATGCTAATATTCTCTTAAAAATTTAATTCTTCTAATATACCTTAAAAATAGTAAAATATAGAAAACTATGATTTTACATTAATATATTCTCTTAAATTCAAATTGTGCTTCTTAAACAAAAAAAAAAAATATTGTTAAAATCTTAAACGTTTTCAGCCCTTCCATAAAATAATTTAGAGTTAGTTTTAGAATAAACAATAAAATATTTTGCTGTTAGTTAAAGTAATATAGAATGCAGTAAATGTTTATAACTGAAGACAATAATAGGTTAAAATAATTATTTCAATGTTGGCTATAGATGACAGAATTTTAATTAGGACTATTGTATCTTACTAACACAAATTTTGTAATGATTTCAAAACATCCGACTGACTGTTTACTGCCTAGACCCAAACAAAATATGCAAAAAAATATTATTCAGATTTCACTATTGACGTTATTATAAAAATTGTATGATTAAAATATGTTATATTTGTGTGTACATACATCATATTTTTATTTAATACACAGGATGAACCCTTTTTATAATAATTTATACATAAATATTAATATACAAACAATAAAATTTAAAGATATATAACTTAACTTATTAAAGGTAGACATTATTGCATATAAAGATAACAGAGAAACACTGGATCTATATTGGCATTGCTCATTATTCGTCGCATAGGCTCATTTTTAATATAATTAGTAGTTACCTATGGAATGTAAAATGTAGTAACTCAACGAGAAAAACACTTTAAAACAAATTAAATAAATTAAGGAAAGATAATCAATTATATATATATATATATATATATATAGCATCTGTAAATATTTAACAATAAAGGTTTATATATGTAATTTTTATAAAAATAGTAAGTAAAAGTTAATGTCATAAATAAATTTAAAGTACTATTTGCATTGATCAAATTTTTACTTAACTCAATTATCATAATAAATAGTATTCAGTGGTATGGAAATGGCATTTGTTACATGTTGAACACATTCATAAATTACAATTTTTGATTTGCATTGTATAGTTTACTATTACTAATATACTTGTATAATAATGTTAAAGGTATCAAGTGTTAATAAAATTATATTAAACTAATATTTTTAAAAAATGAAATGATTCTAATCGTTACATATGTTATTCCTGTATTAACTAAAATATATTATACTAGGGAAATGCATCCTCAAGAGTTTATGTTACCTACAAAGACAGTTAGCATTACTCATGTTGCATAACTTTTAAAAGCTCTATTTAAAATTATTGAACTTTAAACTTTACTAACACCAAGATTCATGCAACCATTACATTATACATTTGACTTTCAAAACCATCAACTTTATTTATTTGGACTTTTAGAAATTGTTAGAATTTGTTTATATAAAATTATCCATCATTGAACCTTAATAGTTAATATAACGCTGGAAACATATTCTAGTGTATTAATTACCTTCAATAATCAAATAGTGTTAAACACGTAAACTTTGTGGTCATACTGATAACCATCGACCGACATCATAGATCTATGATGTCGGTATATAAATAATAAAAATGTTAATTTTATTAACTATGACTTTATTACCTATGCTGGATTTGATTTTTCTTTATCGTGTTTGATAACGTAAAATATTAATTATGTATATTTTAATAATTGTATTTATTTAAAAATATTAAGATTGATAAGTGGTTAGTCAAAATATCTATTAAAAGAACTGATCCAACTTAATGAAACTATTAGCAGTTTTACTTCTAGCTTAAAAGTTTAATCGAATAGTGGAGTTTCTAAAAAAACAAGTTGAACTTGGAAAATCAAAAGTTTCAGGAAAAATGGCTATAATTATATCCATGGTTGTTATATGATCCCGTTAAAGAAAAAGAGTTTTGTTCGATGTGTAAAACTGCAGATGAAAACAAAATTAGTCTTGCAGTTCTTTTTTTGTGACCGATCAAAATTCTAAAAATTAATTTATAGTTGAAGGGTTTCCTGCGTGGAATAAAGCATTACAAAGGTTCAAATTTCACGAAGGTAAGATTATTTAACATAACATTTTTAAATATAAAGTTAAAGTAAATATATAGTGTGTTTGAGTTATCGTTATTTAAACTTAAAACAATAACATATTTTTGACAATGACAACAAGTCGCCGTAGCACAACTGTATAAAGGTGCGTCCACATAGTATTCAAACATTACACGCAAATACAGTGCATTGACTAAAAACATTACATTAATAACATCAAAGTTTCGATATTTGTGCACAATATATCGATATCATTTGATATTATCCTATTTTTGATATCATAGATATATCATCTTATATTAATATCGATATTTCAAAAGTATACAAAAATTTTAAATGAAAATAAAATAATATATAATATTAAACTATAAATAGGTACATAGTTTAATTTTTTTTATCACCAGATACCAATTATTATCTGACACAATTATTACTGTTCAAACATACTTTTAGATTATTTATTAAAGATAGACTTAGTAGTGTTAATGGTCAATTAGAAGTTATTACAGTATTGAGTACAATATTATTATAGCACCTTCCAAGTTTGTCCAGCATTTTTAAAAAATTGATTCAAACACAAACAGATGCAAAGTAATAATAGAATAGACTATTCTAAAATCAATGGTAATACCATGTATAAGATTTATGGTATAAAATCTCTATTCGCAAACTATAGACAAGAATACGAAAAAAAAATTTTTTTGATATATCAAAATATCGTTATTTTTGGGGAAAATATCTATTGCAAGTGATAAATTTTTCATTTTAGCCCATCCCTAATTTCGTGTTTGCGATAATTGCGGTACATCAAAGGAAATTTTACCTTGGACGAGGTTTGTTTTACCCGTATTTATTGTTTGATCCGATGATGATATTGTTCATAACGTATTTTTGCTTCTTGTGTAATCTACAGTAAAAACATAGGAAACGCCAAAAACAAATACTATGTGTACGCGTGTTTAGTATGTGTGAACCGTAGTAGACTTTTATTATAAGTCTGGACGCACCTTAACACGTCATAGATAGTAGTCGCGGTTTCTACCAGAAACAGAAAATAGTGCCCATTCAGGAAAAAACACTAAAAGTTACAGAAAACGGCAAGATTTGCAAAATCTACATTTTTGACGAGCTTGAATTTCATTATTTTGTGATAGTTTGTTTTCCTGTTGCACATTGTTTGATAAACATATAAAATGTATACAAACAATTTTACCAGTACTTATGTTACACATATGTCTGATTCAGCTTCTCTCAGAATCATTTTTTTCGAATGCAATATTATTGAATTCAAATCTTAATTATAATATAACACAATAATATTAAACTATTAACTCTGAGGATCTAAGGGACTAAGGAGGAACTTCCGGAATCATATAAATATGATCAATATTTCAACAATTCAAATTATTTGGTTACCCGATTTTATTATGAAAATTTCTCTTTTTTCGTTATGTGGAATAGGAACCATTTTTACATTTGGATATTTATTTTTGGATTTTTCACAATCGAAAATTTACGCTTGTTTTTGGATTTATTGAAAAGCATGTAATTTTACGATTATATCCTACTAACATAGGAGTGCGCAGAATTGAATTTCAAGTGGTGCCTCGAATAATTTTAGGCCCCTTTATTTTATACTAATACCCAGGTTATTATTCGTGGTGATCTGAGTAGTTAATATAAAAATATTTATTTTTTGTTTTTAGTCATTAAATAATATATTAAACCCTCACTATAGAATGGCTCATTACATATTATTAACTAAGATAGGTTAGATATTACCGTATATGTATATTATATTTTATATAATGTGCTGCATAGACAATATATTTTATATAAATACAATTTCCCCCCTATCCTATATAAGTATACTTTTAAAATTACGTTTTTAATTTTAAGATTTAAGGGAAATAAAGTATAAAATATTTATTTTGTTTTCTTGTTATTAAATTTCGGAGATTTTCAAATTTTGGGCCCTTAACTTATAATAACAAGTAGTGACTAGACACACCCTATGCGCACACCTATGCATACCAATAAATAGAAAACAACTACTATACTACTAATTAAATCTAAAAATAGTAGTCTTACACCAGCAGACACGATCTGCCAGAGTTAACTATTGATGATACCTAAGGGATGAAAAAATAAACAGGACATGCTATCAGCAGATCAAAGGACGCATAGTACCTTTGAAACGTTAAAACAAAGTGAAAGTGTGTTCCTTTAAATTTTAACTTGTTGATAGTAGTCCATAACACCTAAAAATAGTAATAAAGTATAAATGCGTTCAGCGCCTCCCCGGCCGGACCAGCCAATCTTTGCAATTTATTCACTCAGCTGTGCACTTACACTTAGTGTGCAGCAGGCTCTACGTATTTTCCCACAGGACAACATTCAAGTTTGTCCCTGTTCTGTCAAGAGTTTTACCATTTGTTATTCTCTTTTTCTTAAGTATTATGAATTTATTTTAAAGTTGTTCTAATAATACTAAAATCAATTCATGAAATGGCTATCTTTTTTATACTTTCTTACATTTTATCATTGATTATAAATACTAATGAGCACATTTTAAGAATGTAAAAAGCATTAATATATCCAAATAAATAAGGTAACAAATTAATCATTATTATATTTATTATAAAATCAATCATTACACAATGGTAAGTATTTTGTATTAAACCATCCATTATACAAAAATAAAGTTATTATTTCTTGTTGTTTTCTGGTCTTTCTCTCCAAATAATAACCATACAATCAAAGCAGTTATCAGTTACCTCCTAAAATACCAAAATTTTTCAATTATACAATCATTTTAAGAGAATGTAAGTGTTATGACTTATAGAAGTATATGACATACTTTATTCTGCAAGGTAATAAAATGTTGTATCATTTCATTATTACTAGGAAACTGAGTTACATAATTAACCATCCACCTCACCACATTGACATGACCTTTTTGAAGTGCAGCCATTATACATGTAGTTCCTTTGTTATCTTGGGAATCTAAATTGGCCTTAAAATGATACAGTAATTTAACTATATCTAAATAACCACTGTTAGCAGCTATCCACAATGGAGATTGTCCTTTTTTATTTTTTATATCGACTTGTGCATTTCTATAATAAAATATATAAGTTACTTATTAGTTATAATGCATTTATTATTCTTATTATTTTAGAATGATAGAACTGTTGTATGTACTTTGCTAATAATAGTTCCACAAATTGTACATGGCCTAAATTTGCAGCTATTATTAAAGCAGTATCACCTTCACAGTAGTTGTTTATATCAGCTCTTTTATTAATTAACATTTCGCCAAGTTCAACATTTCCAAGATTAGCAACCTTCATCACATATGATAATTTATTCTACACAGAATTTTTATTTTTAGTGTTTGAATTATTTAAGAGGATGTTATACTCACATATTTTGCAATAATGTTGTTTCTGTTTATCTAACAGGGAATATAGTAAAACTCAAATTGTGACGTTTAAGTTGAACTTAAGGAACAAATTTAAAAAGAAGGATATATTGAAGAGAATTTCATATCTGTTTTATAAAGAAATTACAGCGTATTGAAATAATAAAACACTCAATTCCCAATTTCTTTGGGAAACAATATTTTTTAAAATGAATGACATTTTCTCTTTAATATGCTTCTTTCTAAACTTGGTATAGATGTTCATACTCTAGGTTTATCCTGAACGTCACAATATGAGTTCTACATTGTTGTGATTTTGCTTTATTTCACATTAAATATATGGAGACAACATTAATACAAAATATGTGGGTATAACATACTCTTAAACAAAAATTTAAATATTTATTTATATACTTTATTGCAATTGTTTACATTAGCTTGATTGTCCAGTAATAATGGAAAAATTGCATCTCTGCTCTGTTTATAAAGTATGGTTAGTGCAGTATCGCCATTATATTTAATTTGAGCATCAATATCACATTTCATTTTTAATAGTATCTCAACAACTTCTAAAAATGATTAAATCATATAAAAATTATAGTTTAATATTTCATGCATCGATTTAACTTACTTTTATGATTTGTTTTAATAGCTAGCATTAATGGTGAAATTCCAAATTTAGAGTTTGTTTGGGTATTTATTTCAGCTCCAAAACTATATAGTAAGACAACAATGTCTTGAAAACCAAAAGCAGCAGCTAAATTCATAGGAGTATTATCATTAATATTTCTATGCTCTACATTTGCTCCTTTTTCAAGTAATAGTTTACAAATCTAAATACAATGTAAAAATTACATTACAAAATTATTTTAAACTTAAAATTTTTATTTTTGATATCATACTTCATAAAAACCATAAGAACAAGCTAGTGTTAGAGGTGTATCTTTGGTTATCATACATTGTGTTTCTATATTAGCTTTATGATTTAGGAGAATTTTAACAATATTATCATAACCTCTTAGAACAGCTATTGTCAGTGACGTAATTCCTTTTTTAGTTTTATGATCAATATTTGCACCTCGAAGTAACAAAAATTTAACTGCTTCTTCGTGACCACCAGAACAAGCAATTGTTAAAGCTGTATTATGGTTGCTTACTGTTTGAGAATTGACATTAATGCCATGTAATATACCAACATTACTAACAATATTTGATTCTCCAGTATTAGATGAATATCCTGAAAATATTTATTTTATAAGCTTAGAGATTAATTATATTTATATATTTTCAGTCAAAATTATTCCTAGAACTGAATAAAAAAGATTTTATTATATTATTGATCTATAATTAATTACTCATATTATATTATCAATAACAAAAATAACAATATATGAAAAGATAGTACACAACATAAAAAGGTTTTTCTAATTGGTTTAAAAAAAAACTTTGTTTGATTGTTTAATCATTCAAATTTTTAAATGTTTTTTTTACGAAATTTTATTACGATAATTTTTTTTTATTGACTGTTATTACATAAATATATTTAAATAAATCATAAAATTAAAATTATAATTAAAGTTATTTCATAATTAAACATAAAAACAAATATTTATTATTATATAAATATTTATAACCAATATATGTATACAATATAAATATTTTATTGATATCACAACAACAAATAGTAAAAATACACAGACTTAATATAAAAATTAAAAATTAGATAAGTTTAAACTGTACCACAAATATTGATAGCTTTACTTAAAAAAATTCATATAAATGCTATAAAATATACAACACTGGTGAGTTTTTTTCAATGGGTATAACTTAACTTAGGTACTTTAGTATCTTTTTTACTATCTTAAGGAATACAAATAACAATTTAATAAATAAAGTTTAAAAAAGCAAGAATTATTAAATAATAATCAAAAATATTTATATGTAAGTGGCATTATGTATAATACAGTCATAACATACATAATAACCAAATTAAACATATTACTGTAACACGTAAAAAATACTTTAATAGCACAATTCCTACCAATTGATAGATTTAAATATAAATACTTACCCAAACTATGTTGAGATACAGCTGCAAAATTAGACATATTCCTTGATTGAACATCTATTGGAATTTTATCATCACTGTTTGATACTAATTATTTAAATCATAACATGAATATAATATAAATGTATATTATTAAAATTAAAACTTACAGTTTAATTTATCTTCAAAAGATTTCGAGTCAATAATTGAATTTTTAGGTATACCATGAAGCGAAACTCTAGACATTGGTAATATTTTTTTCACTACAACATCTGGCACATTATTGTCTTTTACATCTTCTTCAATTGAAGAAAAATTGCTTTTTGATTTTTTAAGGTTCATATCATTTTTATTAGACTTTATCAGTCCTTCACAAAAAGGATTCTTCTTCATTAGAGATTCTTTATTATTATCACTCAAACATCTTTTAATAATCTAAAATGTAAACACATAATTATGTAAATTTAATATTTTGTATTTTGCTACTTATATAAATAATAAGTTAGTTATTGATAAAAAATAACTTTGTCAAAATAGTTATTTGGTAGATTTAAATGTTATAAAATATAAGTAATAAAATATTTTTCTATTTTACTATAATATATGTAATGATATGTCCTAGGTCTATAGCACAGACTTAGATGATCTTTATTTGAGGTCCATAGTTATATCACAAAATATATTATCAATAGTTTAACAGGTTAGATCATAAATAAATAAATATAAGCTTCTATGGTTATTTAAATTTTAAAAATTTAGAATAATTAACTACCAAGTAGTAATTTTTATAACAAATATTTTATCTAAAATTCAAATACAAAAAGTGATTTTAACTTGCTGAATGAAAATTATAACACTATATTATTTGTAATGATGAATAAATCAAAATTAATATACAGAATATTGCATGGATCCGAAATGACAAATTAGTGGCACACCATTTTTAAGGCATACAAATGTTTTTTTAAAAAAATAACAATTATCTGAACATTATTATACTATTTATATAGTACATATACTTTACTTAAAATATTTTTTATAATTTGCAAGGTAAGAAAAATTTGCCATTCCTGTCCAAAATTTAACTTTATAATTTTATTAGATTTTTATTGGATGTTTTATAAAACATTTTAGAATTAATTAAACAAATATAATATATTACGTTCTTATTTTTAAATTTCAAATAATATTATTATATATTTCTTAAATAATGTTATAACAGTACATACTCCTGAATTATACTGTGAACTTATTTTTGTAGTATTAATAAATTTTTCTCTGGAACAATGGACTTTTTGAAAAGGATAATTAATATCAGAACTTTCTTTAGTTAAATGATGCGATTTCTTTAGAAGATCTTTTGTTACATGCTGGTTAGCTGCAGCTGTAAGAACATTGGGCATTGAATCACCATCATTGACAATATATTCTTCAGTCGTTTTTATTTTAGACTGAAATTACAATTTCAAAATATTTTATCAAAACTATATTTCAAAAATAATAAATTAAAGTGTACTTTGTTATTTTTTAATGAATTAGTTGGTATGTTGAGTTGTACTTTATGAAATTTAGTGTCTTGTGTACAACTAGCATTACACTTTGCAGTAGGTCCATGATTCTTTATTATTTTGCTTACAATATTATGTGTATTAGGCATGACTTCAGAAAATTCTGATTCATCAACTGATATTACTTGATCCAATAACAATTTAATAATGTTGGTATGCCCTCCTTTGGCTGCTTCTATAACCATATTTGAGTTGTCTCGTAATATATAGAAAGGATCAGCAGAATATTCAAGAAGAAGATTAACAATGTCGATGTGTCCTCCATTGCAAGCAAGAGACAAAGGTGTGTGTTCTTTGTTAGGAGTTGCTTTATTAATATTAGCATTTTTGGATATGAGAAATTTAACAGTAGATAAATGGCCTGCTCGACAAGCTATCATCAAAGGTGTTCTCCCATTTTCCGATTCATAATTCTAATAAAGTAAAAACATTAACATTTTAATTAGTTTGTAGAATGAACATATATACACTTACTAGATTAGCACCAAATTGAAGATATAACTCTGCAATATCCTTATAGCCATTTTCACAAGCATAAACCATTCCTGTATCAATTGTTTGAGCATATTTATTTGCATAATTTTGCAAAAAATATTTAACTATATTTATATGTCCTTCTCGTGTTGCATCCAAAAGTGGTGAACCAAGTTCCAGATCTGCACCATTTTGTATTAGCAAATAAACAATATTCAAATTTCCATTACTGCAAGCTAAGGTCAAAGCTGTCTCATGAGTCTCTATATTCACTGCATTTACATTAGCTCCTACCAAACAAAACAAAAATAAATATAATCATTGTTGTTTTTAAATATTTATCTTAATATATCGTTATGTTTTAAAATTAGTATTATACAATAAATTATAATTCAGTTAGAAGATATCTATTGTTTGACATAAAATCCTTCATTTATTAAACATTATAGATTAATACATTTACAATTTTTAACTACAAAATATTATATAATATTTATTATTATTTATATTAGTAATAATTTGGTAACAAAGAAAGTCATATATACAAAAAAAAAAAAAAATATATTAAAATATAAGATAAAAAAAGCAAGGAAGTTAATTACAGGCATTTTTCCTTCGTCCCTTCGATCCTGAGAGAAATTACTGGTTTATTACATTAAAGATTTGAATGCAATTAAAATACTACTCTGAGCAAAACTTAGTCAGATATATATTATATTATACTGATAATAAATACCACATTTTACCACGTATGTAGACTACCAATGAGAATACTCAAAAAATTTTCGAATCCCAACATTAAAAATTACATTAGTTATTTAAAATTGAATTCGTTAAAATCATAGTTTCCATGAATTTCGCAGTTTTTCAACTATTTATTGGTAGTTTTTCTTATCTCAAGAAAAAACTAATGAGACATTTTTAAAAAAAAAGCTGATTAAAGAACTAAATTGATGCAATTTGTTACTAAAAACATAACCCTACTTGTGGTTATAAAACCAGAAAAATAATATTTAGACATCACAAAAAAAAAAAAAAAATTGGAATTCTAACACATTTATTGTTTCATTAAAAACCTAAAGTTAATTATATATAGATTATGATAATGATCTTATTAAAATTACTTTAAATTTTTTATTGATTATACATGTCATTATAAAATGTATTTGACTTAAAGGAAATAAGAATTATGTGCTACATTTGAAGCAAAAAAACAGGATATATTTAGAATATTTTTTGAGTATTCCTAAACATATTTATTTTGATAAAGAAACATTTAATATTTCTTTACAAAAGTGCTTTTTATAAGCGTAAAACTTATTAATAAAATGTAGTTATATTTTATAAGCATTTTATAACCTACCTGAATAGTAATATGTTTATTAAACAGTTTTACCGTATAATTTGAAAATATCCATTAATGTTACATACATTTGTAATATATTATATTTTCTAAACCATTTATTATTTGATTCATTTTATCAATTATAGTTACATACAAGTTTTTTTTAAAAACTAACTATATAATATGGGCTTCTTTAACAGTTTATGTAAATTAAAATAGTAAATTTAAACAAATAATATATATACTTATACCTACTATAAAATACAACTATAAATAAAAAATATATGGCAGATTTAACTAAGTAAAATTAGCCTAATAAATAACCTTTAATTAATAAAGTAGACACCATATCAAAATGACCTTCCTCAACAGCCTCCATTAAAGGAGTATAACCGTCGTCATTAACCTCTTCAATATTAGCACCATGTTGAATATATAGTAATGCAAGGTCAACATGACCACCAAAGGATGCTAATGAAAGTGGTGAGTCTAAACTTTCAGTTTTCATTTTTACTTGGGCACCAGAATCTAATAAAACTCGAGCAACATCTATATGACCTCCCTCTGATGCCTCCATCAAAGCAGTAAATAATTCATTTGTTTGATTATCCTTAAATAAACAATTTATAAATCAGATAGAAAAATTATAGAATATCTTGTTGTTTAAAGAAAAGTATAATTAAAAATCACTTGTCCAGATCCAGCTCCAGCTTCTAATAAAAATTTAACCATTTCTAAATGACCTCCGTAACAAGCTAATGTTAAAGCACTTTTTTTGAACTTATTGGAATATGTATCTATTTTGGCCCCATGATTTAATAGAATCTATTTAATAACATGTTTGTGATTTTATTGGTAATTTATTAACAAATAATTATACATTAATAATAAATCCATACTTTTGCCACCATAACATGTCCTGCACTTGCTGCTTCCATAAAGGCTGAGTGTCCATCTACATTAGTAATATGTATATTAGCTCCATTCTTTAAAAGTTCATTTACAATTTCAATGTAGCCTCCAGTACATGCATACATTAATGCTGTATTTCCTTTAAAAGTGTATAGGTAATTAAATTAACTAAGGTATACTTAATACCACAACAGCTAAATATATTTGTTATATATACTAACCTGTGGAGGACATAGAATCTATATTAACACCTTTATTAAGTATCAACTTAATATGTCCTATAAACCCTGATGCTGCAGCTTTCATAAGAGGTGTTACCCTTTCAAAACTTGCATCTTTATTGTTTGCTTGCATTCTAAAATCTAAAATTACTATGAAAAAAAAAAAAAATTATAAACCTTTGACTGAAACAAATTAAAGTAATTAAAACAATTCTATTTTTAATTTAAATTATTATTATTAAACTAATTAATTTATGTATTTTATGAACATAAATATTATTTTGTTATGATATAAATCTTTTTATTAAGATAATATAGAAAATATATTATTATCTATTTATAATATTAGTACCTATAATAATTAGTTACAAAATACTATAAAAAATACTTAATCAAGTATTTAAATGTTGCTAATAGGATGATTAATTTATTATTTAGAAATATCCTGAAAAATAAATTAATATTAAATAATAAGTATTTAAATACCATCACACTAATACACATTAGCTAAATATATTAACTAATGCTCATTTACTAGAAATATTATACTATTATTGAACAAATTTAAAGTAATAATTGTAAAGGACTAATTGTAAAAAAGAGCACTTGTGAATGATATTATAATAATATTTAGACATACTATTAAAAGTGAATTATTTTATGGATTCAGTGTCTTAATACTATTATAATAAGAGACTAGTTACCTAATATCAAGACTAATATAATTTATTATAAACTTTATTAATAATATAAAAATATGGTTATTAAAAGTATTTGTTTATTAATTACTTTATAGAATTTAATAATATGTAATAACAATAATTTAAATACTAATAACATTTTTGTTTTATTTTTAAATAATAAAAGCTTTAAATACATTGTTTATTAAAAAAATTAAATTAAATCTAATTACATATTTAATAAAAGCAAAATATACTTTCATAAAGTCACTCATAATTGAAAAAAAAAAAATCATAAATCAAAAAACATAATTACAAATAAAAATAGATAGGTCTAAATGAAGTCTAAATGGAAATAGTATGATGAAGGTTCCAATGTCAATTATCTGGTTAAATTAAACAAACATCGTATATTGATTAAATAAGAACTTCTAATTTTTGTTTAATTGTTAAGCCTTAATCCTATGAGTGAGTGACAATTTATATTACTTTTATTTTACACAAATGTAATAAAAATAGTGATTACTTACAAGTTAAATATTCAACTATGAAATTACAGCATCAAGGAACAATGCTTTACTTGAATACTGATTACTGATACAATATAAATATTCCTAAAAACCTAAATGTCAATAAAATATTGTATTAATAACTTAAAAAACACATTTATCATTATTTATATTATATAATCAAGTATAATGTATAAATATCTACTTAATTATAAATTAGAATAACAAAATATTTTACTCATAATTAATAGAATAAAAATATTTATTGTAATAAATAATAGTGATATTCTAAAACTGTGTTTGAGATTGTATCTTAATAAATAGTATGAAAATATGTATAGTAGTAATATATACTTAATCATAGCATATATATGGTATTACTATAAAACAAAAACAATCGAAATTATTCGATATTTAATCTAATCGGGTAAATCTTAAGTAGCACAGATAATATAAAAACCCGCATAAACAAGACCAGTTTCGGTCGTTTGGACTTTTATAGTGAATTCAACGAAGATATGTGATCCCCTATCTACTACTAAAATTAAAGGTTAAAATTCTGTATTCTACTTACTAGTGTATTCTATTTAAGTTGATAAAATAAATAACATGTTCCATAATGTAGAGAAGTAATTAAAACTTACTTATAAGTAGGTTAAACATGAAGTAAATAAATGGTGGACGATTAAATAACAGTAAACAGTTCAAGTACAATACATACACATACCAACACGAAAAATAAAAATTACGTTATATGATATTTTGGACGCCATTATGAGAATGAGTCATCATATAATATGACATTAAATAACAAAATTACGTTGCATTTAAAGCATTATGGTCAGTGTTACCAACATGTGAGAATGAAAAACTATATTATTTCCTAAAAATTATGGTACCAAAGAAATTTCATCACTCTCAGATTTTAAAAAAAATAGTTTTTAATTTAATCTTAATAATAATTATAATTAAATATAACACTACAACAGCCACCCAAAAACAACTAAAATAAAGTTTTCTTCTAATTCTTATATACATTCTCTTGCATTTTTCTGTACACAATATTCACTATTCAGTTGTACAAAAGTATAATGTACCTATTAAACAATCAATTAAATTATTTTAATTATTCATTTTAAAATATTAAACGTTATTGAAAAAAATTAAGTTTCTATAATTTATTTTTGAGGACTAAACCGCCTCAAATTCTTGTTGATGCAGTACACCAAAAATTATATACAAAATAACTCTAAGCACAAACATAGATAATAACTATTATAACATGGATAAAGGCTTAAGCCAAATACTCAAATAGTCTTAATTCTATTTCCTATTCTAGTGACAGTAACACCCGACAATCACAGTTACTTAAAAAAATGATAAGAGATTAAAAAAATCATTTGAAAAATGGCCAATATCAGCATTAAAAATTTTAAAAATGAAAGAAATTATGTAATTTATAATATAAAACCTTGGAGTTATAATTTCATCGAGGGATATTTTCGATTTGAAGATCGTAGCAACGAGTGCTAGCTAAGAGCAGTCATGCGCATGCATTATATTGATAAAGAAATAGTTAGACTTTCAATAAATTAGATTTTTAATTGGTTAGATTTTTAATATTTTAGAGAATACTTTTTGTTTTCAAAGCTGGTATCGTACTTTCAAATAATCCAAAATTCTTATCATTCATTTTTATAATTTTAGCATGTACTGTATACACCCTAACTGTCTAGGAATTACCACCGTTTAAACATAATGACAACTACTGCAATACTGTCAACTATCAGCCATCAAACTATCAAGCTCGGCTAAATAGTTGAGAGTGTGACAGCAACTTCTATCGTGTAACAACTTTTGGAATCCTCAATTGCAAGTTGTTTAATTAATGTATTTGTATTTGGTAACACCCAAGTTATTCCGCCATTGAATCCATTTTCCGACCCATTCTTTCTTTTTTTATGTCTTAACAATATCATTTCTCCGATCATATTTATCATCGAATGTAGAACTTCTTCTTCGGACATGATTTTTCAATGAGCAAAATTTTAATAAAAGCATAGATAATATAGAATATTATATTATCTATGAATAAAACAAGTTATAACTAATAATAATAAGTGACGACAGTCAATTTTAATTATATTATTCAATGCAACTATCGCACAAAACACAATAATTACTGTTACCGCGAAAACTCGCCTTAAGAACTAGAAAGACTAGAATAAAGTCTAGAAAATTATCATCCTCAATGATCCGATATTGTCGTAGACACATTTTCTAAATTACCGGAGATTTTAGGTGTAATGTAACTGTAATGCTCGGGCGTGTATAGTAACATTTGTAAGTGCTCGGTTTGCGACACTGTGGATTCGCCCGAGTGTCGTTATTTTGACGAACATCAAAGAGTGTGTACGGTGACCAGTTGCTCGCAGCGAATGGCCCTAATCGCTCTACCTCTACAAACTGTGAATAACTCATAGATAGACCGGTGAACAACCGATACTGAGTAGGGCGGGACCTATAACGTACACGCTATGGTCGTATATTAGACGCGTTTTCGCGAAGCAACCAAAAGCGACCAGATGACTACATTCGATAACCACACCGCTTTTGCGGAATTTATCGCTCAAATTGTTTGCTCATCTCAGCGACCTGGTTTCAGGAACTGATTATCAAAATTTCTGTTTGTAATATTTGGTCGTTAAACATAGTTCTGATAAGACCATGGGCACTGATACAAATTGAATATGATAAGAAAATCAGCAAACATTCTGTTACTGTATTTTTAATTTGGGAATACCGTAAATTTAACGGCGAACGGAGCAAATCAAGTGAACAATTTGGACAACCTAGATGCTTTTGGTTGCTCAGCGAAAACACGACTATTGTAGCGAGCACGAACTCTTTTACATTACGTCGTTACATAACACCTAAATGCTCCGGTGTGTACTCGGCTTTAGCTAGCTTCTAATCATGACATAGGTTATAGGTATCTAGTTCATACTCTAACCTTCAAAGGCTTGTAGATGTAAACATTTTAACAAATAATGACCATTAAATATATAATGTGATCTAGTCACTAACCCTTTAAATTTATAGTTAGGAATTATTTTCAATAATTAAAGATTGTTGCCAACTGATAATTTAATAGGTACAGATCAGTAGCGTAGACAAGAATTTTCATTGGGGTAGTATATATTTGTATTATTTACAAAATAATGAACTCTCGACTGTATTTATAAAACAGTGGGTACAATTTTTTTCAGAAAACAAATATAATTTTTTAAAAAAAACGTGAAGGTCGATTCCGGACATTCCTCCTTCGTTCCTTCGGTCGTTAGAGAAATTAGTGGTTTATTAGGTATAATTAAGATTTGAATACAATAATACTGCATTCGAAAATACAATACAGAGCGAAACTCAATCAAATATACAATATTATACTGATTTTCAGTTTCAATATTTTACTACGTGTGTAAACCAACTATAATAATTCTAAAAAAAAAAAATTACTAGTTCCTACGTTCAAAATTAGTTATCCCAAAATATTTAAAATCAAATTACGTCAACTACAATTTTGCCATTTTTCCATAGTTTTTGATAGTATTTCTTGATCCAAAGAAATTTTTTTGAAAAATTCGTTAAAGTACTAAGAAGATGCAATTTGCTACTGAAAGTATAAACTACTTGTAGTAATCGGACCATTAATTCTACTCGAAAAAATGTATCTTTGTAAAATAAATATATTTCTCGCTTCGCTCAAAATCTAAAAGGCCATTGGGAATGTGCGCCCATAAGACAAATTTTAAGGAGAGATAATTTTAATTTATTAATCTATTTATAGATAGCCTTAGATATAAGATGAGTATAATGTACACCTTATAGTGTCATACATATTATACTCGTACCATTGCACTATGTAAAACAAATTGTAAAACTATAGTAAATATCAATTCATCCATAATAAATTATTGAAACTCATTGAATTTAAACAGTTATTTATGATTTTCTAATTTTTCATATTTTTCAGAGAGTGAAATTCCTTCGTTGCCGACCACCCCTCCCCAAATATAGGCATTCTTGCATGGAGGGATTTCCAGTTTGTATGACAAACATGGTACAAGTAATATTAAAACAATAAAACAATAAATGTTATTTTGAAGAACTCCATTTCTACTATAAGTATAGTCAGTCTAGAGTTCACACCTTAAATTTTTTGATTGCCGGTATTATATATTTTTTACGACGAAACCTTTGTCTGCGATCATCACATTGGACGAAAAAAACATAGGTTTTCCTATTTCTGTGGAACCTTGTCCGCTCCATCTTATATCTTGTATAGCTAGAATTTCCAATCTATATTTATCAGTCTAACTAATGCTAATATTGCCTCTGGCTTATATAGTGTCTTTTAGAAGTCCCAAACGTAGAGCCAATTTTCTATTTTCCACCGAGGCGAATTGTTCAAATTCTGAACATATGTTTTTTATACAATAGTGGATTGTGGACGTTGGTTAGAGGTTAGGGCGATGGGGACGCTACTTTTCCAATGCCGAAACCACTAGCTTCTAGTTAGTACTTAATTAAGTCCATTTTTTGAATTTCTCTTTATTTTTCTAATGAAACAGGAAAAACAACTATTAAAGGCAACAAACAGCAAAATTCGTGGAGTATACAATTTTGACAAACTTAAAATTCAATATTTTATATTTCATATTTCATAATAAATCATTTTTATGTAACACATTATTTGATAAATGAAAAGAAAATGTATAAAAATAAATATTATCAGTTTATACTGTATATCTAACTGAGTTTCTCGCAGAATCATATTTTCGATATGTAAATTATCCTATGCAATATTATTATCTTAAAATATAACATAATTACATACCACCACCAATTTTTCTGAAGAATGAAGAATCAAAGGAGGAATGCCTAAAATCGATTCCTTTATTTTTTAAATCTTGTTTACAATGCCTAATAATACCACATTACTTTTAACATTTATATACTTAAAATGTAATGTAATAATAAAACAAATTAATGCAGTATATGTATTTAACTAATAAGGATGAATTGGCAGAAAATTCAAATATTCTACCAAAAAGTGAAACGGATGATGTTAATCTAGAAAGTGATGATGGACATGTAGTTAATCAACTTGAGGGTCAAAATCAGTTTGAAAGATATATGTCTACAAGTGTATCAACAGAACAAGTTGACCATACTAGTATGTATAAATTTTATTTTATTTTGATTTAATTTATAAATAATGCTACTAAATTATTATTATATTTAACACCAAGCATTGATCAATCAGTCTCAGAAACAGAATCTTTGATAGACATATTGGAAGCAAGTGTTGATATTGAATTGTTTTATTTTGATTATGAAGACAATGAAGAAAATAGATATCTTTTAAAATGGTTACAACTACAATTTTAACGCATTACTAAAATATTATGATTTTATATATATTATATTATTCAATTTTTTAACTTTTATAAAATAGTATGTAATGCTAAATGCAGAACTCGAATAAAAAAAAATTTAAAAAACATTTGGTTTAACACTAAGACAGTTTTATCGTTATAAATTTTATTTTGTTTAATGTTATTAATATAAAATATATATAATTAAATATATATAAAATAAATATAATTAAGTAATATAACGTTTAATGTGTTTTTCGTTATTCGTTATTTTTAATTTAATATAATTATATAAAAATAAGGATATATTTAATTTTTATAAGAATCTGGTAAAAGTCAATGATAGTTCGAATATAAAAACAAGAAAAAAAAATAAATTTTTTATAACGTAAAATTATCATTAATTGTTTTACAATTTTATTTGTTTTTAGTTAAGTTATGTTTATTGATATGTCATATGTTTCATTTATTGTACTGCTTTGTTTAGTAATAATTCAATATTAGCGTTTATAGTTTCCGTTAATATTTACTGTTTTACGTTTCAATCATTTTTGACAAGTTATAAGGTAGAAGTTATTAGACGTTATAAAAACGTTTTCGAGCCCTGGCTAAATGTATTATATCATTGCTTATATGTTATATGTATATTCTAAAATCAATGCTTTGTTATATATTATATTATTATTAATATTAAGATTTTAGATTAGGATTTTTCTATTATTTTTAATACCTATATTTTTTTATTTACTTAATAAAACAATTATTTATATAACTTTAGTGGTTACTCGAAATTTTGAAACAAAAAAGTAGTTCTAAAAACTATTGTGATAACATACCTAATCTAATGAAAAATGTATTAAGAAAATTAATAATTTTTAATATTATATAGTTTTTTAAATATTTATATTCTAAATGAATAAAAATAATATTTATAAATTACTTAAATGTTTAATTTTTTGAAGTATAATGATTTTTTTAAATCTATCAATATAAGTCTAAAAAAATTATAATTTAAGGGAGGAAAACTGATAGTGCAGTGGGGAATTTACTTTAATTGCCCTTAAAATTTTGACTTAAAATAAACAAATTATTATTACAAAATAATATAATATACATTTTATGTAGGTATTTATGTCAGATAGTATTTCTTATGATATTCTGCCAGAAGCATTCTTAAGAGCAACTTGATAAATATTTTAGAGGGTTCAAAATCTATGAATCGTTAATAGACCCGTAGTGTTTTACTCTAACATTAAATATTATCTTTAAAAGTCTACAATTAAATGATTATATCACAAAATAATTTTAAAAAATGAGCTATTAATATTAAATGTAAGAACTATATTTATATTATAATCATGCCGTCATCAATAAATTATAAATTTTTTTTATATTCTTCTTTTTATATTTTAAATATTAATTAATTGCCAAATTACTATTGCAGCATATTGTTCTTAACCAATTTTTTATTCAACTCATATTTGAATAACCATACTTACTAGTGCTAATTATTTCTACTTATTAGTACCTATACTGCTTTAAGTTACATAAATTGGTCAAATTTTAATTATTTTTTAATATTTGTATTATCTATCAAAACTGAAATTTACTGGTAACCAATTTTTAAAAATCATCATTTCAGCTTTGAACATACCTACTTATGCATTCGTAACATTCTAAAAATCATTAATTTAACAAATTTGATATTAAAAAGTATAGCTTACTTGATATATTACATCTTTAGGATGTACCTCTGCTAATAAAATATTAATTAATATCAATGTTATAAAGATGTTGGAAAAATTATAATAGAGCTAATGTAAAGTTATAAAATGCTTAGAAGATACTGTAAAAAATATATAATAGTTGTTAGCTAAAGGTCATTTATAATCTGTAAAACTATAACCATTAAGTATAGATAATATATAGAGATATTTACAGGGTATATCCAAAAAGTAATGTCAGCGAGCCCATTAATACAAATTTAATTAAATTAATTTAAAAATCAAAATGAAATAAAGTACTAAGTAGATGCAATTTGCTACCAAAAGCATATCCTATTCATGGTAATCTGACCATTATTCTTACCGAAAGATTATTAAAAACTATTAAAACTATTAAAAAGAATCATAAGACTTATAAAAAAAATCTTTGTAAAACCAATACATTCCTCGCTTTGCTTCTAATCTGAAATAGACAATATTTTGGTATACGGTTTATACAGTAAATTTAAAGAATAATAATTATATATTATTAATATAATTATATATATTTGTGTATATATATATATATATTTACACTCATGATCAGTTATACACACTAGTTCACATCGATACTAAAATATATATCACATACCTACATAATAGTCACTTCCTACAGGGAGATCAAGAATATAACAAATGATAGAGAAAACTGAAGAAGGCATTTATTGTGAAAAATTTGTTAAAAACTAATCTTCGGATTGATAAAAAAAAATTCTACATAATAATGCAATACACAATAAATCAATAAACTATTTTTCTAGCTTTTTCCACATCACTTCGCCCAATTGCCAAACTTTTTTCATTCATAGAATGAATGATAATAACAACTGAACCGGTACCTCATTAATATTAAATAATTATTCAATTGCCATTACTTACGTACAATAAAATAATGCCAGCTATTACAGAATGTTCAAAATGTATTGAAATTATTAAAAGTGATCAGCATTTATCATTTATAGAAGTGAATAGTAAATTATAATATGTTTCATTATTTTTCGATGAAGAAACACAGATGTAACCGTGAATCATTGATTAATTATGCATATCGATACATTCAACGAAAAAGGTAGTAACTCAATTTTTTTCGCTTTTGAATTACGACTTTTAACACTGCATTCTGATAAAGGATTTTTTTCTTTATCGACCACGAAAATAATTGTATTTTCACCTATCCCAAAGACGTAATAAAAAAAAAAAGTAGAATAAGATATTAACTTTGAATTTTATTTTGCTCCTCCTGAACAATTGACAAAATGAAGTTACTACCTTTTTTGTTGGATGTATCGATATATATTGTATAATTAATCAATACCGGAATAATCATATTTTCTATACTTGCATGTAATATGTTAACTTAATAGAATTTTATAGGACTTGTAGAAAATGTACCGTATAAAAATGTTAACTGAAAATTATTAAGCGGTTTTGATAATTTTTAATTTTTTGTCATAAAATAAAAATGGATCTGAATTTTCTCCTATTTTGTTCATTTCATTATAATATCATATAGTTTTGTAATTTTTGGATACCTTAGGTACATACCTAATTATTACTACGAGTACGTCTTTGGCAGATTTTCATCGAATTTTCGTTTGTATTTAAGTTTTTGCTTTCGTCAGATATAATGGAATCACATTTCGTGCAAAACACGGAGACGGTAAAGGCTGTTACACGCCAAGCGTTTCACGCACGCGCGCGTTTTCAAAAACGTTTTTAAAATAATAATAATATAATTTTACTAAATAATATAACACAAACGCGACGTTCGCGGTACGTGTTTATAGTGTGTAGCGTATTATTGTGCGAAGCGAATGATAAGATGGTAAATAAGTAAACGCACTCGTTCGAACGCTCAAAATTATACCGACGCGTTCTGGTGCGTGCGGACGCGCGCGTTTTTCCCAAGTCCGAATAAAACTATTCATTGTCGGCTGTTTATTTAATTTCGACATTTTTGAAAACGCGCGTGTGAGACGCCTTAACATGTAACGGTCTTAATTCATAATAATTCCTTTGCTGTTTGCTTCATAACAAATTCGGATTTTTTGCTTCATTAAATTAGTGTTAGCTTCGGTGGCGCACCCAGGATTTTGGTACTTATGGTCTACCCAGGGGCGTCATTTGAGGGAGTTATACTATACTTTTACCCCCTCCCCTCTCCTCCTATATTTTTTAATATTAATTATTGGCAGATATTTTAATATCTGGAAAAAAAGTATTTATGTAAACATAATATATTGATATGATAGAGATTTGTGATAATAATTTATTGTAAGGAATTATATCAAGGTATATAGATAATACAGTGTATACACAGCTATACCTTCTATTAGCCGCCTGGAACGGAGGAGAATGCCTTTTCAGAAACATTAAAAATTATACGTATCATTTTAACACCACCCATCACAACAGAACGATTTTTTTTCTCTTTAAAAGAGTAAAATCTTATCTAAGGAGTCTTATTTAATGGGTGATGATCGCATAAGTGACTTCATGATTATCAATGTAAATACCATTAATTTAAATAACGTAGTAGACAAATTTGAAATGTAAAAAAGTAGAAGATACCCACTCGTGTGATTAACTAAAATTTAATTAAAATTTTTAATAAAGCTTATATTATAAATAAAATATGTTTAGTAGTAGCTATGTAATTATTAATTATGCACCTGTGACCTGTGCTAAAATACGTAATTCATATTATGTTTATAATATAATGCTTTCAATTAAAATATATTCCAATTTAATCTTAAATTTATAAATTTAATTCATGATTATGCTTAAATATTTTAAAAAAATGTACATGGTAAGTAACAGATTACATTATTTTATTATAATATAATATAAATACAAAAAAAAAAAAAAAAACTTAAAGAATAAACAATTAACATGTAGCTAGAAATATGTAATATAGTTAATACTGTTAACAGTATATTAAAATGTATTTTTTAATTATCTTTCAAGAGTAATTTGTAAATTAACTTTTTTATATAGTGATTCTAACATAATGAAATTATATATATAAAATTGGCATGCATTAAATATTTGCCTTCCTAATAAAAAATTGAAATGACGCACCTGGGTTTACTTTATTAACAAGAGGTTATTCGTTATGGAACATCAATCACCTATACTTATATTAAAAGGCCGCTCGCAATTAATTACAACGTAAATATAAATATAAATTAATATTGAAAACACAAACAAAATCATTTGTATAAACTTATATAATAATATAATATACACAATTAACATTTATATTACATATCAGTGTATTTGAATTTATATTTATAATATGTATTAATTTCATAGTAAAAATATATGAAAATCGATGCAGAAAAAATTCTGAGCAGAATGAGAAGAATACTTAGTTATCATTATAATTAAAAATAATCCAATTTTTTTTTAGTTTTTATTAATGTGATATAAGTATTATATATATATATATACTTATATTTCATTTTATTAATAAAAAAAAAGTTTGCAATTCTAGTCTAATACTCTAATGAAAAATATAAACACTTATAAAATTAAAGATTTTACACCTATTATTTATTTTTATTTTTAATAATTTTTATTAATACAAAATTGTAATAGTAAAAATAAAAACAAAAACAGATTATTATAATAATTTCCTTTGTTTTTTTATTTGAGAAAGCGTAGTAATTACCTAATCAAAATATATTGTTTGTGCTAGAGCGCTTTCAATGCTTAATATAATTTGTATTAAAATATACACACATTTATAAATATAAAATATTCAAGGTTTATTAGTTATTAATTTATTATTATAAGTAAGGAACTAAATATTAGAAATTGGTGATAAATGATAGAAATAAAATTTTGTTTACGATATTTTAATATAATATATGTAATAATGTATGTATACTCGTACCTAATATAATTTATAAAAAACAGGAAAGATAATTCAGACTTAATTTATTATATAAGTAATAGTATCTATTAATACATATAGTGTATACATATATGTATATAGGTAGCTAATGTAATACGTATACTAAAATCGAACTACAATGTCATGACATTAATATACTTTCCATACTAATATGTAATAACCAGGACTCGAGACTTCTAGCATTTGCATATTTATTTATAGTATATTAAATAATAGCAGAGTAAGCTACAAATCCATTTCATACTAAAATTAATGCAGCTTTAAAAGTTTTTAGTTCATATTTTTGTATATTTTAGGGTTTTTGCATTTTTTCTGCTATTTTTTGCCTATAATTAGTTAATCTGAAAAAATTAAGTAGTTTTATGGTTTGAGCGGCAAATGTTGCTTAAAATTCATATTTAATAAAAGTAAAATGTAAAAATGTATAAAGCCGCGTTTAAATTAAGACTGTTCAGTGTCTAAAAACTATTTCATTCGTTTGTTCGCTTTTATAATGTAAACGCGGCTTTACACGCGTAATATATCGATAACACAAGTGTTTAATGGACGTAGATATTATTTTTATCAAATCAAATTTTTTGTCTCTTACTACCTCTTTAAAAAAATTACAAACATAGAGGTTGTTATTATCTGACTATATTGAAATTATTAACGATATAGAAAAACGATTTGAAACTCTAGAAGGTCCAATTGGATTGAAAATACAGTTAATATTAAAACAAGTTTTAGAAAAAAATACTGGTCTATCACTTTTCAAAAAAATGCCTTGCATTTTATTGGGTATAAGGGACATAAAAAAATTTGATGGTTTCCAGATGATATTTCTAGTAGTGATGTTCCATAATTTAAGTTCGCTACTATATCACTTAGGTCGATATAGAACGTTCATTTTCAACATAAAAAAACATTTCAGACCAATAATAGGAGACAGTTCAATTTTCAAGGATAGATGTATAATATATATTTTTAATTAATTAACTTTTTTATAAGAGTATTACAATTTTTAGATTATGAGCGGAGCGAGGAATGTATAATTTCTACAAAGATGTTTTTTTTTGTTTAAATGTTTGAAAACATTTTTTTGTGTAGAAATAATTGACCGATTATTACAAATAGGATATGCTTTCGTTAGCAAATCGCGTCTAGTTGGTACTTTATAAAACTCATTTTTCGAATTTTTTAAAAGTTTTTTCCTAGGAGAAGAAAAACTACCAAAAAATAGGCAAAATTTTGATTTCCATAATTTTTTTTTTATTTCATGATAACTAATTGAGTTTTGATCGTAGGGACTTTTTTGAGTACTAACATAAGTAATATACAAGTATGGTAATATTTTGAAACTAATTAGTTGATTATTTGGCCTATTATAGATCTATGAACTTTTTTACAAAAAAATATTATTATTGGTTTGAAAATTTTATGGAAGTCTAATAATATACAACTTAATATTTTTACAAAATACTTTGAAAAATCGTGACTGACAATTTTGTTTTAGAGACTTTTTATTTATTTTTTTTCTAATCTATGAAAACATTTTTTCGGATAGAAATAATGGTCTGATTACCACAAATAGGATACTCTTTCCATACCGAATTTCATCTAGTTGGTACTTTATTTAGCTTATTTTTTGAATTTCCTAAAAGTTTTTCCTCGAGAAGCGGAAAATCGGCAAAATTACGGTTCCCGTTATTTAAAATTTTTTAAATTTGAAATTATGTTTGAACATGTGTAATTTACACTCGTGGTAAAATATTGGAATGGATTATCAATATAATATATATTAGTATATTGAGATTCGCTCAGAATCGTATTTTCTAATGCAATATAATTGCATTCAAATCTTAATAATTATAATAAACCACTAATTTCTCCGAGGACTAAAGGGACGAAAGAGAAACATCCAAAATTAACGTTCTCCCTTTTTTTTTAAATTAAAATTTTTTGTTTTTTAATTTTTTAACTTTTGTTTTTTTTAAATTTATAATTTTTAGTTTATAAATTATAATATTTACCTACTTACAAATTTATTTAATTTTACCAATTATGTTTACAGAATTATGAAATTAATCAAAATAATTTTTTTTTAATTTTTTAGAGCATATTATAGTGCATATTTTACCATATTCTAAGGCATATTATAGCGCATATTTTATGATTTTTTAGTGCTATAAGTCTCGAGTCCTGGTAATAACTAATAAGTACCAAACGATTCACTCATATAATGATATACTAACAATTTACATATTAAATTTTTCGATGTACCATGTACACATAATTTTATCATCAATCACATTTCTAATCAACCTATTCTTATTGTTATTTTATTATTAATCGATCGATTACATTATTTATGAGTAATTTACCACCAGGTAATAATTTTAATATAAATATTAAATACAACTTTTATTATATTCTGAGCGAAGCAAGAAATTTATTGGTTTACAAAGATTTTTAAAATTGTATTATTTGGTGCGTTACTTAGCTCATTTTTCATATTTCTTTAGCATAAGAAAAACAATCCACAAATTGTTGAAGAAGGAACTACGAAATTCATGGAAAATGTCATTTTGACAAATTTTTTATTAAATGATAAATAATGCAATTTTAAATGTAGGAACTTGAAATTTTTTTTGTATTTTCATAAGTATTCTACATATTATGTGATAACATTTTGGACCGGAGTGCTTTATTTTCTGCCTAAATATAGACAGTAAATAAATATAGATAAAGCTTTGAAATTTATTAAAAAATGTGAAATATTGTTTGCAATTTTGTGTTTAACGATTTGAAAATTTTATTAAAGCATAATCATATACTATATATACTTAATCTATTTACAAAATATTTTTTTAATGTTTTTTTCCCCCAGATTAGGTTACCATTTTTTATTTTTTATGAAATTTATATTATATTACTTCTAAAGTTAGAAATTTTAGTGTAATTGAATAATATGATATTTTTTATGATTTTATTGTGGGTTTTAACGCATAAATATTTTTATTTAGCTAAATATTTAAAGCTGAAAATTATTTATGTGTTTTATGACATACCTTACATAGGATAATTTCTTAAAATACTGTAATATAAGTACGATGTCTATGTCTTATTTGTTACTATTTCTGAACTATTTTCCATGTGAAAAATCGTTTTGATAATAATTGACGTACACGAAATAAATACGTTAGGTTAGATTAAATTCGTATATAGATTTATTATAATTATTGTATATTCTGATAATTTTTATGTTTAAAAATATGAATATTATAATTTAATTTAATTTAATCACTGGTTTTTATACTATTATAAGTATATTTTGTTTATTTTAAAATTTAGTCTGATGGTTGAAATGTATAATCCCAATCGTATGACTGATTACAATAAGCGGAATTTATACGTATACCGTGTTTAAGGTTAAGATGAAGATAATGATACAATAATATATTCGTAATGACGATAATGATGACTACGGTGTTTATTTAGTGTGTTAACGTAAATTGGCTATAAACGTAATACCGCGGAGAGATATATTATTAGTTTATTACGATAAGATAATGTATAATATAACAATCGAAATTTCGATCGTTTCGATTATTTATAATAACGATAATAAAAAGCGAGGAGGTAAATTCTAGACGTTCCTCCTTCGTCCCTTCGGTCTTCGGAGAAATATGTGGTTTATTCTAATTAAGATTTGATTACCATAATATTGCATTCGAAAATACGGTTTTAATGAAACTCAGTCAAATATACAATGTATTATATATTGATAATCCATTCAAACATTTTACCACACACGTAAATTACCTATGAGATAATTAAAAAAAAAAATGTCAAATTCAAATCAGAATTAATTATCACGAAATATAAAAAATCGAAATAAGGGAAATCATGATTTTGCCATTTTTCCGCCATTTTTGGTAGTTTTTCGTCTCCTAAGCATTGGCGGATCCCGGTTGGGTAATATTGTGGCGATCGGTGTTATCGCTTCCCCACCCACCATTCCATTGTAAAATTGAATTTTATATATAGACATTTTGCTGAATGTATACCTATATAATATAAATATTATTGTTTAATCTTCCATATGGTATTGTTCATCAAAAACAAATTATTATAGTTCACTCCCCCCTTCCTCACGTTATCTTGGGCTAGATTAACCCCTGCTCCTAAGAAAAAACTTTTGAGCTATTCGAAAAATGAGCTAAATATAAAATAATGTACCAAGTAAATGCAATTTTCTATCGACACATATGTTATTTGTGATAATCGGAATATAATATATTTGTATTATTAAAATATTTATAAATATGTTTAAAATTTTAATAATCTGTAGTTATTTATATATAATTTAACATATAGTAACCCATATTAAAGATGTAATTCGATTACAATATCTAATATCTTTTTAAAAATGATGATATTAATTTGCAATTATTGAATAAGTTAAAAATATAAATATTTGTAGTTTAATTTGTCTAACCTTTTTATTTATGACTAAAATTTTAGTGGAATAAACTGTAATAATTCTGAATTCATTTTAATCTTAGTTCTCTCGAAATTTCTGTTATGAATTAAACTTATATTATTTATTAGAAAAGGAAATAAGAAATTTAAATTTAGAATAATAATTTTGATATGAATAATGTAAAACATCATTTTCTGTGTGTGTCGATTTTCAAAATAAATTTAAAAATATTTTTAGCTAAATACAATATTAATGTACGTTATGTACAGTTAATACGTGTATTAATACTAAATTGTATAAGTATTTGCATAATATATAATATATATTATAAAACTAATTATGAAACTTGATCTTACTAATTATTTTAAAAATGCCGAAAAAAAGAGTTGAATGTAAAATCATATTTACTTTTTTAAATATTACACTATTTTAATTCTAATAACACAGCGACATTCACATGGGTTTTACGTATGTATACGTAAAACAATTAGGATACTTTCTTTAAAAAGTGTACTACAATAACGTTCATTTTATTCTGCTTTGTAATTTAAATAAATGCTCATTAAAATAGACAATTTAATTGTAAAATGTCTTTATAAAGTGAAATTCTCATTAAGAATGTGAATTAGGTATGTACTTTATAATTATATGGTTTAGAATATGTGACGTGTTTTATGTACTATATTTTCCGGCTAATTTATTTAAGCTAAGAAAGTGTCTAGTAGTAAGGATATGAGCAATACCTACTTGGAGTATTAAACTTATGTGTATATTTGGTAAACAAAAAATAAAAATAGTACCTGACATTATAGTAACTGACCACTTTTATTCTCTCGGTTTTTAAATGACACTGACACACATACAGTAGATTATAGTTTAATTATGTAGGTATTAGCCATTAGGTAGGTATTGTACCCGTTTATTAAGTGCTATATTTACACATAATAATTTATGTATATAATATACAAGTAAATGGTTATATGGGTAGAGAAGTGAAAATATAAATAGATACTATGCATTACTAAAGAAGATTTACGAAAATAAAATCATAAATGCAATCATTAGTAACTCGATAGTCGCACTATAGTTTTAATTATTAATACAATTTGAAAATAATCATTATTTTTACTAGAACACGAATATTATTGTTGCAGTAAAAAATACAGAAAGATAAAATTAATAATAATTGCATTAAAAAAATGACAAAGTTTCGTTATAAATGTTATTTTAATTACCTATAATAATAATATTTATTGATGGAAATTAAATTGCATTAGTTCTGTTTAAAATAATAAACACAAAATTAATGAGCATTTGTTAAAAAAATCACAAAAGTGCATTAATTTTATTTTTATAAATTTCAATCAAGGACAAAATGTATTTATTTAATTTATGATGTACCTATTATCGTTAAGTGGGTTGGTGAGTACATAAATGATAATAATTTATAAACTATATATTTTATATACATATATATATATAAATTACCAGAACCTACAATAAAAAATAATCTACGGTATTCATTGGACAATAACGTTTTATGATTATATAGTTTTTACTTATACTTTTTTGTAATAAAGTTTGTTCTTATTTAAATAATTTAATAGCCTTGTTATCTTGTTGCTGTTATTTCTTGTTTGGATCCGGATTGAGAAATTTTGAAAGGTGGCAGGACATGACCAGTTCTCTCTTTTCTTTATTTTACGTATAGGTACTGATTCGGTGATAATCGTATTTAATAGAAAATTAATGTTTATTAATGTATGGTGTAATTCTATAAGAAAACTAAATGCTAAAATAATAATTACTAATATGTAAATATATTATTATTTATTATTATAATACTTATTTAAAAAAAGTAGAAAGGTCGATTTTGGACGTTCCTCCTTCGTCCTTTCGGTCATCAGAAAAATTAGTGGTTTATTATACTTAAGATTTGAATGCAATAATATTGCATTAGAAAATACGATTCTGAGCGATACTTAATATTTTACATTATAGATAAATAATATATATACTAGATATATAATATAATATACTGATAATCTATTCCAAAATTTTACCACGTGTATAAATTACCAATGTAAATATTTAAAATATAATTCAAGTCCCTACGGTCAAAATTTAAGGAGTAAAACCGTTAAACCCAAAATTGCAGGTAATATTAAACATTTTTAAAATAAAATTCATAGCTCTATACTTAGTCAGAAAACTAACCAATTCGTTCCAAAATTTTACTACACATGTATATTATCTACTTTATTATTCAAAAACGTTTTCAAGTCCATAAGATCAAAACTCATATTTATTATAATTATTGTAAATTTATAACAGATATTTTATATCGACATAATATCGTATATCGTATAAGCAATTTCCCACAGTGTTTATACTCCGAAACAGATTTACTTATTTCATATTTTAAAAGTACTCGTATATAATATATATTATATTATATATATCGAGGAGAAGTTACATTCATTTTATTAAAAATATTTATTGGTTTACTGAACGACATTTCGTTATAAAACTGGCAGTTTAGTAGAGAAGAGAAGAGAATATAATATGACTGCTAAGGATTTAGAACATTTCAGCACCGGCAAACTAATATAAAAATACATAATTTATACAGTACCTATTATTATTAGGAGATTAAATAATACAAATTATAACGACATAATAATAATAATAATAATAATATATAATAATAATGTCACAATATTAAAAATATTTCCTTATATTAAATATTTATTGATTGAAGCAATCAAATTTGTATTTGTATAATCAGGTATAATTTTATTAATCGCTTATTAAGTTCGGTGTATTTTTTAAAAAAATTTAGGGAGACTTCTCTCCAGTAGTTAATTTTACTAAAAAAAATATCGTTGTCTGTTTAAACTCTTTTTAATCAATTTGTAAACGTCCAAATTGTTGGATTACACTCTCCCATTTTATAACTTTTTTATACAATTTCCAACTTTTGGGAGGAATATTAAATTCTTCTTCCTCGGCCATTACGATTAGCCTAATCTATTTAATTATCTTTAAATCATTCTAAAAATATTCTGTAATACTACATAAAGTTTTGAACCTATAAATCGTCTGCATATCAAAATCCTCTAATTTTACAAAATCTAATGAAATTATAATTTTTATTGAAATTGGAAAATCTGCATCTTTGTTATATCGATTAGTGAGATTTAATTCACAAACTTGTTTTTTTAAATTATTAAATTATTGAAAAACTCTAATTCTGAAAAGTCTTAGCGCCAAAAAATTCAATGTCGACTACTAATGCAACTTAATAAGGAAAAAAAGAAGTTGGTTTACTTTAAGCATGTTAAACTATTGGCCCGCAGTTCATTTTTATCTGGTTCCACTTACATTGAATAATATTATGTCAAATGAGGTTCAAATAATAAAGTTGGAAAGTCGATTTTTGGGCGTTCCTCTTTTGTCCCTTCGATTCATGGAGAAATTAGTGATGGACTGTTATTGTGTTATATTATACTTAAAATTTGAACGCAATAATATTGCATTTGAAAAATGTTTCTGAACGAAACTCAGTCAGATACAATATAATAGTGATAATATTTATTGTTATATATTTTCTTTATTTATTAAATGATGCGCAACAAACAAATTATTTATTATAAAAAAATGAAATTCAAGTTCATCCAAAATGTAAATTCCGTAAAATTTGCCGCTGTTAGTAGATTTTTCTGTTTGCTTTAAAAAATATTTAAAATTTCCATAAAGTACCAATTAAATAAAATTCTCTATTGAAAGCGTACCCTATTTATGTTAGTTGAACCATTAATGCCCGAAAAGTATCTTCAGATATTTAAAAACACAAAAGTCAATTATCAATATGAAATTTTAAAATTAGAATGCGTGTAAAAAAAATTGGACCTTTCGATTATCAAATTTTTTTTATGTATATTCTGGAGTATGTTTTAAATCATGTATCAAATTAGCAGTTTAGCTTAATTAAAATCAAAATATTTATACCATATAACTTACAAAAATCTATATAAAAATATCATATTTTTGAATTTTTTTTATTTCCAATAGTAAATAATGTCTCCGGAGGGGCAAATTTCCTTCCAGCACCTCTTTTTAGACACGCTTATGAATATGGTTATAATGATTTTGATAAATTCATATTCGAAAAAAATGCTAATAAACGGTTAACTATAAAATATTTAATATTTCGATTCAACATTGTTGAACTTATTTTTTAATTAAAATATTTTTCCTAAACAATAATATATTGATATTGCAATATGTTTCTTCTACTCGAATAAAAATAAAAATGTCTGTAATTTTCATTAGAGAAAAGTGACGATTATTTAACACAATATTATTAGTTTAAAAAAAAATGAATATAACATAGTCCATAGAAATAAATATCTACCTATAATAATAAGTATATAGGTTAAAAAACAAGTGTTTAAAAAATGTAGTTTTAAGAAAGGAACATTGGAAAACGCCTGCGGTCTCCTACCTCAATATTCATTTGGTTAATGTCGCAGAATTATATTTTTTACTCGGCTACAAACAATCCACTAAAAAAATTATCGAATGGTCAACACATTAAAGTAGTCGTTAAATATATATATTATTATAGGTGTATCTAGTCATCGTATCTAAATAGTAGGTATTATATTATTGTACGTGAGACGTCAACAAACAGGTAGTTCCCGTTATGGAGTTTGTATATAAATGGGTGTGCGACTATTATATATTGTGTTGTACACAAATACAGAACAAAAAGAACAATCGATAATTACTAATATAATATATATTTAAATAGTATAAAAATAAAACTGTATTTATTATTAGTTTGTCGTTGATTCAATTTTCAATTGATTAATCGACATTAAATATATTATATCGTTATTAATATTTCCATATTCTAGACTCATTTTGGTAACATGTTTATATATGAAACAAAACAAATATATGTAGATACCTAAACCATTTAAAAATAAATATATTTAATATTATTAAAAATAATAGCAGCAATAGTTATTTATTACAATAATGGTATTTTTGTTCAAAATTTAAACAGTCAGAAGTAATACAATAGGTATTCTAGTATTCGATGATACATTTATGCAAAAAAAAAAAAAAATACTTAAAAAAAAATGTTTTTTTTTAAAAAACACTTCTCCAGTTTATTAGTTTAATAGAATATTTTATATTTGAGTATTTTACTTTATAATCATATTGGAATAACTATTCTTAGTTTAAATCTATATAGGTAGTTATGCAAAAAAGTGAATTAGTAAATATCACTTTTTAAAATATATTTTTATTCGACACGTTGTGTTAAAATTAAATTTGGGTTAACCAATAAAATGTGTTAAAAAAACATTATGTATTAGTGTTACACAAGTTTGAAATTTACATATTTTTCGGATAATAAATAATAATGTACATATTATTATTAATACAATTATAAACTTGTCGATGAAAAGAAACTGTAAAATATTAATGTGTTATATTATTATATTACGCGCGAATAAAGTAGTTTTACAGCAAATATGATGTTGTGAATAATTATAAATGAATAAATATGATATTTTGAGTTATTGATGGTGTAACGTAGGTATTTATATTAATTTTACCGTTTGTACAGATTTATTGCTCTAAAACTACTTGAAATATGCACGTACATATACAGTGTTGTGCGCTATCTAGATAAAATTATCTAGATAATTTATCTAGATAAAATATAGTTATCTTTTTATTTTATCTAGATAAAAATTATTTTAAGTATCTTTTTATCTTATCTAGATAAATAAATAGGCTATCTGAAAATAATCATCTAGATAATTATTCAATCAATGATTTCAAAAATTTTGATACAAAATTATTTTAAACCGCGCACTGTAAACACTATTTATAGTTTTAACTGGAGCATCACATAGTTTATAATTAATAATAATAATATTTACAAACTAATCATGATTATAACAACTATGGTTTATGCCAAGTACGAAATTTAGATCTACAATATTAAATATTAATTATCTGTTTTTTATCTAGATAAAATTGGTTATCTTTTATCTCTTATCTAGATAAAAAAATTAAGTGTTATCTATTTATCTCATCTAGATAAATTTAAAATCAATTATTTATTATCTTATCTAGATAAATTATGGGTTATCTTTGTACAACACTGTACATATACAGTGTAACGTCGTAAACAACTATTATGAAAACTCAAACTTCAAATTTATAAATTTAAAAAGCTGAAAAATTGATACTACACATTTCTCCTTCATCCCTTCAGTCATTGAATAAATTAATGATTTATTGTAATTAAAATTTGAATGCAAAGATATTACATTCGAAAATATAATTCTGAGCGAAACTCAATATAAGACAATAGATTATACTGATGATCCGTTCCAAAATTTTATTACGTATGTAAACTATTTATGAGAACACTCAACAAAAATTTCAAGTGCTCACGTTAAAAATAGCATTGGTTCTCATAAAAGTCTAAATTCAATTCCATCAAAATTACAATACTAGTATTTAAATACATTTTGAAGTATTTTTAGTATTTTTAATACATTTCAAAAGTATTTTATACGAAAAAAAATACTTTTATTAAAATAGGCACCGATAAAATTTTTTTCTTTGCATTTTATTTTTATACATTATAAAATTAAGTTACTATGAAAAATTCATAATTTTTACACATTTCCTTGCAATTTTTTAGCAATGTACATTGTACATCAGGACTGAAGTTTATGAAAATAACAAGTATTTATCATGTAAAGTAACTATTAGTTATATTCAATTGGGTAAACTAAGTAAATATTTTTTATTTTTTTAAACACTAGTTAATATATTTAATATTAACAAAAGAATATTTTTATTCAAATACTTTATATTTTTGAAAGTATTTTAAAAGTATTTAGAATACAAATTTATTCTAATTTAAATATTAGTATTAAAATATTTTTTCAAAAGTATTTTTGACATGACTGAGTATTGGTCATTTGTACCCAAAAAAATGTTTACAGACATAAAAAAAGTCATCTTTGTAAAATAATATACATTTTAAAATTATTCTTACTTCTTATAAAACTCTATAAGACCTTTATAAAACTATAAAAGTATTGTTAAAAATTTACGCAAGTGGGTCCTGAGTCCTGACATCTCTTTTTGGACTACATTTTTTATATGAAATATGATATAGTCATGTAGATGAAAACAATATTGTCAACTCTAGAAAATATTAATGAAATTGTAAGGTGTTATGCAAAAGGTATACCATCCCATAAATGTTCTATTAGGATAAAATTGAAGTTTTACAAAAACTGATTTTAGATTCTGAGCGAAGCGAAGAATGTATTGGTTTTACAAAGATTTTTTTTTTTTCTTGATGTATGAAAACACTTTTTCGGGTAGAAATAATAGTCCGATTACCACAAGTAGGATATGCTTTCGGTAGCAAATCATGTCTAGTTGGTACTTTATTTAGCACATTTTTCGAATTTCTTAAAAAGTTTTTCCTTAGGAGGGGAAAAACTACCAAAAAATGGCGGAAATCGGCAAAATTACGGTTTCTGTTATTTTAATTTTTTTAATTTCGTGATAACTAATTGAGTTTTGATCGAGGGGACTTGAAAATTTTTTTAAGTATTAACATAGGTAGTATACAAGTGAGGTAAAATTTTGGAATGAATTCTATGTATAATGTATTGTAATATATTGAGTTTCGCTCAGAATCGTATTTTCTAATGCAATATTATTGCATTCAAATCTTAATTATAATAAACCACTAATTTCTCCGAATCCGAAGAGACGAAGGAGGAACGCCTAGAATCGACATTACCACTTTTTTTTAAATATGTTTGCACTTCAAATGACTCAAATCCATAAGATCTTATTAATTGGATGTATATATTTTAACGATTTACTTATAAATCCTTGATACAATCAATACTTACCATTATTTTAAAACTCATGTTGGCTGGTTAAATTTATTTTTAAAAAAATCCAAGCTGGGCGAATATATTTTTTTATATTATATTGCATATTATATGTCTAGAATTGAAAAAGAAATTTCTATGCACGAACCCTTCTTACACATAGTTTACGGACACGCCTCGTGCCTAATAGTAAAAATATGACGCGGGACGACCTGGTAATAATAATATGGTAATGGGCTAACCTTACCTATGGTACTTCCCATCGGGTATATATTAACCTATATATTGTATATTATATTGTATTATCATACAGTGGGTGTGGCTATATCGATTTGTAAATAAAACAAAACAGGACTATTTTACGGATAAACGTGAGAGAGAGTAGAAATATATTTTCAAAAAATAATATTAATCACTTTTCCTAGATAGTTTTCTGTATCAAACAGCATGTACGCCGATACTAAGGTAATTAAAATTTAAATTAAATAGGTATTTGTTACACCTTTAAATTCATAATAAAAGTTTGTGAGCTTGAATCGATTAAATATTTATATGAAATACAACTTATTAATTTTCACTATTTAATACGTAGTTATTATTAGGTACCTTAATAGTCACATACAGTCTTGTAAAGTATTCGAATAAAAGTATTTGAATATTAATATTTAAATACATTTTGAAGTATTTTTCGGTATTTTAATTACATTTTTTTAAAAGTATTTTTTTAGTATTTTTAATGTATTTTGAAAGTATTTTATACGAAAAAAAATACTTATATTAAAATAGTCGCCGATAAAAAATTTTTCTTTGCATTTTCTTTTTTTACGTTATAAAATGAAGTTATTATGAAAAATTCATAATTTTTACACATTTCTTTGCCATTTTTTAACAATGTACATTGTAATGAAAGGACTGAAGGTTATGAAAATAACAAGTATTTTTCATGTAAAGTAACTATTAGTTATATTCAATTGGGTAAACTTAGTAGATATTTTTAATTTTTTTAAACACTAGTTAAGATATTTAATATTTACGAAAGAGTATTTTTATTCAAATACTTTAAAATTTTGAATGTATTTATAAAATAATTTTTTTTTTAAGTATTTTAAAAGTATATAGAATAAAAATGTATTCCAATTTAAATATTAGTATTAAAATACTTTTTCAAAAATATTTTTTACAAGACTGGTCACACATTCAGTAGACTTTTTTCTTTATAGATAATTTCGACCTACATATCCTATTCACATCCTTCTATCACATTTGTACTGTTTATAAAATATAATATAGATATGCGCGCAGTACTATATAAATGTTTAAGAATCACTAACACTGTAAGAGTTCAAAAGTTTACTCTGCACGTGTAACACAGTTAACACAGGGACAACTGAAACAAAATATAGAGAGAAAAAAAAATATAAGTTTTCAAAAATCATTGCTCGACCGTAAATTGTCAGTTATCACATACCGGTGATGCACCCGGTATAATGGGTATATTTAATGTTCTTGGTATTGTTTATGCGGATCGCGTATACCAACGGAGAAAACGATAACGTCGCGCGCGTTCAAAGAAAAATCGTCTGCGAGAGTACACAGGCGAAAAAATTCCAACATTCGCCGCCGATGTCGTCGCGTTGCGCCGCCCGGCCGACGAGCTACTCTTTCCCCCCACCCCCCACTCCACCATCACACTCCTTCACGCCGAAACCCACCAAGACGTAGGACGACGGTCCGCTGCAGTGTCACGTGAATTCCGTCCGGACTGAGTCAGTAGGGCAATCGCGCGCTCAGACCGGTTACACTCGGTACAGCGGTTTAGTTCAAGGTTTCCCATTTCGGAGAGTTCAAGGTATCCGTCAATCCGTGTATCATCATAATATATTTTATATTATTATTATTATTATTATTATGTACCGCGGTATGTCTAACCTGTGCACTTCCTCATATTATCTACCTTAAATACTATCAAAATATCATTATTGTTATACCAGGCGCCTGGTATAGTATAATATATGTGGTGGTAATTTTTGTCGCGGGGTTTTTTTTTTTTTTTTTTTCTTATCTTCACACCACGGGAAATAATTCGACGACCATAGTCACCGTCTCCTCCAGTCGCTCAGTCGTCGTTCCGCGACCGTCGGTGAGGTATCTCTGTCGTCCGCACCACCGGGTCCAATGCGCACACGTGTTCAGTACTATTACACCGTCGATAATTTTTAGACATTTTTATTGATCGTGTCCGGATAAGAATTATATATTTTTTAAAGTGCACGTTTTTTTTTTCTTTATTAATATTAATAATATTATCGCGTGCGAGTGTACGCTGGTTAGTATATCGCACGTTCGCATTTGATAACTAATTGAGATCGTCGCGCAGAAACGAAAAAAATCGCGACGACACGTTTGGAAAAATGAACAAGAATACGTAAAGACCGCTCTTTTACAATTAGAACTCAAATCATCGCATCGTATAGCACACCGCTCGCGATTCCTTCAGATTGAATATAAATTGGAGCACAGTGACTGGTAAGAAATTATTCATTATACTATATTCTTTTATAATTATTTTTCTGTCCAAGTACAATATAATTTATAAGTAATATTTCATTATAGTGATACACAAAATAATGACGTATCAATTTAATTACCAAAAATTAGTCCTATGCCTAATTTATAATATATAACCTAAAAAATATTTTTCGTAAAAAAAAATTAATTATATTATTATACGCGTAGACAACACATTATGATTAGTGTTTTATATAATAGTTATTTATCATTTGGACATTTTATTTGATATAGCTTACCTACTATGTATTAAGTACATTTAAATATTAAAAATTATTATACCTATTCTCTCTCTGATTTCTAAATAAATATGTCTTATGTTAAAACTATTGATGTTTAATTGCGTACCTATATAATAAAGTTATAATCATGTTTCGGGACGTTACAAGCTAAACAATTAATATAACTAAAATCCTAAAACTATAATAATATTAATGATATATCTTTAGAATTTTAAAAATTATACGCTTACAAAAATTTAATTATTAAGTTATATGCTTGATAGTAATAACTTATAAGGTTACTTTTTATTCAAATTTCTATAATAACAGTTGTATAGATTGATAATTAGATAAATAAAATTAGTTCGGTTAGATTAAAGTTCAAAATGTATTATTTTTAATATTTTAAATAAAACATTTACAAAATTGTAAGAAATTTTTTTTTTTCATTTTGTATATAAAATACATGAATACTCGTATGTACATATAATCAACTAAGGGTTTCGTTAATCCCATAAAAAAAAAATGGTTGATTTAATATTTTATTTTTTTTTTAGTTTTTTACTAATAATTTTTGTTAACTAAGATAATTTGATTTAAGATCAAATGAACTAGGTACCTAATAAACTCAATCTCGAAACCTGCAATAGACCTTTATGTAGTGCATGTGTCTAAGACTTTGCTTTTATATATAGGCATACAATTAAAATTTTATTTTATTATTTTTACCACACAAAAAGTACTAATTTGCATTTTTTTAGAATACAAATTTTTAAATATCAGATAATTAATATTATACGTATGTTGTTTAATGTGTATGTATATATATATATTATAAATCTACTTATGCTAGGTTTAATTTTATATTTGTATGAATTTTAAATAATTAGTTCTTATATAGGCAGGTACATAATTAAACATTATAAGTATAAATTATTATAAGTTTAATTATATTTTTTTACACGAAATGACCTGTTTGATTTATTGATAATACTCATATTTATATCGTATCTACCTCTACTTCTAATAGGTATAAATAAAATACCTATGCAAACTAATAATATACATACCTATATTATAATAAATTATAATATTTTAATCTAAATTTTTTAATTTTTAATTTCAATATAACTATACGCATTATTGTTAAAAACTCAATAAAGTTGTAATTGTCTGTTGTGTTTTATGGTTGATAAACTATCTTCAAATAGGTATTATCTAAGGATTTTCTTGGATAAATTTTCCCACTTGTTTTCCCTTAGAATATCCTAAGTCTCATCTATGAATTTGGCTATAAATAATACGTTATATAATATCTATACCTATATTGAAATATATTTTTTTTATACAAATTTATTTTTTACAAATTTATATTTATTTCATTTTTTAATGTTATTTTAAAATATAAAATAGGTTATTCGAATAACATTTACAAATTTACATTCTTATTTAAAATAATTAGTTTGAAATAATAGCATTATTTCCGTAAACATTTTTATGAGAGGTACTTTACCGTGATGCTCTACATTACTATTTTCGGTTAAATAGGTTTTTTATTGGATTATATTTATAAAATTCAATAAATATTATATTGAAAAATAATTAAATACATTTTATTCAAACGATTCGACTTATATTAGTATATATAAATTATACAATATAGATACTGCTTAGTGCTTACAATATAGATTTACCTAAATTAGTAAGTTATACCTATTAGTTAGACATTTTTAAATAGTAAAAAATATTGTACATTATGGGAATAATATCTAATTTATATTATCACATTAATAGATCTTAAATGTTTAAAATTATGAAAAAAGTTTACTAAAAAACAATAGATTAAGTACCTACAGAAAAAATTACAATATTTTAAAAATAATTATTACTTATATATTTATAACTATTAATGATATATCTTATTATATATATATATATTTAATGAACATTACACTTTTCAGAGTATTTATTTTTAATAGCTCATTTTTATAAAAGAAAATTATTATTTATGTCAGTATAGTAGTAGAAAAAAATTGAAATCTATATAGTACGAGTACCTACGAATGTATAATAATAATTACATCCGTCCTATACAAGAATCTTTAAGTCTAGCCATTGACATGTCAAAATAATAATAACTGTACATGCATTTTTCATCTATTCATATTTACAATGAAATTACATTGGTGGGTACCTACCGTAAAAATTGGAATACTTACTGTAAGATATTCTATAGTCTATACCAATAAACTATTTTAGCAATACCGTATTTAGTAATAAAATCGAGTCGATAATATTTGAAAATAATGGAAAATTAAATTATACGAGATTTATATTATAATTTATCATTATTTAAAATTATTTGAATTCTCTTATTAATTAATGGTCTTATAAACATATTTTATGTTTATCGTGGATTTATTCATTACACAATTGGTAAACATATTATAGTATTATTATTGATTGAAATATCTAATCTTAATTTTTTGTGTAATCATTATTACATACAAGTACCTTGTTGATTTGTTAATTTTTGACAGTATTTGGATAAAAATGTAATTTAAAATTTAAAAAATATTTACTTATAATAATGCATATTATTTAATGATACACTAACCAGCTCATATAATAGTTAAACTTTAAACTTTATAAAATGTTTTATTCGGGTAATCCGTATAAACGTGTTTAGTTTATGTCGTTTTAAATATTTCAATAGGCGAAAGGCATAATTATTAATTCGAAACGTGTTTTTATATTATATATACCTTTCATCTATAATATTTTATGTATCTTTATAATAACTATAAAATTTGTAAAATGACATTTTGAAAGACAGTAAAAATAATTCCTTATAAAGGGGAAATCGAATGCAGATAATTTGATGTATCTTTGGTTGATAGTTCCACGCGAGGAATTCTATTTGATATATTTTATTAATTATACATAAGGTTACATAACATCGATAAGTTAATTTATTAACTATATAATAACGATATTATACACCTCGAGTTACAAAATAACAGTACATATACCAACTATAATAACCATATCATACTTGTGCGATGATATCATTGTTAAAAATTTATTAAGTTTATAATTTGGTATTATTATCAGTTACCTTTAGTTGCTATATATAACCATACAGATCGAGTTTGTTTTACTTATACTTACATGAAATAAATAATACATACTAAAAAGATATTGTCAATGTAAAAAAAAATCGTTTCATATTGTGTAATGATTTGTATAGTATTTATATATTTTCTAATAGGTACCTACCTAATTAACGCGGATTAATTACAATTTACCTATACACGATAATCAGGATTCATGGTATCAGATTTACCGAAAAATAATTCAAAGTCATACAACGCTTAGATTTAATCATTTAGAGTGTGTGGAGTGGACGGACGCGCGACTAAATACACGTCGCCTGAAAGAATTTTTTTTTTCTTATAAATTAGATAATTGGACTTGTAAAAATATTATATTTATATTATGTACACATTATAATAAAATGTAGGTACAAATGACGACATTCGACTTATCTATAGTAATCGGTCAACTTAGAAAGTTACGCGTGTTGAGTAAAATATAAAGAAGAAAAAAAAAATACATCCGAATGTTGTATTCTATATATTATGATTATGATTATGATTATTATTATTCTGTCCCATATATTAATACGTGTATAAAAAACGTATTTTTTTTTTTTTTTTTTTTCGCGACGACAAATAATAATATGATTGCGTGTGTGTCATTTCTATTGGTACTATTATCGCGTATGATGGACATATTATTATGATAATGATACGATGACGATGATGATAACGATGACGACGGACTGTTGTCTGTGCCGTACACGGATGGTTTTCCGGTCGCGACCACGGTTATACGCGTATCCTAATTTCCCGTCAGGTTCTATATTGCCGCCGCCACGTCACGGTCACCCATCCATCGCGAGTTGTCCTTGATCCGTTTTCGAAGACGACGACGACGGATATAACGTCCCAAGTAACGTCTTAATTGGTCATCACGGAAGCACACTTACTATCCCCTCTTCAGCTCCACTATTACTCCAATAATAGTTAGTTTTATTTGTTGGTTTTTTTTTTTTTTTTTTTTTTTGTAAATACAATACAATATAATATACGAAGTTACGAACGTAATCATTTAAAATATTATGTACTTTTAAAAAAAAAACCAATTTAGATCAGTTGAATAATTGACAATATTGAACATAATATCACTTTAGCTTTAACGGTCTTAACGACTTAATAGTAATGAATATGTTGTCGAATCATGTTTGATATTTTTTTGGCAAATTCGGCTACGTGAGATTTTAAATGTTTATTTTAGTTTGGTTGTATAAAAATTATGTATTTATAGTTTATACATATAGACTAGAGTATAATCGAGATGTTATGAAAAAGTACATTTTTATTATAGTTTTGTATGTTGTAATATTGTTTTTTATTAATTATAGGTAATTTTTTTTATACCAACGTTTAATTCTCAGCAGATTAATAACCGTGTACAGTATAATATTATATACGAGTACATACGTCGTATACCTACATACATATCACGATTATAATTAATAGTTTATTAGTATATAAATACGGTCAATGCGAAAAAAAACATTTTTGTTTCATTAAAATATAATATATACTTATTATATCTTATACACAAACAATAATAGAAAGAACCTATTCGTAATAATAATGTTTTGTAGAGAACGATTTGGTTTTATTTTCTATATATTATATTATTATGGTATAAGTAAATACTATTATAATATCAGTTCATATTGAGCGTGTGATCATTAAGTTTATTGAACTTTTAATGAAAAACATTCTTAAAAAATTATATGGGTGTTATAGTACATTACACGTGTATGGATATTTTGATAATATAACGGAAAACTAGATTTGTATTATGATTAATTATTACGGGTACGAATACTGTACATTGGGCAAACCGGTATTATGAATTATGATATTAATGATCGTACTCATGATAATAATAGTGTAGAACTGTGGAATGAATATACAATATGTATTTTTTCAAATTACTTGAATATGTTACAATAAGTAGTGGTCTTATTAAAGCCCAAATATTATTGAAATCAAACAATTTTAATTTATATATTATAAATTATAAATAAAACATACTAATATTTTTTTAATACAAAAATACAAATATTTTAATTAAGAATTATATTTATAATAAAAAAATAATAAAACGCAGAAAAGTAAACATTTTTGATGTTATAATTATTGTTCTCATATAATATTTTACAAAGGGCTTTTAATCCTTCTATATAAATAGCTAACTACTCAATGATTGTTGTAAATAGTAATTTTTAAAACTCGTGTTTTTTATGTTCTACATAAATCTAGAAAAAGTTGAATAGGTATATCGAGTAAAAAATATACATACCTACCTATAGTAATTGTGTGAAATTATAACACATTGTGAAGATTGATGCAATAAAACTAATTATTTATCCTTTTTCAGTAAAATCTGGGGAAAACGAATAGAACCGATTGTGATATCAAACGTTATGGGTAAAAGAGAAATTGTTGTTGCATAGTCAAATCAACCAAAACGATATTAACAATAATGCTAATCATTATATGCATCTACTCGTATTACAAAAGAGAACAAATGAATCCTGATTGTAATTTTAATACTCTAATTTATGTAATTTATTTCAACCGAAATCAGTTGTCGGTCATAAATATAATTAATGCTGATTAAAAAAAATTTTTAATAGTAATAAAAAAAAAAATACGTGCAAAAAATATGCTCATTATTTTACTATAATAAATACTGAGATTGATTAAATATGTTAAATATTAAAACAAAGTGGGTTCATTTAAGAAACTTTATTAAAAATATTAAAATATTATATTAAATTAATTAATATATATTTAATAATCATTGATATATTATTTCATTATTTGTAATAAATCGTCATAATAAATAATTTTGAGTCTCGATGTTTGTTAAAAATAAATAAATATTTGATTGTTAATAACAATAATACTAATTATAAAATAGTATCGTTTATAATAATAATATAAATTTAAACGTGTTTTATTCACTATAAGTTAGAATAGTTGTGAATTATGAAGCATGATCTTAAACTGGATAATAATATGCCTATTATTTCTACTATCGTATTATGATACATTATTCTTATTATTACTACTTATTTTATAAAATAATTAAGTCATTAAGTATAATTTTCTTTTGTATTATACATGTAGGTTCCTATTAATATTAATAGATTAGTATTGATTGTCATAAAAGTTAAAACTATTTAAATTTTAGCAGAACGTGGTCCATGACTTTTAATTTAAATTCTGTGTAAGCATAATACCTAGTATTGATAATATATGCACAACAAAAACATATAGTAAATGAAAATTATCCACGGTAAATTTGAGAGTACCTAATTAATAATTATAATAATGATTTAAAAAAGTATATTTTAATAATACAATGTTTATATAAATAGATTTAGTGAGCAAATTAAAGGTAACCAATTGATGAATTGTCAAATCGAAAAAGAGAAAAGGCAATATTGTTATTTATTTGTATAAATAACAATACGTATGAAATATAAAATAATTAACGCTATTACAGTGCAAATTATAATTTTTAATTTAAAACATTAGATAAACGAATATTAGATATATTAATACGTTTGATAAGGCAATTTAGGAGTTTAAAGATTTCAAATTTTACTTTGGTTTATAGACTGAATAAGTATAGCATCTAATAATAATTAATTAGTATTTTGAATGACGAAACAAAATATAATATCAAACTATTTGGCTATTTTTTCTAAAAAGTGTTAAAATTTTTTTCGCTTTTTACAAATCAATCACTATGCAAACGCCGACATTATGTCTCTAGTGAAAATATATGTTAAATTGGTCGTTAATATATACATGGTATTGCATTTTTTATATTAACGTTTTACGAAATCGTACGATGTGAAACCCGATCACACATACATAGCGGAAATCTCTATTAATAATGTATTATGTTAGAATTGATTTTTCTTTTAATTATTGTGAATATTGGAAATCGTATATATCTACGCAGATAAGCGCTGAAAAGTAAAAGCGAGTAACGCACCATGGTGAATCGACTGGAATTGTTTTTTTTTTCCGATTCCATCAAAACCGTCGAGTCTAATTATTATTTTATCCAAGTGAACATTTTATACAGACATGTACAACAGATCGCTCGTAGAAAACAAAATAATTATATATGTGTATATTGTATTGTAATCAAAACAATAACATAAAAAGTCATTCTATTATTATCGGTCGAATTGGTTATAGTTGGTATGTGTTGTTATTATATTTTGTAGTAGGTTCATATATGTAAAATATATATGATAATTTTGCAGTGAAACAAAACCGTCCAAAACGCGTTATGAACGATAGTAAAATCGTAATATTATAAAATGCGGTTTATAAATATATTATTATTATTATTTTTATTTCTATTATCTGTTTCACTTTCGCTTATTATTGAAAATCAAAATACAATAAATACAATGTGTATGGTAGATAGATATACCTAGGTACATTAGTATTAAAACCGCGGACACGTATTGGACGCGTGTTTGTCGATGTGAGAAAACAAGTATAAACTATCTATATAATACAATTCGATATATATATATATAATTTATGTTTTACTTTCACGGTTTTTTTTTTATTTCTGCTGATAAACATGATACATTATTATCGATCTAAGTACTTAACTACCTAGATATAACACGTATTAATATGCATAATAGATGCACACTTCGCACTATACGTTGACCATCGGTTACGGTTTATTCTCGAAAACCCGTTCGATTAATAAAAATAAAATTACAAATTTTCCTACAAATGGTTCCCGTATTATTCCTACGCATTTTTACGATTTAAGGTATAATGGAATATTGATATTATCATTATTTACACATATAATATATTATATTATCATTGTACGTTTTGAAGTAGGTTACGCGTTCTTCGATGGCCAGAAACATTTATGATTTCATGATTGTGATGTTACCTTTCTATTTTCTCTTCGAATAATATGGCGAAAACTTGGTAATAATAATACCTACACAATATGTGAGATATGTGTGTTTGATTATACGTATACACTCCCCTAAATGGGTTAGTTGAGGAAAACAAAATACGAATAAGACTGCTTGTTCCCAACTAGGTAAATAATTCATTATTTTTTATTCCATACAAATTTACAAATCAAAGAACATAAAATTAAACCGAAATTACTTGAAATCTCACTTTGGTAATTGGTACTATCTATATGTATATATCAAATATAATATAATATAGTAGTCATGTATGATATAAAGATATAACGCAAGTGTTTTTTTTTATTTTTATAATAATACATTATAAATTATTATACAAATAGGTAGGTAGGTACTAGTTACGTAAATATGATTTTAAATGAACGAATTATTTAATAATTGTGACTTTAAATTTTGTTGTTGCTTTTCTTAAACACTGTACTTATTAATATTTAACAGCATAGAATAATACATAAAATATAAGGTTTTTTTAAATAATAATTTTAAATGACAGTAATCATTTTATTTCTTTAGACTAATATATCCTATCAAATTATTCGATATTTATTTTTATTATAAACAAATGTATATAATATTAAATAAATAAAAAATATTCTGAAAGCAATTATCTGAAAGCTCAATCATTTGTATAACTTTTTTTTACAATTTGAAATTTCGTCCATCTTCGTGTTAACTAAGCAGCATTCTTGATCCCTTGTCTCCATGGTAAGTGAAATATAAGATTGCACTAAAAGAAAAGTGATTGTAAAATTTCTGTATATATTTTTAAAAACTAATCAATGTCATTCTTTAAAATAATAAACAATTAAATACAAATTCAATTTAAGGGCTAGATACATGTATAATATAATGACACGGAATCTTAGTAACATAAAATTTAAAAGGGAGTAGGTTATCAAGTTTAAATTGATGAAGTTATAAATTGATTTCAAGGAAATATTTTATTATCTGTTTTTTATGAGTTTCAACTTGAAAACCAATTCACTTTATATAATACTGTTACCTATTTTAAATGCCTGTTAACTTCTTTAGAAAAAAACTATTACAAACATAAACTAGATACCTACTATAAGTATGTAGGTAATTGAAATTGAAATATATTTAAATGACGATGTTTTTCTATTTGTGTAGATTTGTAATAGTTGAAGATAAATATTCTATCAAAATAATTATATTAGGTATATACTGTAATAGATCATTACTAGTTTTTGAAATTTTTTATGAAGTAAGTTTAATTTCTGAGAACGAATAAATTTATTTAAAATTATGAAACAGTCACACGCTTTTACATTTATTTTATATTTTCACTTAATATTTCCACCAACCTCTAATATTGTTTTATCAACATAATTTAATGTTCTAATAAATAATTTTATCTTAGATACTTCTAAAAGTCATTTAGTGTATTGGAAATTATAATGTTTATTAAATGAATACAATTAGCAAAAATAATTTATGTCAAATGTTTTCGCAAACGATTTTCTTAAAAGTATAACCATATTTAAATTTATTTTATGTACAAAATATTACGTACCTATAGAAATATTTGTCATAACGTTAATTAGTAATGTGGCAAACTTTTACTTGAATTTAATTCTTCAAAATTTGGTTTTAAATTTTGTTAATGTATACTTAAGATATGTTTTCGCATAATTAATATAATTCTACCATATTAAGATATATCTTTTCATATTATTACTTCTAAGAATAATACATCGAACGTTAATGTTTCATTATAATTATTTCGATAATATATGAGAAATGTATAGTAATATCTTCCACATTTTAAGTAGGTAGCAGGTATGTAATTATTAATAACGTTATACAGTAAATAATTAAACTAAATAAATACATACACACACAAATACACATATATTAACGTACACGTTTTTATAGTTAAAACTAATTTTTCCGGTTGATCTATCAGAAATATTAAAATTTTAACTTTTTAAATTTTTATATTATGTATTAAAAATTTACTTGTTCTCACCTAGTCAATAGTATTCTAAATTCAAATATCAATCTCAAATATAAACTAACAATTAATATAATTTAAACATCCTTTAATTAATGTACCTATTCGAACTTATATAGATAATAATATAGTATAAAAGTACTTACATTTAAATCATAATATAATGTACATATTTTGCATTAATATTTATATTAAGTATTTACATTTCTTTTGTATTTCAATTTTATTAAACATAATTTTGTTAACAGAAACTTACTTTTAAAGACATGCTCATAATATTTAATAATAATTCTTATTTTTATTATTAAGATTTAGTTATAGGAATAGCATTCATTTTGGAGTATTATAATCAAATTTACTTTAAACATTTTAGACAATTGTATCTAATGGAAATGGGTGGAAATTGAATTAATATAATATGTTATTAGAATACAAATAAATATGTGTTCTTTATCCGCTTAGTCGTTATTTTAGAATTATATAGTACAATATGATGTCTACAATCGGCCTAAATTTGAAAATATCTAGTTAAAATTGTCAAATATAGGAATGGGTTTCACTTTTTAACATACAATGAAATAAAATAGTTTGAAATGAAATCTTATTTATAGTAAATTAAAAAGAAGTATACTATTTCATTATAACATCGATATAATAATGTCATCTTCACATACCATAAAAAATTGACTAACATTTCTAAATATTTATTATAAAAATAGTATATTTACCAAATATAAATTAAACAACTGAGTTTCTAATTATTATATTAAAGATTATCATCTAATTTTATTTCTTCTAAATGTATTTAATTTGTATGAAACAATTTTTGATATAATTTGTAAAACACGTTGTTTATAATAATCATATGATATAGGTAGCCTATATTATATTTCCCAAATAATTTAAAGTATTACTTTAATTATTTCTATTTTAGATACCTAAGTGTTTATGAAAAAATATAAATAATAAATAAAGCAATTTATTATTATTATTATTATTATTATTCAAAGCTTAAATTTTAGTTGATTTTTTTGTTAGTTTTCAATTCTTATAATTAATGAAGATTATTATTAATTACATTTAACGCCAACTAATAAAACGAGAATCAATTGATTTTATTATTGAATATTATAGTTTAGTTTTCTGTTGAAATTGTTTAAATTATACAAATAATATATATTCATGTTAATTAAATTTAAAGTTTGTATGTAAATAAATATCAAATATTTATGAGCTTAAAATATTGAAAGTCCCAATAAATATTCAAATTAAAAATCCAGTAGACTGTATTCAAATTAATAATTTGAAAAAAATATAACTTCTTTTAATATTAAAATAGATTTTATTTAAATATTCAAATTTATTTATTTTTATTTGCTAAAAATGTTATAAGTTAAATATATGTTTTTATAATTAACAATAAAATTATTAATATTGTATATATATATATATATATATATATATATATATATATATATATAATAGGTAGGTAGGTACTTATACCTACCTATTACATTAAGATTTAAATAAATCTGAATCAGAAATTTATTTTTCGTTATAATTAGATAAATAAATTATTATTCAATACGGACAATATTCAACTTACCAAATAGTAACAACTGATAATTAATACTTTTATAAATAATTTAATATCAATAATAATAATAATCAATATTAGGAACAAATGATAAATAAAATAAAATAAATACTATTGTTATTAAAATCTTTACTTGAATAATTAATAATTTATTAATATCACGATTGTTTTCACAAGACATCAAAATATTTAGGGGGTTATTAAACATGTATCTCTGAGAAAAATGCGGAATATAAAATAAATAATTATTTCGTAATTTTTAAGTATTAATTTTAAAATATATTTGCTTAATTAAAAATAAATTATCAACCTCGTTGTTTATTAATTTAAAAAAAAATTGCAATAAGTAATATTTCTATGTTTTTAGAGATTCTAGTTTCAAAATGTTTATAGTTTCATATTCATTATGGATATTTGGAGTTCTTAGTATATTAGATTAAAAGAATTTGAAGCGAAGGACTTTATTTTGTATTTTTTCAAGTTGATCACTATGGCCAATGCTGTTATTTTCCTAAATCAGAGGAGCATATTCAAGAATTGAGCGAATAAGTGATGTATATAAACATTCAAAAGTGATTGGATCGTTAAATTTTGAGCAATTAATGTCTATATTTGTATTGCACTTAAAAGTTTAAAGTATTCATATATTCATATTATAATTATGAAAATATTATAAACTAGGTATGTAGGTACTAAAATTAATAATTATGATTACGATATAAATTTATTAGATGATTAATGTTATTATTATTTTTTTATTTTTTTTATTAAGTGATATTTGAGCAATTATAAATTAAGAAATATTACTAAGAATTATATTAATAGATTAATTTTAAGAAATATAATTAATTTTTTGCATAATGCAAGTGCAAGGATATTAAGTATTGACGAAGTAGAAGAAGATGTATTGAATCGTTAAAATAATTTTAAATCATACACCATTTTCTAATTACTAATTAAATAAAAGTAATTTACCTGAAAAAATTCTATTATTTTTAATGATAGTATTCGATTGTTAGTTGTTACTATATTTTTACGATCCCTACAGTTTTTTTTTATACAACGACATAATATAACGTGACAATGTTAAACGTTTGTTTATGATTTTAGATAAAAAATTAATTAATAATTTACTTAGTTTTATTGAATGAATAAAGTCTATATAAATATAAAATGATTATTATAGAAAAACAAATATTTTAACGATTCATAATTTTAATAAACAAATTGAAAACACAATTATTCGCTTTTTAAATAAATGTCACACTGTGATTGCATGCTGATTTATTGTTTACTAATACTTACCTAATACTCTAATAGTAATATAGTTAAGTACCTATCTACTTTGCTTGCCTGTGAGTACAATATTATTAAAGGTCAACAAACCAATAGCAAGTTATTATTCTGCAGAATATTATATGACACTAACAAATTTAACATTTTCATAAAATACAATTGAACATGTATTTTCGAATATTTTTAATGAAAATATTAAAATGTTAAAATCATCCTTATTGTTTTTTTTTCTCGTAAATGATTACAAATATTTCATTGAACTATAGCGTCTATTATTTCATCCATAAAAAATTTAAAAAATATTTGAATATAAATAATATGAACGTACATATTTTTGTTATATTTTGTTCAGTATAATAAAAATGATGATTATGTATGATATGATAAAAATGACAATATAATTTCACTCCTATATTATATATAAATTGATAAACAATGTAAAACAAATGGGAGAGCGAGAAAAATATGTTAGGTATTGTTTTTGTGAGAGCATGATATATACATTTGATTGAAATAGCTATATAATAATTCGAAAGTATTTTTAATAACAACAATAATAATATAGTTAGTCATAACGATCTATGAATTATGATATATGACTACAATGTTAAAAAATGTATCGTCAATTAATTACATAATTTTATTAGAATCGTAAATTTGTTTAAGATTCTGAAGGTAGAACTCTCATTTTTTAACATTTATATTAAATTAAATTTTTATTTCAAATCACATATAGAACGTAGTATATTCCTAAAATATAGTTTACGAATTTTAATTAAAGATATAAATGTCAGTTTAAAATTAACAATTATCTATTAAGTAATCGAAAAACTGTAAAAACTGTAAACTAAACACAATTTATCTATACTATTCTATAGTATTGTTTAAATGATTTATATTGTTCCGCTTAGAAGGAATAAGTATTCCTTCTGCGACTGAGTAAAATATAATAAACTTTGAAAATTGATTTTCAAAGAAAAGTTATTATAATAATTATAATATTTAAATTTTAACCGCAAGCCTCTAAGAAAAAAATGTTTAAAATAAGTACTTAATACATTGTGTCATCGCAATTATATTAAAATATTATTATTATTATTTTGAGGCTATCGATAATGATTAAATAATCAATTGTATCGGTCGTCGACACGACAACGAGTGGCTAAAAGAGTAACAATGCGTGATGGTCATCGATCATTAAAAGCGATGAAAGAGGAAGTGTACATACGTTGAGACCTAAATAATACTATTATATTATAATATTAGAAGATAATATGCTTTCATCGGTGACCAGTAAAAGTTGTTTTCAAAATAAAAAAACAATCAATATATTCATGGCATTTCGAGCGTGTAAGTGGCGTTACACGTTATTATAACATTATTAAAATACGGAAACTGAGAAACGAGATGAGTGTTAAAAGTTGAAATTTAATCTAATTGGTAGATTATTTAAAAGTAAATAATTTCACACAAACGTCTATAGGCCGAAACACTTCTCTGGGTCATCGGTTTTGAAGCCCTTGAACTAGAATTATTTTGAGACTTCCGGTTTCCTCTGGCTCGTAGAACGATGACACTCGTCGTTCGATAATCGGTAGATACATGTTTAGTTAGATACTAAAAATATAAAAACTTGTTTAATCATACATATTATTACTGTGTCAAACGTGAAAGACCACGTGGACGAACGAAAGATTTCTACATATGCACATTTACGTTGGGTGATAGCAGCAAGTTATGACATAGTCACAAAAGAAGAATAAGAAATTACGTACACCTAAATAGACGAATGGTGATCGACTCGATCGGGATATTTTATAGTCCCGTTTCATTATATTGAACATACCGAATATACGGTCATACGGATGAGCGTGTATAAAATTATAAGAAAAATCCAACGAGAATAATTTAATAATAACAGCAATAATATTGATAACGATATTACAGAATAATCGTCATAGCGTCGGCGACAGCGTGCGAACCACCTAAAACACATTCACTGCCGGAACTGTACTGACCTGGATGAACGTTCATTTGCATTGTGCATGTAGGCTAAACGGTCCAATGAATAATAATTACCTACCAACAAAGTGAAACTCCACAATAATATCGCGTGTTGAGGTCAACAAGGGAAACCACTGCGCGGATTCTAATCGAATAGAAAGTACTTATTCTGACTGTCGTCCGAATCCGCCGGAGTCACGAAATTCATATTTACGGTAATATTATTGCCGAAAAACAAAAACGCAAACATAAATAAATAACAATAATAAAGAATAATAAAGTACGCGTATAGGTAGCTCATAGGTCTACCTGTCGCGGTGGAGTGCCCGTGGATTTTGTATAGCTGGCAAGCGTTTTTTCTTTTGAAGCGAATCACCTTTCACTCACTACGCAAGTATATAATAATATATATGCGCGACACAGCAAGTGTTTGCCATTAATTGTTTATTCATACAGAAAAAATTACTTCACTAAGATTAGTAATAAATATTTGAGAATTATCTATATAATATTTTAACACGACGCAATTGAATAGTAAAAAGTAAAATCATTATTTCAAATTGTTACGTAAAGTTAAAAGTTAACCTAGGTAACTATTATAAATAGATTTCCTAATAATTTAATTTTATATAAAAAAAAATATTGAATGGAAATTGTTTTCAAACTTAAGTTATGTTAAGTTATTAATGCAAATAAAAACAAAAACATCGTCGTGTATCTATATAGTTTTAACGATCAATTTCTACACCGCGAAGTTTAGCGCCAGAACAAATCCGTTTTTATTAAAAATATTATTAAATTTATATAATAGTCACGCCAAAACCGACGCGCGTCCACGGTCTAGGTCAACAGAATAAATTGTAACTACTATATCATATTATTATCGTTTAGAAGCATGATTAGTAAAATAAAACGTTTTTTTTTCGGTATGGGTTACGGCACATTCAATCGCATAATAGACTGCATCGTTTTTTTAATATTATATGATATTGTTTTATAATTTAACTAATTTTTTAGCCTCTTTTTTAAAATTATTTTTTTAAACGTTCAAAATAATATTATATTACATAAATATTGAATGTATAATTTACACGATTTCTATCTTCTGTGACATGCAATTTAATCACTCATATTTTCTGTGTATATCTGTATTTCCTAGTTGAAGACATATTTCCCTTCCACCACCCTGTTAATGTGTCAGTGTGTCGTATAATAATATTATTCTCTTTTAACTATTCCCACTATCAGTTTGTAATCAGTATTACCATTTCGCCACGGTTATTTCACCGTCGACGTAACGATGTTTGTCTGGCGAATCGTCGCAAACGATAATAATATTTATGTATAATTTACCTACCAAGTATTCTATATCTTACCTACCTATAAACGATATGAAAATGAAATGTTCTAATTCTCTCACTTGTAATTACAGAGAATCGATTTAGATTCAGTGCGGTAATATCATAAAAAATATTATATATTTTTATTATCATTATTATAAATAATCGAAACGATTGAAATTTCGATTGTTATATTATACATTATCTCATCGTAATACCGATCGTAATGCGTATCTCTCCGCAGTATTACGATTATAGCCCATTTACGCTAACACACAAATAAACACCGTAGTCATCATTATCGTCATTTTAAGTATAATATTGTATCATATTATTATTATTATTTTCTTCATCGTAGGATTACATTTCAACCATCAGACTAAATTTTAAAACAAACGGTTAAATATACTCATAATAGTATAAACCAGTGATTAAATTATATTCTATTTAACCATTTTTTTTTTTTTTTTTTATATATAATAAATTCATATTTTTATTTTTAAATATAAAAATTATCAGAATATGCAATATTTATATTATATATCAATATACGAATTCAATCTAACTTGGCGTATTAAATTTCGTGTGCATCAATTATTATCAAAAGAATTTTTCACATGGAAAATACCAGTTCAGATTCATCTCGTAGTTCAGAAATAGTAACAATTATTGTTTTAAAAGACATCGTACTTATATTACAGTATTTTAAGAAATTCTCTTTATACCGTTATAACAAGGAGTAGGAAAAATGGTAATAGATAACATTTTATTATATTCCATGCTAATAATGTATACGTTAGCGCTAATGTATGAAATTTCAATAATATAAAAAATAACGATTAATTTCAGTAAAACTATAGAATTATTGTTAATATAAATAAACACTTTATCTACCTATTTATTTTATATATAATAAATATAGATATTTTATAAAAAAAAACTTCAGTGATATAGTCAATGTATAAAAATCCATATTTATTAACTCATTTGCATGACTTTATTTTAATGTACAAGATACATCATCAATATGCAAGTCATACTTTTCTTCTAATAAAAATATGCTACTCGTTTGAATAGATACCTATTTTTTATAATGCACCAAAGTTTAACTAACATATAAACCTTCAAATTTCTAGTTGCATTTGTAGTGTATATAAATTTGTTAAAATTAATCATACAACGATATAGATCGATTTTAGAACATTTATAGAACAATTTTTTTGTGATTGCGACGAAATAATAACTGATTTTAATAAATTCTAATATTCTATACACTTACTATAACCCAAAAACATTATTATATATAATATTAACTAGTGAAATTATATAGGTATAGTCATTAACTGGCTTATAACTTATAATATATAATATATATTATGCATATTTTGTTAACAATCGCGTGCGTATAATGTCGAGTCCACTGTTCCTATATAATATAACTGCCAATGTTTATATTATGTGATATGCACATAAGCACAAAGATAACGATTCATATTATATAGTTATAAACTTATAAGCTATAACGGATTTTCGATCTGTCAACTTTGTTAATTCAAATATTTGGTCAAATTATAGAGTTTTAATACCAAATAACTTGACAGTTACCGTTAGTCTTTAACCGATCAAATGATTATGAAACGCGTTTAACAAAATATTTGTATTAAATTTGCAGTTAGTAAGTTAATTTGATTTTTTCTTTTATAAATTAATACTATAAGGTAATAAGGTATTTATTTATAAGTGCGTGATTTAATTTTTTAAAGCTCTTTAAATGGGATAGAAATGTATGTACATATCACATGTGAGGTAGTCAGAAAATATTCAGGATTGTCTTACTCAGTATTATTCTTTAATAATGCAAAGAATGTGAATTATAATATTTATTTATTAATATATTTGAAAATGCGCAATTTTTTTAAAGACATATAATTTTTTTTTAGATAAAAACAAAATGTATATGAATATATAAACTTTAATAGCAGACAATAATATATCGTTTGTTATATATTACGAATTTGTCGTATGGAAATCAAACCGATTACGTGATTCAACATTTCAAGTATTACAGTTATATATGTTGGCGATTCATTGGTTACGCTGATTTTAATAAAATTCATATCACAAGATAGTTAATATTTACTCAATCGATGACCTTTTTTGGTGGACATTATCCATAAGTACCTATTTAATTTGTATATTCAATTCACACGTAGTCCAAATATTAAATGTTTATTTATAATTGTAACATTAGGCATTTTTATAACATTGTTTTAATATCTTCAAATTACAATGTTAACATTTAAAATTAAAATCAAACAAATAAACTTGCTGAGGTTCTCTTTTGTTAATTTGTTTAAAATTAATATTTTTTAAAAAATAATATACTAAAAACAGTCACTTATCAATAGGGGTTGTCCCCCATGGACCATGTTTTAACAGTGGAAATCTAAGGAAACTCTACTAGAGAAGTAATTCAACAATTTAATTTAATTTAATACTTAGGTATTATAAATAATATTATTTCAATACTTATATAATATAACTTTTATTTTAAAATAATTTAATTATTCTTATTTTATGAATACATATTGACATATCGTATTATTCGTTTATTTATACATTGTTTATACATAGGTTTAATTACAATTATATATATAGATTGACTTGTATTTTTTAATATTTATTATGTTATAATATTAATATTATTATTTTAAAGTATAGGTAATAATAAAAACATTGATTAAATAATTATATATTTGATACAGTGTTATCAATGTATGTAATTTGTATGTGCACTATGCACAAATTTACACTTATAACAGTATAAAAATAAATGTTATACACAACTAAAAAAGTCATTAAATTATTAGAGATGCCCTAATTAATAGTTTTAGTAAAAGTTATTTAATTAATAATGTAATTAGGATATAATACACGTAGGATTTTATAATTTACCGGTACTTAAATAATTAGGTTGGGTTAGTAAACGTGTGTGACAAACAATTCAGGTCGTTGTAATTTTGCAGTATTTTAACAATTATTATTGTATAATTAATGATTTAATCGCATAAGATGATACTTATTAACTTTATATAAATCGGATCAACATTCCACATAATGAAAGTAGTATACTTAAATACGAAAGAAATAATGTTTATAGACATTTAACTTATGTATATAAGTTAAAAATTACAATTTCAAATAAATATGTATTTTATATAATAGAATATGTGTAATATTGATTGTATTCGAATAGAAATATAAAATTATGAAGCAATTTTAAATTTTCATTATCCATGAATCGCATAGTCTAATGACGAAATTAGGTAACTGTATTCTAAACTGTAATAAATCATACAGTAGTATACTAAATATTAAATAATTTGAACATGTTTGTAAATGTATTTATAAATCGTATCGTATTCACTCGTTAGATTATGTGAATTAACCGTTAAGTATTTTAGACATAACTATAATTATAATAATAGTAGGCATCTAATAACACATTTGTTAGTTGATATCATCAATAATTATAGTTAGTTTATCTTTTAGTTTTAAAAAATTATTTTACAATTCAACAAATATGATACTATAAAATAAAATCGTTTTTTATCTTAATTTTATAATAAAATATGATTTATATCTTGATCAGACGTATTAAATTTTTTTTCAGAATCTCAAAATACCTAATAATTTTTGCTTGTTTTTTGTTGTATTTATAAACGCAATTTCCAAAAGAAATTCGAAATATAAAAATATAATAATTTAATATGGATAATACTCAATGTTTACTTCAGACTTTTTGTAGTTTGGGGGAGGTATTGTAAATTTTTGGGGGTTCAAAAATATACTAATTATACAACAACATACACTTAAACCTATTACTATTTTTAATTTTTAATATTATAACGATTATATCTTTGAGAGGGTAAAAACATTTTTTGGCAGGGGATGGTGAAGGGGTTACTCCTTAAATAAACAATAGATAATACTATTCTTGTTCGTTTTCTAAAAGACTACCACGGGAATAAAATATAATTATTACGTTATAAAATAATATACACTATCTAAATATACGATGTTCGTATTTTTTACAGAAATAAAACCCGTTGAAAAATATGAAAAACGTTTATGATTTTTTATCGCAATGTCAATCCACTGGATTACGAAAAATGGACACCAAATTTTAGGATAAAACTGTAGCATTTATAGAATGGTCGTTTGACGAACCTCTTGTTCCGATTAGTCACACGGTTTTATTGCGTCGTTACAATTTTATGGTGCACGACCGTGACAATACCTGGGGTTGTTAAGCCATTACACGTCTAGAATAAAATCGGTACCTATCTCTCCTACCCATAGTTAAAATAAAAACCCATTTTTATAACGAGCAATAAAGTATATGCAAGAGCCTAGATTTTTCTTAGCTGTCTGTGACTTGTAGGTTAGCCGCAAATTGTCAGATATTCATTTCATTGTGAAAATTCCATCAGTAATTATTAAATAAATGGATTCTTTATAGAAAAAAAAAAACAATGGTAGCGGTCTGTTTTGCATAATTAATTCTCGAATACGTTTGTCCATTAAAACACGAAATCGATTATTGTCAAACGAATAATGATTGTCTAAAATGTATAGACGAGTAAACTGTTCGGACGGTTTAAAAATTAATAAATGACTGGTTCCGTTTGCGATAAGCAAATGGTAAAAAACATTTGCTCAAGTCTAAACACATAACTATAATAGGTATGACAGTTGTTAAATTATTTTTAAAACAAATATAAGTTATTTTCTACATTATAAAAATTGAATGCTTTCCGATACCTTATAATAAAATATCTAGGTATATGGAAATATAAATATTTACGAGCCACGCTATTTATTATAATATTTGTCATAATATTTTAAATGACGATTTCGTCATTATAAATATATAAATACCTAACTACCGGACATTGAATATAACGAATTTGTGAAAATTGTTACAGAATGATACCTCAGTATGTCCCAGGATCGCTTGACCGCTCTTCGGCTATTGTCGTACTATTGGTTGACCATTATCATGCCGCCCAACAGTTTGGCCATTAACGTGGTCTACAACAAGGAATCCTCGCAGTCGGTTCAATCGTCCGCTTTCCATCAAGGTACGGAAATATTTTCTTATCAGTCACTATAATCAGTAACGTACTAAATAACATTCGCATAGAATATAATCGGTTACACTAGATTGGAATATGTTTCAAAGGAACGAATAATTGTATTTCGCTCGTTCTATAACATTTAAAAATGTTGAAATTATCACTTATTTGTATGCTAACTGAAAATAAAATATATAAATAATGTACGTACAACGTATATAGGTAATATTAATATTTTATGCAATATGTATGTACAATATCAACAACAATTTATTTATCTCCTCATCCTGTTAAAAAAAAAAATTCAAAACGAATATCCTACAGCAATTTACATATTTTTAATAACTAAAATAAACGAATATTTTAAAAATTGAAAATAAAAATTTCATAGAAATCAAAAGAAAATATTATTACCGTTGTATTTAAGTAAGGTAATAAACTAATAAGTAATATTTATATAAATTATTATTCTGTTGGATTAACTATTGGAGAATTTATCAATTTATTTATGATTGAAAAAATGAAATGAAATCCGTTCCTCTTCTGTGTTGGTGTATCTGTTATACTAACGCTAAAATCAATAAAATGTTATTCCGTTCTTCTCCAAAAATACAATTTTTTAATTTGATTAACATTCAACATATTATACTATAATGATAGTTATTATTATTTTTTTGTATTTATATATATATATATATTAACACTTCCCATCTAATTATAGTATAAAAGTGATTCGAATCTTTTTACAGGGAGCAGAAAGTTTGGAGGTTATCGGATCGTGCCGAGATCGTGCAAAGACGCGGCGGCGGACACTTCGTACCGTAACGATGTCGCGACCGGCGACAGTGGCGTGTGCATGTTCAATTACGAATGCACTCAACTGGGCGGCACGGTGATCGGTTCGTGCGTGGACGTTTTCCTGTTCGGCGCTTGTTGTCGACTGCCGTCCGGTACCAACTTTCCCACGATCGAGCACAACAATAACGTTGGTGGTTCGTCCGCGGCCAACACCGCCGTGACGACCAGCCGCCGTCCGTATGACGAACAGGCGCCGCCGCTTTCGTTCCAACAGCCCGTGGCCGACACAATACTGTTCCACCGGAACGGGTCGGCCGTGCAGAACACGTACAGGCCGGACGACATGTCAGCCGACTTGTTGGTCAACTACACACTCGCGGCCGCGCAAATGCATGCTAACCACCGGCCGCCTGCCGACACGATAGCCGACGTACAACAGCAGCAGCAGTACAACGCGTGGTCGGATGGAAACTCTAACCGTCGGCCACCGCCGCCGTTCGGCAGCACCACCAAGATCACGTCCAAAGTGGACTACGGCGACGGTGGTATGTATTCGTCGTCGCCGATGTCCAAGTCAACTGACTCGGCGTCCAATTTCCGAAAGACAACACCGTTGGCCTCCGTGTCCGTCCAGTCGACCACGTCCAAACAAGGATACGGCGCACATAACGCGGCCGCGGTGGACGACTACTACGACGGAATGGTGTTGGTACCCACGTTGACGGTAAACGATCCCAACGTCAAATCACCCGTCGAGAACAATTCCATACACCACATACTGTCCATACTGAACCATGCGCCGCCCGAGTCTACCGGCAGCGACGGCGGCCCGATGGACACGTCACCGTCGTCGTACCAACATTCGAGTACCAGCTCAGCGCCTCCCGCCCTGTATACCTGGGGCTCGATCGAGGGCGATTCCAAAACGACTGGTTACGGATCGCCGTCCACGTTCCCGGTCACCAGACCGTCTTCGGTGGTCGTCCATTCGCCGTATTACCCGCAAACGCAACACTACGACAGACCGTCGTCGCCGTCTCCGGCCAACTATTACGGCTCGACGCCGGCCACCGCGACCACCACTACGTCCACACATCACCTGCCGGGACCGCATTTTCAAATTTTGTCCACGACCGTGAAACCGACGATCGAACCAGTCGCACCAACCGTTATCGTTCTGAGTTCGGCGAACGATTCGAAAAAACCGAGCAAATACGGAACGACGAGTACGGCGTCGGCATCTTTGTACTCTTCGTCCCACCGGCCTCACGTCAAACCGTCGCAAAGCATTATTGTGACGGGAAAACCGTCCGTTAGCGCCGCATACACGACCGCGACCGTATATCACCAGCCGCAACAGCAACAGCAAAACCTCGCCTTCGTCCCGGTCACGGGCCCGACCACGTTGGCTGACCATTACTATAACACGAATTATTATCAGACAAACGGCCTCGTCCATCATACATCAACTAAACCTCTGGTGTCGGCCAAACCGTCGACAAACTATGGCCACCGGCCATCGTCAACAGTGGCGACGACCACGTCGTCAACGCCACCGACGCTCAGCAGTACGATACATCAGGATAACGGCAACAATAACAACGTTTTCACCACGGTTATTACGTCGGTGAACCACCATCAGTACACCAAGTACCAACCGACGACCGTCGGTGTGTTGGCCAGTACTTATTCAACAGCCAAACCAGTGTTGAGTCACGACGTGGCCGCATTGCCGTCCACGAGTAATAGCGGCGGCGGTTACAAGCCACAGCAATCGTCAGTTCCCGACGTCGATTATCCGTTGCCCGTCGTTACGCCGTCCACGCAAGTGTTCATCACCGCGTCCGATATCCACCACAACCTGCACCAGCATCACACGTCGTCATCGTCGTATCCGTCCATCGCCTCACAGGCCGCCGCCGACGCGTTCAATTCCACAGACACGTTCGCATTCCCGCCGGTCCGTGATCCGAACATCAACCTGACCGCGGTAACGCAACAGGAACGACCGGACGTGGTCAGCGAAGGTGGCGATTACGACTCGGACGCCGATCCCAACCCACAGCTGACGGTCGACGAGAATTTAGACGACAAAGTGCATCTGTTTGTTGAGAAGGTGGTGCAATCGTTGCAAGGAAATTTCGAAGATTTGGAGAAAGTTCTGTTGTCTGGCGACTCGTCGTCGTCCAACGTGACCGTCGGAAGCAACGACGATCCGACGCCCAACAAAAAGCCGACCGCGTCGACCCCGACGAAGAAACCGACCAAACCAACCGCAACGACCAAACCGACGAAACCGCCACCCGTCAAGGTCACCACGTCAAGCGCCACGTACAAACCGACACCCATCACGCCACTGACAGAAGCCTTCCCGTACTTGGAACTGACATCGACATCTCGACCAACCAAAGTTCCGACGCTTCTCACTCCCGTACAACTGTTCCAACCAACGACCGCCGGCACGGACAACAAACGCCCCACCAAGCAGCCCATCAAAATAACGCCATCCACTACGGTCTTGTTGGACACGTTGAACGTCGAACACGATCACACCACCGCCGAACCAGACTACAGAAAAGGTAAATATTTAAGTATTAATAGGTGATATTTATCGATGATCCAACATTATGTTTGGTCGATAATAACCGATGTATATTTTATCAAATATTAATTTTAAATTTTAATAAATCTGTAAAACAGCAGTATTAAAAATTAAAAATCAATATTTTTTCAATAATAAACATTTAATATTAAATAACAATAAAAGCACTATATTTTTTATTATCACTATATGATATGTGTTATGGTTAATTTATAATTTCAATAAAACATTAGATTAAATGATAAATATTATTGAACAAATATTAAAGTATTGATGAAAAAAAAATTACACATTAAAATTTTCAAATACAAAGAAAATGATATTCTAATTATCGAAAATAAGGTAAAAATGTTTTCATGATATAATAAATTATTGATATGATTCCTCACATTGTCCTTGTATAGAAGAAAAATGATAGTCATATTTTTGACATATAATATTATATTTGATATATAATATAATATATTTACAATAATATATTATTACGACTAATTTTAAAAAGCTACAAAATCTTTTTTAAAATAATTTATTAAATTAAAATATATACATATATCAATTTTAATGTTATATGTTATTTTGTATGTTAATTGTTTGTATTTTGTATTTTTATTTTATTTTGTTATTAATAATTAATTGTTCATGTATATTTATCAATATTTAATATTCTATTTATTATACAATACTTACGTGTTGTCACTTAATCAGTGTAAAATTATTGACAGTTATAATAACAACTTAATAACACTATATTTTATTATTTTATTACATAAAACCTAACCTAACCTTGTTCTTTAATTAGCATACTAATTAGTGATATAGGTACCTAATAACGTAGTAAATCTTTAAAGTTAAAAATTAGTTAATCATTTATTTCATATTTAAAGAACGAATTTTACAAAAATCAAAACAAATATAAAATAGACTTTTTTATTTATAAGTATCATTAATAAATTGGTTTTAAAAATCATATTTAATATTCATCTACCTAACTTTATATTTATTTTTTCACTAGGTATACAGTTTAATAATTACTCATTGAATTTTTACTACCTATATATTTTTGTTTAATCAGTTCGATTAGTTTGGTCATTATTGATGAAAGAATTCAACAATAGATAATTGATTTTTACTGTAACCATCTGTATTTTATTAGATATTGTAGAATGCGTGTCGTCGTACATGGAATTTCGTGTTTTTGTTATCTTTTTCTTCTTTTTACAGACTTATATTATGTTATAAAATCCGTGTCTGATGACGGTATGCCATAAAAAAAAAAAAGAAAACGATAAGGAAAATGTTTTCTTCAATAAATTTAAAATACGAAAATAAAACAAAAATCGATGTTCATGTTTATTTAACCGCTCCCATAATTCGTTTACTCGATCTTACCTGTTTAATAACATTTCATTTTTTCATATACCTTATACAATAAATCAGGACAACTTCAAACGATCATACGCCTGTAATTTAGAAAATTATGCTAGAAAATTCGCGATTTCCACTACCTAGACAATGTTTTAATTCGTTAGTCTATATTATATCGTAAAAATAGAATTGTATTTATATCTTCTAATGATAGTATATTCTCAACAGGTATTTATCAAACAAAAGTTTAGTTATAGGTTAACTAAAACTGTTCGTCTATTTTCAAACGTCAACAACTAACGCCATCGCAAATTTACCACACTTCGTGTATTATAGAGGAATGGCTGTCGTCGTCTAACGAATTTATTTGCAAACTACAAAACTATATTATACAAAATTCTTACTGCGTTTTCATTGTGTAACAATAATAATAGCTACGTAGCATTATTCTCACAACATTTCGGTAGACGGTAGTCGTTTTCATTATTTTTATCCGCTATTAATTGTCTGTAACTAATAACGTCTAGTCGTCTAGCTGTGGGTTTTCGACAATACTGCTTTCAATTATTGTATAATGTATCTGAGAATTTAAGATCTAACGTTATATCGCAAATTAAAAATAAAAAACTTAGGTAATAGCAAAAAATTAAAATAATATCTCTGCTCCGGACAATTATTGAATTATTTTCGCAGTAAAACGGTCCAAAGATTTAGTATATATAGTTAGAGGTATATTACTAGGTATATATAATTTATTTACCATACTACGGTTAGCTACAGCTATAATACAATGTATTAATATTACTGTGTTCATAAATCCCGAATACTATGATATCATAATAATCATATAAGTACAATAGAAGACTGTGAAATATTTTTTAAATGAAAAATTTTAACAGTTTAAAATGGCCAAATTTCAGAATATATTATGACTTTTAAACTAAAGTTATATAAGAATAAACAAATAACTGTTTTAATTATTTTTATTAAAGCTCAAATAGTACGTAATATAAATATAGTACAATAGTAAAAAGTATTATTTATAAAATTGATTAAAGTGTTGTACAAAAATAGTACCTAAAACAATAAAAATTGTAATAAAAAACTAAGTACAACTCTTTTATAAAAATGTGTTTATTTTTTTGTTTTAAATTAGCGCGAAATATTGAAAATATAATTTTTTTAAAAAGTGAATGTGATCATAATTTTTTTTTTTAAAAAATATTTTAATATTTAAAAATTGTTTGCGGAGATATTTCACATTATAATAATCAATTATATTAAATACAATTTTAAAAAAAATCATATTTATAGAGTATTAAAACATTGTATAAAACAATACACTATTTGAAAAGATTGCAAAATATTGTAATTTCTTTAATGTTTAGAATAAAGTATAAAGTTTGATATACATTTAAATTACTTACAAATTACGTAGAAATCATTCTGAATAATTACATATACCGGCAATATTGCCAATGTAATAATATTCAGAGTTTTAATGATAATTTTTGACTTAACCACTTAATTTTTTTCGAATAATCAACATACTAAATAACATTTCAATTTCAATTTCCCTTTTTTTTTATAAAATCAGATTAGTTAATAATACTATTTATTTGATTAGTTATAGTACATTTTTTAATTAAATTTTTCCCATTTATGGCAAAGTCGGTACGTGTATTAAGAGAACATCATCCCCGCATATTCTGTCTCCGTTTATCTATCAATATTAGAAACCTAGACGCCTAAGAGCTGCAACTAAATATAGCATTCCTATTACTCAAAACGTTATGCTAATTATGATAAAATCATAACCAATGTATTATGATTTTCATGTTATTTTAATTATTTTTTTTAATTTTAAAATGTATAAAGATATTTAACTTTTTTATGTTTTATAAATAATTTATATTTATTAGGTATCTACCTATTCAAGTTATGACAACAATATATAAAATTAAAACTATATAAATTTTTACTCTATTAAATATTTAACATACAGATACAATCATATTATCTAAATAAATAAAATTTTGGATGAAATTTATAGTTTTAAGATATATATGATTTATGATGATAAAATGATAATTGATAACGAGATAAAACAATTATAGGAAATAAAGATAATTTAGATTATGTTAACGTTTTTAAAAAAAAAGTTTTTAGTTGCAACTCTGTGATGGCTTCCTTATATCGTAAATATATATACCTAAGAAAACATCATTCTATCTCCGTCTATTAAACGATGAATATAGTAAAATAATAGCAACGCGGAGGTTAAATAGTATTAAACATAGAGTATAAATATAAATTAATAAATTTAAAGAGAAGAATATTTTGAAGGGAATGTCATATCTATCCGTTTTGTTAAATATCGTTTGTGAAAGAAGTTACAATGTGTTAAAAAAATTAGTAAAATTCAATACACTGTAAACTAAATTTCTAAGCGATATTATAAAAACCGGATATGTATGACATTTCTTTCAGAATATTTTTTTCTTTAAATTAACTTAAAAATATTTAAACTCTAGATTCAACCAAAACGTCTCAATTTAAGTTCTACGGTACTGTTATTTTGTCATATTCTCTGTTAGATAAACGAAGACGGAACATGTGGTAATGACTTCCTCTTAATAGTGAAACTATTTAATTTAATTTAACTATATTTTTTGATTAATTAAAGTACTTTTTTTATCCAAAAATAAAAATACAATTTTTATTTAACTGTATGTTTTAATATTACATTTTTTATTTTAATTTGCTTTCTTATCGTAATACCCGTAAAATAATATCAACTAACATATATAATTTTCTATGTTGGAAAATATAATTTATTACGTTTTCGTGTGTTTAATTTTTATAATAGTTTGTGGAGTGCGGCCGTTGGTTAGAAAAAATGGTCGGATCGTCGGCGGGACTGGTTCGACTTTCGGCGAATGGCCTTGGCAAGTGTTGGTAAGAGAAGCCACTTGGTTGGGACTATTCACAAAAAACAAGTGCGGAGGTGTTTTGATCACTCAACGGCACGTCATTACCGCTGCTCATTGTCAACCAGGGTAAATATTTAACTTAACCTTACCTAAATTAACCAGTTGTGTTTTTTAAAATTACAATTATCAGATATATTATATATACGATATACATATTACGTAAAAGTAAGGATGTGAAGTTTTGGATACTTCGTATTTTTTTTTTTTTTTTTGATTTTCTATATATAGCTAGGTAAAATAAAAATATAAAATATTTTTAAATTTGTAATTATTTTATGATAGGTATTCATGCGGTGAATTTGACTTTTATTGGTCAAACATTTAATAAATAAAAGAGAATATATTTTATAAACCATTAGAATAGGTATTTTACGAAAATAACTTATTCGTGAATTGTCTAATTAGTCCTATTAAATAGCTATTATTTATACGTACAGATTTATCACGATATTCTTAGGAATTCTGAATCTTACACATAGTTATCTAATTGTCTACTATATAAATCGTTTTTGCCGTTTACAGCTATACGCTACCTGTTGGTATGTAATTTATTTTTGTAAATTGTCAACTACATATAGAACTAAACTATATATTTCATTTTATTTCAACATAAATCATAATTCGACCATACACATTAAATATATTTAAGAGTATTCAGTGATAAGATAATAAAAATGCATTCAATATATTTTACACAAATATTATGATACCTGTATTATCTAATTACATTATACTGTTATAGTGTTATTCGAAGTATATATATTTTTTTGTAATAGTAGGAATTTGATTTCAAATTATTTTACACAAGCTTAATATTTTGTCTAAGAATTTAATTTAATTTGAGACGTCTGAATTATACCCGGTATCTGATCAATTGGTCTACGAGGAATCGCCATCGTTTCGTATTTGTACGACGAGTTTAATATTAATATATGAATACAATTGCTCATATTATTCTTATTATTTAAAGTGTAACACCGATTATTATACGATAATAACTTTTACGGTCGCAATTATTATTTTTACTATCACTTATTTCGATCATACGCTTTGAAAGCTATCGTTGAAAACGAGGTCAGTGCCGAGAGTCTCTCTGAAGAAATAGGTCGTGCACGATTCTCTCGATTGTCTTATTGAAAAATGTATTATTGAAATTTTATTATTGAAAAATATTGTATCGAAATTAAAACAATTTGAACTTCGACATTAGCGTTGGTCAGGATCAGAAATCAAGATGTTTCATTATTTAATTTCACTAAGTCTATCGCACGACAATAGGTACATTTTCTCGTAGATAAAAAAAAAAAAATGTTGATTGATAATAATATGTATGTAAGGTATATGAAAAGTTCCATCGAGTAGTAATACTAAATAATATTATCAGTAAAAGTATTATTTGTTTCAAAAGTGATATTTTCAAATCGATTAAAAAACAAAACCAATCATTATATTATACAATACAACTTTTAGATTCTGAGCAAAGCGAGGAATGTATAGTTTCTACAAAGATGTTTTTTTTTTATGTTTGAAAACATTTTTTCGAAAAGAAATAATTGTCCAAATATCACAAGTGGGAAATGTTTTCGGTAGAAAATCGTGTCCTCTTGTTACATTATTAAGCTCATTTTTCAAATTTCTCCAAAGTTTTTTCCAAGGAGAAGAAAAACTACCAAAAAATTGGCAAAATTACGATTTTCGTCATTTTTTATTTTTTATTTCATGATAATTCATCGAGTTTTGATCATAGGAATTTAAAAAAATTTTCAGTACTAACATTAGTAATATACAAGTGTGGTAAAAATTTGAAAGGAATTGGTTAATTTTTTGGCCAATTATAGAGCTTTACATTTTTTGACAAAAAAAATTAATATTACCTACAATTTCGGGTTTATCGATTTGAAAATTTTACAGAAGCCTAATAATATACTACCTAATCTTTTTACAAAATATTTTGAAAATCGTGACAGACAATTTTTTTTATAGGCTTTTTATTTTATTTTATTTTTCTGATATATGAAATATATTTTTATATTTTTTCGGGTAAAAATGATGGTCTGATTACCACAAATTGGGTACCTTTTCCGTACCAAATTTCATCTAGTTGGTACTTTATTTAGCTTATTTTTTTAATTTCCCAAAAGTTTTTCCTTGAGAAGCGGAAAATTGATAAAATTACTGTTTCCATTATTTTAAATTATTCATTTATTTTATTATTAATAGAGTTTTGATTAAAGGAACTTGTTTTTGAGTACTAATATAGGTAATATTTATAATTAGTAAAATTTTTAAAAGGATTGGTTTGTTTTTTGGCTAAATATAGAGCTTTAAATTTTTTCCAAAAATATTTAATATTACCTGCAATTTTTGATTTAACAGTATAAATTTTTTATAGAAGCCTACTTTATACTATTTAATTTATTTATAAAATATTTTGAAAATCGTGATTGACAGTTTTTATCATGAAACGATAACTCCTTGAATATTATTTGTAGGGATTTGATATTTTGCATATTTACATATGTAATTTACATTCGTGGTAAATTTCGGAATGGACTATCAGTATAATATATTGCAATATATTGAGATTTGCTCAGAATCGTATTTTCTAATGCAATATCATTGCATTCAAATCTTCATTATTATAATAAACCACTAATTTCTCCGAGAACCGAAGGGACGAAGGAAGAACATCCTAAATTGTCGTTTCCCCGTTTTTTTTTTTTATACTACTTATTTGAAGTGATTCGGATAGAAATGTTCCATCCCTATACTAACAAGGGCTAAGATACGAATATTATCATAATTTATAGTTAGCATTTAACGAATTTTAATTACAAATTGTAAGTAGTATAACATATTAACACATTATTACATAATTTCGGTAGATAAATAAACCGAAATTTATGTCAATGCGATAAAACGCAAAAACCACGTGATAAATTACTCATACATGCGACATATAACACTTACGATAATAACGCGGTTACTTACGACAGATTTTTGGCGAACTTGGTGGCCGTATTCGGTGAGTACGACATCAGTGGCGAAGTGGAGTCCAAGCGGAGCATTAGCAAGAACGTGAAACGTGTGATCGTGCACCGACAATACGACGCGGCCACGTTCGAGAACGACATCGCTTTGCTGGAACTCGAGACGCCCATCAGCTACGACACGCACATCGTACCTATATGCATGCCGGACGACGAAGACGAGTTTACCGGACGCATGGCCGTAGTGACCGGATGGGGACGGTTGAAATACGGTATGTTGTTTACGATTAAACCATATTACCATTTCGAAACATTTTTGTCGCGCAGAGGTCAGAAAATCATAGAAAAAGTCGACTTGGTAGGATAGTATTGAGTTTAGTAAAAGTACACTCGAACATTTATTGGAATTGTTATACATGTTTATTGGTGTGCAGTTCATTACACCGATTAAACGTGTTTTCGTTTTTAGTCACAAAAGTAACAAATGATACGACAATAACATGATGATAATCACTATTTTTATCAAATTAAAATTAATTATAAAATCGGTGTAATTTTTTACAGTTTGCAATTCACTGAATTTTACCTCCCGATTTGAAATTTTTAATAAGCCTTTGCATTTCAATTTTCGTGATCATGCAATATGCATATTGTTAATATTTTTGTCTACGATTTACGAAATCCCGAAGTAAATCCAATGTGTTATATATCATTATGTCACGATATAATGATGACGTAGATTATAATTATAAGCAGTGTTAAAAAATTTTAGTTTTAGATTTTATATTGTATTCGTACTGAACAATAAAAGTTTCCTATATAATAAAGTAGATTTATTAAAATTATTTGTTTTTTAAATTATATCATTTTTATACAATATCAGCAAGTATTTTTTAATATTGTTTTGAACAATACTAGTTATAACAATATAATATATTTAAACAATTTGATTTATTTTCATCTAATAAACTTAAATTTAGTTTTTTAAACTTTCAATAATAAATTTGTTTTTCAGTCGTCATACATTTTTGGAATAGTATACTTTTTAAATAATAATCGTATAGATTAATTATAATAATAAAACTAACACTTGTATGTTTTTGTTATTTATTATCAGGAGGAGGAGTACCCAGTATTCTACAAGAAGTACAAGTTCCTATAATCGAAAACCAAGTTTGCCAGGACATGTTCGAGACGGCGGGACACATGAAAACCATACTTAACAGTTTCATGTGCGCTGGATACGCCAACGGACAAAGAGATTCTTGCGAGGTATTATCTCAACTATAATACTATTTATTTGCCTTAATTAAACATGCGTAAAAATGTCCATTTTGTATATTTAAATTTAAAAAATAATTTTGGTGATAAAAATTCTTATAAAAGTTTGCTATATTACTTCCCTCAAATTGTTAAAGTTTATGAAAATATTATTGTTGTATCATTCGATTAGTGGCAATATAAGAATATATCCATTTATTTTATAGCGAAATAATAACAATATTATAATAGAAAATAAAAATAATCACAGTCACTTTTTAACTAATAATCAATTATAATAAAATATTTGCTATTTTGACTCGCGCAGAAAAATAAATAAAACAAAATTTATAAATTTGAAGTATATTTAAAAAAAAAATAGATGACATAATGTATTATAATTTTTTATTATTATACATTATATATTTTTTTAACTTATATTTTTTGTATAGTATTTTTTGTCAATTATATAATTTATACTTCATTAATGAACCCATAATAGATGCCGGATATAAAACGAAATAAAAAAATAATTGGATCAGACATGACACCATTGTTTATTGTAATCAACAATACCTTAGACATTTACTGGGACCTTAACGTTTAATTGATATATACATTATTTCACTACAACTGTGATTTTTTATACCGAAATTATTTAAATGGCCTACTACAGTGACATATCGAATATAAAATATATCTGTTTTCTTGTATCGAACACTGATCTTGGGTTCGATGTTATCAGTATAAATAGGAAAATTAAACGTTACAATATTATATGATTAACCTAATTAATATTATAGCAATGTGTACTATTAAGTATATTAAATTTATATTCGCATGTTTAAAATGTATTTGAAATAGTAAATTTGATTTTACATGATGAATTAATTTAAAATTAAAAAACACACAACTAGTATAGGTAATTTTTTTTTATCAAATATGTATGTAGACGAGTGTATTGAATAGGTAAATCGCACTTTCCATAAATCATTTAAAAAAAAAAAAAAAAAATCCATATTTAATACGCGTTATAATAATTTGGTTTTTATTTTTAAAAAATAATTTAGGGTGACAGCGGCGGACCACTGATGATCGAAAAAGACAACGGACGTTGGACGCTGATCGGCACTGTTTCGCACGGTATCAAATGCGCCGCTCCGTATTTGCCGGGCGTTTACATGAGGACCACATACTACAAACCATGGCTGCAGACCATTACGGGTGTACAGTAGACATAATTATTTATAATAATCTATAACTAAAAAATGTCGTACGACAGTTATAACTAATAATAATAATAATACCCGACATGTACATACGATTCTACTCTGTAGCTATACTCTATAGTATTAGTATAATACTTATATTATCTACGAGCTTGGTAGTTATAGTTAGTTAGGTTGTATAGAGTGACCGACAGGCACAACTTTTGTCGGTGAATGTTGGAGGAAATTCATAGGCATAATCCAAAAGATGCAGTACAACAAGTTGTGTTTTTAAATTTTGATACCCAACCAAACTACAAAAATAAAACCTATGAAAATTTAAGACTTATTTTTTTTTAATTATTCTAAAAAATAATAAATTCATTTAAACCGTTTCACATCTAAATAAACTTAACGAAATGGCAGTTCAATGTATTTAATGTTTTTAAACATTTTTTTTTTCAAATTATCAAGTTGAATATTTTTAACTAAACGTTATACCAAATGATTTTATCGTTTATTCGTGTTTTGTAATATTATTTACTTGGATAAACCAATTTCGATAAAAGCTTGAGAATTGTACGTGTACAATAGCAGAGTTTAAATATTACGATTCTGTGAGACTTAAGTATACAGAATACAGAATAAAATATTTCTATCTCGAAGAAAACTGTAGTTTGTGCCTATAGTTGGGGAGTAAACATCACTAGATATTTAGAGGTGAAAAAAAGAAAAATTTAGAACTTTATAAAAAATTAAAATTTATTGTAAAGTTAAGTTAACGCCTTCTCAGTCGGATGTTTGTAATGAATTGCCGCTGAAATCGAAAAAGACAACTTTTCTATACCACAATCGACAACACTCTAGCCTACATTACATGTCCTACCTGTGTAAATATTATTTAAAAAAAATATACTTATGTGTCTATTTATTATTGTCGTCATAAAATATAAGTGCAAATAAGGAGGGACTAGGAGTTAACTTGGTTTTCCCAACATTTTTTGAATTTTTTGCTTTTTATATTAATTTAAATTTCAAGCACTGAAAATACTTTTTTATATTCGTTAATTTATAAGTTCCCCTTAATTTTTATGCTCTTTGCGTCTAATTATTATTATTATTGTTGTTGTTTTTATATTGTCGCACTGTTCCGGTCGGGTTTGACGACATAATAATAAAAAGTATTGTCATTTTAATATCTCGACGAGTTTTCCTATATGTGATATATTGATGTAATTTTATTCTCACAGCGCGTAGAATCGTTGTCTATAAAAAAAAAAGTAGAAATCAGAAAATAAAATTTCGCCATAATTTATTATTGTAAATTATTATTTATTTATTTATTTATACATAATAATCGATTTAGTTTTATAAAATAATTGTAAATTTGATTTTTTACTATTTTGATCAATTATGCATACCTATCTATGTAGTGGTTTAGTTTGATTATAATACACATTATTAATTATAAATATACTTATACGATTTTTCTATACTATCATATTATACATTACCAACACAATATTATTATTATTATTATTAATTATGAAAATTATTATTCTTTATACACAAACAGATAGAATATTTCTTTATTTTAGATTATTATTTTTATATAATGAATGCGAATAAATCAATAATTTTATCAAATTTTATTATCAGTATAATTAACTATATACAGTATTATAAAAATGTTCAGTCGCGAATATTTTTATTATTATTACTTATAAACTAAATAATATTATTAGTTTTACATTGGATGATCACCACCATAGGTGGTATTATATACCAAATCTAAATTATAATAATTATTATTTATTATATGTATATTAATTATTACCGAATTTTAAAATTTATTTTTTTACAATTTATTTTGATAATTTATAGTTTTATAATATTATGTGTACATATATTTTTTATTTATTGTTTTTTTTCACTATACGCTCTCTATATATTTTCTATTAACTTTAAATTTTACTCTAAGTAAACAATAAATAAATATTTATATTTTGAAAAGCGATTATAATTATTATATTACTTGTACCTATTTATACCTATTATATTATAATAAATAATAAAATTCATAATAAAAAAATAACACTGTACAATTATTATAATTATTTTTAATTACATTCCTTATAATATTATGAATATAACACACTATTATATTAGTATATATACAATAATACATTACGTTTCATTAAGTTTGTCTAGTTTAACATGGTCGTTAATTAGTAATTTCACAAAATTAATCTATGTACATGTCTAATATTTTATAAATTTTAATTATAGATAGCTTACAAAATATCGTATAGCAATTTTTTTATAACATAACTTACAAATTTAAGTATTTACAATTATTGCGGATATTATGTAAGACCTTTACAAGAAAATAAAAAAATAAAAAAATAAAATTTATAAAAAAAAAGTGCATATTAAATATGATATGAATATATAAGTATCTAATTATTATAAGTGTTAATTTTTCTTTTTTAATTATTAAGAACAATAGTACAAACAATATTAGTTAATAGTTTAGAGCAAGGGTTCCATGTTACCAAGAGTTACCTATAAAACTGACTGATGTTTTTAAAATAAAAACGGATAATATAAAAATGTATAATATAATATAAATTTTTATATTATAAAATCAATAATATGAAATAATTAAATGATTATTAGGGTACTATTGAAATCACATATTAATAACAAAACAAAAATCTAGTTTTCAATCATTCGATAATGTTGTCCTATAATTTTACGCCCTGTAGCCAGACATTTACAAAATTAAAAAAAAAATTGGCTCATGAGATGATTTCAGTATATAACACTACATACTTATGTGATCAAAAATTTAAAATGTTAATATTCCAAATATAGAACCAATTTAAGTCATTTAATGAGCTTTTACAACCAACTAAGTTTGCAACAAACTTTCAAGAAATTTAAAAAAAAATCAGAAATCCTAAAATCAGTTCCAAAGGTCTCATCAAGCATCATCATAATTGAAAAATGTATGGTAAAATACAATAATAAAATAATTTTTGTTCCTCCTTAATCTCACTTAAATAACTATCTACCTTTCCCTAAAAATTTAGGTCTCCTATACTGAAACATGATAAAAGGTTGGAGGTCCTTGGTTTTATTTATGCTAAATAATTAACAAAAAGATAAAGTATTTTTTTAAAAAATGTTAATTTAATTATACGTAATATCTAAATGTCATAATTTTTTTTTTTTTTTTTTAGTTACACAATATTCGAACAACTTAATTAATGGTAGTATTACTGATTTACTAATTTATAATAATTACAATTTACTACTGTTGAGATCGAACTTGGCCAAAACGAAATTTGGGATCTATAATATAACTCTATGTAAAAAAAAAATCATATCGTTATATTGAAATATTTATATTATGTGTATATAGTAATATATACTATAGTAACATATTAAATTATTTTGTGAAAAACAATTTTCACTAAACATATAACAAAATTTATTATTTAAATTTACTACTCAACAAAATATTATTTTAAACTATTATTATCGACCAATATATAATAAATTGTTATTAGGTTAAAACTATTAAGATTCATAATGATTAATAACAAAAATCCAAAACTATTAAAGGAAATTAAATTTTTTAAGAACACAATATTTAATGAAATATTAATTTTTAGTTTGATAAAATAATTTTACAATTTTTGGGTCGACTACAAAAATTAGTATTCGATCAATCATTAATTATTATAATTTTTAAAAATGGGCATTACAATTGTTTATTTAACGATGAATATAGAAAAATCACAGTAACACAGTACTTAAATTGTGATATTTAAATTGAACTTAGAATATTAACATCTATAAGCAAATTTAATAAGAAGCTTATTTTGGACATAATAATATATCCGTTTTTAAAAAAATCATCTTATAAAGATGTTATCGTGTATTAAGTTTAATTTTTTTTTTATTAATACGATGTAACTTCTTTGCCAGATAATATTTTACAAAATGAATATGATATTTCCTCCAAAATATGTTTTTCCTTTAAATTCGCTTATACTTTAAGTTTAACATAAACATCACAAATTAAGTTCTGTGTAGTTGTGATTTTTCTATGTTCTCCGTTAAATATGATGTTCTCTTATATACCTACATGTATGTTAATTTTTTATCATATTATTAATACCATAACAAATACATATAATTCTCAAATTATTAACCAAAATCAGTCTATATTATTATTAATGAATGAATTTATGAAATCGTTGTATACAATGCTTAAAATTGTGAGAATTTATAACACTTTAATAAGTAATATTATAATAGTCAATAGACAGAGAAGACATTATTATTGTTTTAATAATATTATATTTATCAATAGTATCTAATAATAATAAAACAAAAATGTTCCCAAATTTTCATTTTTTATTTATTTATTTAATCGAATTTTGACAATTTGTTTTTATTATACATACGTTATTATTGACTTTATTTGTTACATGTTACAATGATCAGAATTTTGACAATAAACAAAATAAAAAAAATTAATTGATATGAAAATGAATGTAGTGGGCAAGAAAAGAAGAGGTGACTACATGGAACAAAGAGTGATAGCTGGTGTGAATGGACAAAATGTAGGAAATCGAAATCTATAGAGTTGTAGGGTTAGTGTAGCCAATCCTACTATATGGGTTCTATATATTACCATTAGGATTAGGAGGTAAGGCAAAGAAGAAGAAATGTTTGTTCACTTTTGAATCGATGAAATCAACGAAAATATATTTTGTAAAAATGTAATCTATTATATACATTTAGTAAACCTGTAAGCGCAATATCGTCAGCATTGAAATAAATTTCAATTCTGTCGATTTTTTACGTATTTAAACTGAAATGAAATAAAAAATTAACGTAATCGTCTGTACCGTTGTACATTTTATGAATTTCTATATTCGTATATTCCGTGGTGGCTAAAAATTGATTATAATAACACCGCATGTGACGGACAACTATTTGAACAACATCCGCAATTATAAAAACCATTGTTAAACCGGCAATTGGGTCATGTCGGATGAAACGAACATAAATTTAACTAGTCAGTTCGTGTTTCGATGTCATTATAAACGATTTACACGGGATTGCAACATTGTGAGGGCAGTGGGCATCATCTGTGAATATTTTCCTGTTTTTAAGCTCAAATGTAAGGTTTCCTCTTGGTGAATCTATTTCGGAAACGATTACTGGTACTGTACGAGTACAGTCTGCTGATCGATCCGGCCGCGGCTCTGTTTGCGTACGCCGGCGATCGGTCCGATACGTCGACCACACGGAAACCTGGAAGATCTGTGGTAACGTGTTGGTTGGTGGCCGCAGTGGCGCCGACGGTCTTGGCGGACTCGGTTGTCGGTTCTTCACCAATGCTCGCCGACGAGAACAATGACAAGAACTTATCGACCAGCGACTGTGTGTGTTCGATGAATGTTTGTGTGCTGTTTTTGTTGTTATTATTGTTGTCATCGTCAGTCCGGTGTGGTGGCGACGACGGGTATGATGGAATCGGTGCTCCCGTTGCCGGATTTGACGGCGGTCCTATGTTATGGATGTACGTCACCGGCCACGTTTGCGGCTGCCCGTCCGTCGACGGGAAATACTGGTCGCTACACGGTCGCCACTGATCAACTGAATTTCCCACGTAACACCTACCATATGGACACGATAATGTACCAACATTTAAAACGGGTAACGATTAAAAATGGTACAAATAACTACAATATGTAATTCGTGTAGTTGTATTTTTTTACAAAAGCGAAAAATTAGCTATTAATACGATATTCTATGATTTTACTACCTATAAGTACTTATTAATTTGTAATTATTTTCAATAATTAATAAAAAAAAAATTGTAAATCATTATTATTTTTAATACAATGAATAATTAATATCCCAAAAACTAATTTGTGCAAACGACAAGACCTACGTCACAAAAAGTCATTTTAACAATATAAGTAAGTACTTATATTTCGAAATGTGATTTTTTTGTGGATTTGTTAAATAAGTAGATTATTTTTTAGTCTTAAATATTACAAATTTATTTTTGTTTCTAGGCTTGAATAATGTCATTACAACCAGATTGAAAACTACTAACCATGGATAGCTAACACCTTCAGAGTAACCACATTTATGGTTGGGTCTGCAACAGTAGTCCCAATCTCCTTGGCTCACCGGACAAGACCATATGCCCAAGTTTAAGTTCTGAGTGCAGTACGAACCGGAACTACACGGTTGCCCGTTTACAGTAAACCTCATCCACGTCCATTCTAATCCGTTTGGAACTAAATTGTAATCAGAAAAAATATAGTTATTAAAACAAATAACGAAACAATCGCAAATTTAGCAACATGTTTAGACTTACTATTATTGACAGGAGGAAACTTGGCCGCAGGTGAACTGAAACAATGGACTTCATTAAAATTCCAAGTGTACATCAGAAATCGTGGATCTAAACTGAAATCTTGATTTGGTTTCAGATCTCTCATTTCTATGTCACTCAACTCACAATACCCTTCGCTGCAACAAAATCGTGGAAGCTATGATATTACAATAATTAAATGGATGATAGAATTAAATAGATCTTGTGCCTAAGATGAATATTACGAAAGTTGCACAATTTTAATGGCCTCAATCACAATACAAATTTATTCTATAATGTTATATTTCAAAAAATATATTAAATAGCTAAGATAAATCAAATATAGTTCTAGATTATTTTAGTACCTAAGTATAGGTTTTATTTAGTATTCCCCCCCCCCCCCAAAGCAAAACAAGAAAAAATTGGAATCTGATATTCAAAATCAAAACCTTAAAATACTGGTATCCAAAATCGAAATATATTTACATAATCAAAACAGAAATATGTCCAACAGTAACTCTTTAATTTTTAATTTTTAATTTCATAGGATTAAAGATTATATGAATTATAAATATTATTTATTTATTTTTAAAATCTATTTATTGGTATAACACATTTTGTTATTGTTTTGTTCTTGTGTACTTAAGTGAACTCTAGCTAAACCACATGGATAAACATGATTTAATAAATGAATAAACATATTGTTTATTTTATATTATTTACCAATTTAAATTTCTAAGAATATTTTAAAATATTTATAGTGCTCCAAGATGTATATATATAAATTTCACAAAAATTATTATTATAAATTATACTTATTATATCTATCGTATGGAAATGGATTAAATATTTGATTTTTGATTTTAATAATTATTATTATTTTATGGCAATAATAAAGTTAAACCATATACCCATACGGCCATACGGACTTTTATAGTGCATTAATATAATTGAAAATAATTAACAAATAACAATGTTGTTCTCTATCTATGAACAACATTATAAAATAATATTATTAAAATATCAATAACAATTAGTCCAAATTAAAACCGGAAAAATTTGAATACCGGTATCCGAAATCAAAATCGAAATTGGAAAAAAATTGAGTACCGGTATCTGAATTCAAAATCTTTAAAATTTAAATACCTGTAACCAAAATTAAAATCGAAAATAAATTACGGTTTCAACCCTTGCAGTTCTGAACATTATCGTAGCTAAATCAAATAAGTGCATATTACTGTGTAGCGTTGTCCACCGCTTGCTTGTTTTTATATGGGTCTCATTTTTGGGGAGATAAGTTTGAGTGCAAAGGATGACCGAAATGTTCCGGATTCTTAGGAGAACGATTCTATATGTCAAATTTGCGTATTGCACCGTCTTCTTGAGAGAAATGCAAATCTTAACGGATATGCCACTAATAGATCTAACGAAAGAAAAGAAACATATATATGACTCAAAGTCTACAAAGCCAACTACACAAAGGCAAGAAGTTACATTAGGAACGAAATAACAAAGAGCTGGCCAGCTAGATGGGACGTAATTAGTACCTAGTGGAGATAGATGTAAAAACAAGGTATATTAACACTTCAGTAGACGTGGTGAGGTAAGCTTCCATCATACACCTAAGTATTTATTGCCCACCGATGCTTCCTTGCTTACCTTTACAAAATAGAAAAACTTCCAGCCCACCGGACAACGTACTTTGTACTACTTTCATGTGTGGCGCGTGGCATAGTTTAATGGTCCGACTAAAGAATTAAATTGAAACGACAATGAATCCAGATACTTTAGTACAACACAATATGCTGAGTTCTTGGGAAACCTGGGAAGTGGTTTAAAACTTTTGTCATGACGTAATATTAGCAAAAAAAAAAGAATGAAAACAGCATTATCTAAGGTTAGTTAAAGAATTTTCTATTGTAGAAAAATACCGATATATAGCACCACACTTGTGTAATTCATAGATTTATTATATACATTATATATATTATATTATTATATATATGTATTGACTATAAAATGTATTCTTGTCAATAAATAATGATGATTGGGGTGAAATAATTTCAATCAATATCACCTTAGTCTTCAATTTCAAATATAAAATAAGGTTAGGTTAGTAAAAGTTGTGATTTAAAAACCAAGAAAATATGTACCTACAAGTAGCTGAGCGTGGAACATCGAAACGTTTGGCTGTCTCTGGCTTTGTCACACTCAAGTTTACACTGGTGTTCTGACACAACGGTCATGGTTTTTTTGACAGCTGTGGGCAACAATCTTGCAGTTCTGCCAAAATTTATATAGCACACTGCAAATTATAGAAAACAGAAAAACAATGTTTAAAACAAATTTAAAAATCTTCGTTATCTTTTATATTGTTATTATATTGTTATACATTTTTTTGCTGTCCCGTATAACGGCAACGGAGGCGCTTGCGTGGGGTTCAAGCCGCCGGTGCCACCAAACTGATTAAACAAGTTATTAATCACGTTATCCGGATTCAGTGGTCTAACAGAGACGGGAGTATACTCTCCTGGAATCTGGAAGAAAGTTGTGGGTGGCTGAGATGGCACATACACACTAGTGGGTCTAGTGGAAGTGACGGGGTAGTAAGTTGTTGGCGGTGGCCCGACGGGGTAATCTCGTGGTGGAATCGGCAATGGCGATGGTGATGGTGTGATGGGAAAGAATTGCAAGGGTGGAGATGTCGGCGGACCGTATTTAGGTCCGTAAGATGATGGCGTTGATGACAAAGAAGGTGGTACGCCGTATTCCGGTCGGTACGTGGTAAACACGGTCGGCGTCTGGGTGACCAGGACTGGAACCAGTGGCCATCCGGGAATGTCTTGGGCCTTGTCTAGTTCACAACCACGACCATAACTACCGCGGTTGTAGATGTCACAACTGGAATCCTCGACCAAATGCTTAATCGGGTCCATGTCTATTACCGGATAATCGGTCAAGTAACAATTGTCCAATCGGTTTCCAATTGCGGCTGACCCTCGGCTATATATAGATCACGTGACATAGGAACAAAGTCAAGGATTAGAAAAAGCATATTAAGCGGTTATGTCATAGTATGTAATAATAATATTAAAACTAAAAATATCTCATATGATACGAATATAACCATGATTGATTAAGCATCTGATATTGATATCACATTGATAGTAATATTTGTCCACATTAATGAAAAAATAAGTAGATAGGGCAAAAATTATCTTGAGGTAGTCAAACTAGCTAAAAGTTAACTAAAAATTAAATTATAAAATAAAATAATCATATATTTGTTTTATAACCAATATTAGTTTTTAAAATACATAAATTAAAACACGGCAAATAATATCGAACTAGGTATTGGATAAATAAATATATACGTAAATACAATACAGCCCATATGAACAAATCAAATATTATACAACACACGTATAGAAAAATAATATAAATATATATATTAGATTTTTTCGTTTCCTAATAATTTTAATTTTCTTTTTAATTTCCTAATAATATTAATTATTGACTTTGGATGGTTAGAAAATAAATTTAAAAATATATGAAAAAACTAATCAAAATTCAGTAAACATTAGTTAATATGTTATTAATTTGACGGCAAAATCAATTATTGAATTAGGTAAGAGGTAACTTTTTAACTTTTCTTAAAATATTTTTGCTAATTGATAATCAAAACAGTATCAAATGGTACCAAATGTGATAATTAATATAATATTGTTATAAATAACCAATAAAATATAATTCCATATTGTATTTAACATTAAATCTAAAGGGGAATAATGTGTGTAAAATTTTATAAAAATATAATTTTGTTTTAACGAATTGATTATTTTTTTTTTTAATTTATAAAGTTTTTAAGTTTAACCTACAATATTATTTAATTTTAAAATGTATAATTGCTTTTATGTTTTATGTGTATTTCCACATTTATTTATACTTACCGGAAGCTAAACACTCTACACGTAAAATGTTTTACGTGGAGACATATCAGTTCACACTCATGTACGTTCTCCGTTTGCACAGAAAATTTGATTATGGACACTTCGAACGTTAAACCGCTTCGGATTCGTTCAAAACAATCTATAATAAAAATAATACAATTATTTTATATTTATTAATATAAAAAAAAATACTATACACCTACTTAGTACTCTATCAACTATAATTTAATAGTGTTATCGCGTGTGCAAAGAACTTAATGCCTCAAAACTTAATTTTTTTTAAAAAAATATATAAATTAACTAAATAATATATAATTAGCCATTAAAATGAAAAAAAAAAATGAATAATTTACATTAAACAGTTTTCACAGATTAAATACAATAATATTATATAAAATAAAAATAATCTGTGTGTCCCAGATTTATTTACTAATTGCAAATACACTGCGAAAATTAAAAAGTTTAAGAATTTTTTTTTGTAAATTATGAGAAGGCAAAATACTATAATATTACTTTTATTAATTTAAGCTAATTTATTTTGGTAATTTTATATTTATATAATATATATATATATATATTATATATAATTTAAATTACGAGCCTTAATTACAATTATTATAATTTATTTGTTTCTATTGATTACTGTGTAATTATAATATTGATATAAATAGAAATTGATATCGAGTAAAACATCAATATAAATATTTTAAATGAAAATTGTTTTTAGTCTCTTTTTTAGGTTAAAAATTAGTTTTAGTGCTTGTCATAGGACTGAAAAAAAAATCAGAACCTCAGGGCTATGATCTATCATAAACCTTATTAAATGATCCACATCTTAATCTGATATTTTGAAGAACAGTAAAATAAATCTCAATTCTTACCGGTATCCCAGTTCTTTGCCGGCTGACATCCGGGCTGGCTGAGTTCGTTTCTTGCAAAAACGTCACTATCTCTGTCAGGTACCAAATCTTGGAAAATGTCTAATTGCCTGATAATTTTATCGCTCAAATGACAATTGTCCGTCGATGAAGTAAAACTATACCTATAGAAAAAGACAACAAAACAGCGTACTGTAGTCGTAATAAATTTGTTTTCCTTTGAGATTTTACCTGTAACTAAATATATTACAAATGAACGACTGTTCGTTGGCACAAATCATCTCACAACCGTATAGTGACGGAGCGTTCATTGATTTCACAATATTTTCGGTCTGTAAATGATGTCCGGTTCTGGCCTTGATAAAACATTCTAAAAATAATAATATCATCGTATTTACTAAAAAATCTAAAATATATTAATATGTTTGAAACTCTATGGCAATTTACAATTTTTATTGTTATAAATAAAATATGCTCATGTGGGTTAAAATATGTATAAACGTTTATAATTCGCTAAGATTAAACTATAAACTTAATAAAATATGTTTGTTGCATTTTGTTTAAATTCATCCTTTCTTCGAAGTCCTTACAATTTTTTTTTTTTTACAATATAAATTATAACTATTACTTGATTACCGCACTAACCATTTGGTGATACTATAGGTGGTCTGATTTCTGTTGGTAATGTTGGATTGATACCACTGCTTGGAAACTGAACATTCGGCGTAATCGACAAAGGCACACTTGGTGTAGACTGTATACCACGGTCATAGTATACTGGATCGTTACCGTATGCGATGTCGTTTTTCTGATACCACAACGAAGGATTGACGTCCTGCCATAGAGATAAGTCTTGCCCGTTGCTGGTTATGTCCCATTTGCGTACTTGTCCGGCATACAGATTGGGAAACTCTAAATACCGACAACTGGGTGAAGCGTTCACGTTTTTCTCGTAAAAATCGTAGTCCACTTCCGATTGAAAATCCACAGATAGATCTAATTTTTCCGACGGAACAGACGTCAATTGACAGCTACTGTAAGAATCCAACTTCATATCGTATCTATAATTTAATTTGATAAGTGAACAATAACTGACATTCTGATAATAAGCTGATATTCGGTTATTTTTTTGCATAGGAGGGGGAGGGCTAAAATGAAAAAATACAAACACCTTTTTTTAATACAAATTTACATTGTATTTTCAACATAATATGAGGACTGGATATTGTATTTTTGGGATAGTGATATGTTCATGGGGAATAATAGAGATTTAAATTCTCATTAAATCAGAAAAATAAAATTTTATAATATCGATAAACATTATTTTTATTATTCATTAACATGAATACATTAACCGAAACACATTAGGTAATTGATAAAATCTTTTCATACCACATTACCGTGGTCCTATAATGATAGCATTGATTAAATTTCTAATTTATGACTAATGTCCATTATCTGTTCTATGATAATTTTAATATTATTTAATTTGTTATTTTGGTCGAGTTTGACCGAGTGGTCTAAACACGTGTTTCGACACACGACGATCCAGGTTCGATTCTTGGGAAGCCAGTAAGCCACATGGATTTTTGAGCAGATTTTCTGCACTCTGGAGCAAGCGACAATTACTCAAAAAATTGAAGGAATCATTTACATTATTGGTTGGTTCGAATAAATTTGTATGAGTTTTAATTTTAAATAATAAACAAATGCTAAATTAATGAAAAACTATAATAAAATGATTCAATATAATTTTATAAATCATTAACATTAAGAACACATACTTGAAATTAAATCCAGCACAATGAAATTCTTTTTCATATTCACAATATAGTTCACAATCTCCTTTTGTTTCCACTGGAAGAGTTCTTTGAATGTATTTATCGATTAATCGACGTCCTCCAACAAGTTTGATGAAACACACTGTAAAAAAAAGTCATTGACCAAAAATACTATCATAATCTATTATGTTCGATTAAAATATACAAATAATAAATAATTTATAATGTATATAATTTACATAGTTACAATTAATTTTTTTGTAATGGTAATACATTGAATAATTTATATATGTAATAAAATAATTTTATAAATTTAATATTATAAAAAGTTTTAAGTATAAAAGTATCTAATAGTAAAAGTGATTGTTGACAATTGTTTTTCCAATAAATTAACATTTTTCAAGTTCCTATAACTAACTTACTTAATTTTTTTAGAATAAGTTTAAAAATAAAATGTATCATCTAATCCAATATTCTATAACCTACCACGGAAAAAGAAATCGTATTAAGGTGCATAGAATATGTAGAATTCCAATATCAAGTATAGTAAACAAACTTTTGTGTAATTATATTTTTTTTAATTTTTAAACAGTTATTACAATGATACTTATTAAACTTATACTGTTTTAATAATATTTTTATGATATTTAAAAGCAATTATTAATATAACGGTAAAATAGTATTTTGGCATATACACATATCTAAGGTATTCGTCTGAGATGGGAATGGCATATATTAGATTAAATTAAAATATATTGTAAGTTGGTAATTTTATTTGTTTTTAAATAAAATCAATAACTTTTAAACTTTTTATAAAATATTAATTTAATATTTTAATTTAAAAAAATTATATTTTCATATATTAAAATATTAAATTAATATTTTATAAAAAGTTTTAAATTAAAATATTACATTTTACATATTGTGGATATCAAATATATGATAATATATGATACGTAAATTGCATGCCTTTCTCCTTCGATTTTTATTTAACATTGAACCTGAACGTATACATAAAATAAAAATAGTACTAAATAAATAAATAAATAATAACTATTATTATATAATTAATTCTTTAAGTTCAATATAATAATATTCACTTATCACTTGTATCTATGTTGTATTCAAAAGGAAATCATGATATCAATTACACGAATTTTGTATTTATCAAGCTATTTACACTAGTTAGTTTTCTTATTTGTTAGATTAATAAATTTATTAATTTTAACATATTTTTCGACTATTTTAATTTAAACTACATTTAAACATTAGGTATTATTCAAATTACTAAAAAAATTTAAATTATATTTTTGTATAGGCACTTAACCTATATATGTGTATGTATAATAAAATAAAATAATTGTTTACTTATAGGTAATTTATTGAAATTTTTAATGTAATTTACATATTAGGTACTTAAAGCATAAAACTATATAAATAAAATAATTAGTGAAATCATATTATTGTTCTAATAACGAAAAATATTATATTTCAATATTATATTGATAACTTATAAAATACTACAACTAAAAATTGTAGGTACATCAAATTTACCCACCTAATTCTTAGATGTTTTTTCTCATTTCTCAATTTTTTATTTAATAAAATACGTATTTGAGTTTTTTTAACTAAGTATTTTTAATTAATACTAAATATTAATGGACTCATTTCATTATTTGCAATCTATACAAATTATAATATATCATATTAGGTAATGAGTATAATTTCTAATTATACCTACTTTTAATTGGGTTTATTTGTATTAAAAATAGAAATAATAAAATACTTACTTGTTCTATCTCTACATTGTAATATTTTCATAAAGAGATCATACTCTGGATCATCGTATGGACCCGATTTCGGAAGATCTAATCCAAGTAGACAAGTACCATTTCCATTTCCATTAACTCTGAAAATCACATTAACCTATATTTTTGGTAAAATTTCAGAATCGGATATTCGGATATAATTTTCTTATATTTATCATCATTACACAACGTTTAGTTTAGTAAGATTAAATTTTTGATTTGTATACTTTAAATGAAAAAATATTAATGTTTAATAATTATTGGATATTAAAAGTGGAAAAAGTTACCGTTATTTTAATTAATTTATAACTAATATTACTAAATCCATAGGTGTCTACTGAAATTAAAATATAATACCTAATATTATATTTGTCATTAATAATAAATCGATTGAATAATAACAAGTAAAATGCATTCTACTGTTTGTCTGAAATTAATTGTTTATTAAAATTGATTTGTTATTTGTTACAAATTATTTATCTACTAGAAATTGTTTTTATACCACTCACCCAAAACTGTACGTATTACACAACATTCGTTCGCATTCGTTACTGCAATGTTTTAAATTTGAGGTAGATATCGTTTTTGTCACATCTGAACTGTTCAAACGTTTCCCGATGGAAACTCTTTCAAAACAATCTGTTTAAAAAATGATTTTAAATTTTTAAGTATAAATAAGAGTAAACATATAACTATTATACCAAATCTAAATAAAAATATATTCATTAAAATCACAACTCTGATTAGTTAATGTTAATATATTGTTGAACAGTGTTCAGTTTTTTTTATTAAAAATCATAATTTATAAATACTGATAATTTACTGATATACTGATAAATCATAATTTATACGTATTAATTGTAATAACAAATTGTTTACAAAAAAATCCGTGGAAAATAATTTTGTGACGTTATATAATTATGAATAGAACGTTATAATTACAAAGTCACGTATGTGTGCATCTGCTTTAGTTAACAAAAATTATTCACTTTTGGCTACATTGGTTTGATGATAAAAATAGGTCGATCAACTATATTTAAAAATCATTCCAATGTTTTAAACTATTTATCATTATACCTGTTCTAAGCTATTCATGTAAAGACTAAACGTAAATTGTTAAACTAAAAACTATATGGTCGCATGGGCTGTCAATATGTTAAAATGTTGTAAATATTTTAAAAAAATATATATAATTTTAGGGTACGTACTTTATACAAAATTTTTAGACGTAAATTTAGAATAGGTATATTTGTAAGTTAGATCAAGTTAGGTATCAGAGAAAATGTGTACTCAACTATACGGAGTGTATCACTAATATTTAACAATTTTGTAATGTAATATAATTATATTTGAAAATGTCAAATATTCTTGATTCACTCCGTATATAACACAACTGGTTACGTGAAAATACGTATTATTGGATTATTTTGAGAGATGTTTTATAAACACATGTACCGTGTACGACCCAGATTGTAAAGAAAATCATATTTTTAATTATATTTCTATTATACGCTTGAGATTCTTTATGACAACACAAACAGCAGTGCATTCGTCAAGGTGTTTATTGATATTTATATTGTTGTCAAAAGAGTACTTTACAAGGTACACAATATATGTCTATATACTATGATATGTAGACAAGGTTATGTAGAACTTCATCCGTTCAAACATTCATTAATGCGTGGCTAATGTACTTGTATAAATGATATCATATCTATATGTATAATATTATGTTTCAAGTACGTATGTATATCAGTATTTATAAATAAAAAAACTACATGATTTTATTAAATTTGAGATTGACTAATTGATCAAACGATGGATAACAATGGATATTATATAGAGTGATCAGAATTTATTATAATAAAAATTACAAAAATCATTTAAGATTGATTCCATAAAATATAATATAAGTATAATTTCCATTATTTTATAATTTTATATTTTGAGTATAGTAAACAAAATATATATTTAGCTACGAGAGCGTAAAATTACTTTAACGATATAATTGATTGTATGCACCTAATCGGCTTTCATATCATAGATAAAAAAAACTGTGAAAACCTAAATATTTTATTTATTTCAAATACATATTATATATATATATATATATATATATATATATATATGTATAACATATTGAAATGAATAAAGAAAAATAAATTAACTAAATGTTTTAGTTATTAAATATTTTTGTAATTTTAAGTATAAACTACCTATATTTAATAATCACCAGTGCAAGAAATAAATTTGTAATATTTACGATTTGGTTTATTCGGATTTTCAAACATTTATTTTGATTTATAAACAATACTGTAATTTAAATAATTAATTAATGGACATAACACTATGATAAAAGTCATTTTTTAATCATTAAATAAAATATTGCAGTCAAATATAAAAAATTTAAACCTGAAAATCAGTATATTAAAAATAATTAGGTTTTTTAATTAGGTACGCAACAAATTTAAATCTGAATATTGTCATACACATAACTAATAGATATTTTAAAAACGCAAAAAAAAAAAAAACAGAAAACAGTGGCAAGATATAATATAATGGTTGTCAATCAAGAATCAAATTCTTATGTATCACAACCCAAGATAAGTAATTAAATTTGAGTAGGTAACTTCAATAGAAATAATAAAAGAGAAAAATGACGCATTCTCCCAATTTCGAGAAATTGAAATACGTTTTATTACTGTTACCTAAGTACTGGTAACTAAGTCTATTATAAACAATAACTATTAACTATTATTTAAATTTTATTAAAAATATCATAAGTTTTATTCGATTTAAAATGTATTTAATGTACATTGTTACCTATACTATTCTACTCGTTTATAATGCAGAAATTAATATATGTCCCGAAATCGGTATTTTCTCCACTCCGATGAATATTAATTTGTCTAATTATAATTGAAAACGAAATGGGCAAACCAAAAAAAAAAAACACGTGGTCGGTTATGAAGATATTTTAAAACTAATAAACTAATAATAACAACGTGATTAATGTCAAATCGTCTCATTGTACACGCATATAAATATAAAATAATGGAAATAATTTAAATTGCACTAGAAACGTACAAACGTACAGTTGGGAAACGTTTTTCTACAATTATTCATGGAAATAATATCGCATAGATTTACATACTTCGTTGTCGTCTCGGATCTATGAGTTTCTTATTATATACAAAACGTAAACGACTCGATTAAATCTATTGCCAAAATTCGACCTTCAAAGTGTAAAACTAAATTAGGTACGTACCTATCACATTCATTGGAACGCAACAATTGTACAGTATTTGATAATAACGCGATTTTTAAATTTCTTATGGCTCAATGGATACTAATTTTTGTTTTTTTTTTTTTTTTTTTTTAAAAAATAATTAAATAAACGTTTTATACTTTGTAGAAGTGAAATTCGACAATACATTATTGTATTAACTCTTTAAAATATCGTGCACGACTTATTTTTATCTAATGGAAAAATAAAAAACAATGAATAGTTTACAAAATATTGTATCTTAATTAATATTTGGGTATAGGCATCAAAATAATAATGTCAGTAATAACACGGTTAAATGTAATTATTATAAATGATATTTATACTTTGTTTTATATATGCATATATAAATAACCTCACAAATAATATTGATCAAAGTAATAAACACAAAATGATATATAAAAATTTAAAAAATAGAATGAAACAGAAACATGACTGAAAATAATTTTATTTAATAATCACAAAAATTTCTTAAGAAAATTTGAAAACTTTAACAACATTAATAATTCATAATAACCTTTTTTAGAGGATATGAATAATTATTAAATTAAAATATTATTTTATTAATGAAAAATAAGAAAATATTTTAAATAAAAATTTAATTTGTTTTGTCCTATAAAATTTAGCAAAAAGCGTTATCAAGACGCTATAACTACAATACTACATATTATATATTCGTCTATCTAACGGGGAATATCACAAAATCACAACAACTCAGAACGTTAATTGTGACGTTTAGTTGAGTGATAAATTAAAAGAAAAACAAATAAGACACATACATATTTTACAATAAATATTTAATATAATTTGAATATAAACTAAAAACTATGAAATTTATTAAATCTTTTGTTAAGTTCCTATTTGTTTTAATATTTATAAACTATATATAAAACTTTATTTTTTCTTGACGAATATGATACGTATACTTAAAACTATAACATCTCACAAGTTTACATAGTATGAATTTAACAATAATATTTTTACAAGAAGTTGATTTAAGTTATATATTTTATTTTGTATAACCATATAATATAATTAAACTCCTCCGAGAATAAAATATTGATAACTTTAAGTGATCCAATCTATGAACAATGGATGTAAATACACAAAAATCATACTTATAATTGTTGTTTTTACGAAAAATTAATAACTTGTGCGATATACTTAAATGTAGTAAATATGAAAAATAATATTTAAATCTAAAATCTATACAGAGTTAAAAGAGAAAAGAGATCTACATTGATTTTAAATGTATACTACCTACACAAATAGTTACTATAAAGCAATTATTTAAGATATAGTACCCTCTATAATTCATCAGGTTAGACGATATCAGAATTTCTATGGAATATAAACTAAAAAAAAAAGAGTAGTTATACCGCAATATATTTAGAAGTGTTTAAAACCGTTTTAATTACTATATTTTCTGTATTGAAAGACATAAGAAAAATTGGATTTTAGCATAAAATTCTTGTCTTAAAAATGATAAAATGACGATTTCTTTTAAAAAATTATAAGCCAACGTAGAACCATTTTAAACTCAACCAACGATAAATATAACTAATTTAATTTAAAATTACAATAAACTAACCGTCTGTTCCCAGCGTCAGGTATGACCCGGCTTGTGAGACGGCGAACACGCGGAAAAAAGTCAAAAAAACGACACTAAACGTATGCATGTTTCGAGACGTAGAAGAATTAATTATGGAAGGAAACGAACAGACGAAATTAAGACAAACGAATAGTATTATATATTTTAATTGTTATTTTTCTCGCTGAATTCCGCGCGATAAACATGATATTATTTACCCATTGGTATTTTACTATAGTATTATCATTATCACGTAAACGCACGCACCTGTACCCGGGCTGGCATATCAACAAGTACTATACATTACTAATACTACGTATACTATAATCGGTGCGTTTGCCGGTGAGAAATCACCCGACCATTCATAATTCGGCATATCATAACGTGGGCGTGAAATCGCACACATACATACATGCATTGCACTTTGTCTTAACTCTTGGGACAAAAAAAAACGAATTTAATTCTTCTAACGACGATCGATTTATAATTTATTTAATAATTGTATAAAACATTGTATTTTTTTTTTTTATTTGTTCGTGCGATTTAGTTAGTACAAAAAATTATAATATATTCTAAACACGATATTCGTTGCAAGGTTAAATTTTAAAAATATTCCTCCTTCAATCCAATGGGATTATATTGATTAAAAATATAATATGCTTTTAAACACGAATGTGAGGATCGAATACTTAAGTATCGAAAAAACAAAATACGGTCATAAGTAAAACTTATTCTGTATATTATTGTATACTATTTTGAGAATGTAATAATATTTATAAAACATTTTTTGCAATAAACTAGGCCAAGAACGAAGAATTCGTATAATGGATAATAATTTGTGCTAATTATCATAAACGGTGTTGTCTTTCAAGTTTACTTAAATGGAACGTTTATCTAATTTTTCCCGTTAGTAACACGATTTTTTGAAACCGGAAATGCATTCCTATTCGAATCGTTGTGAAATACTATGTTGGGCGTAGGTAAAATGTAACCACAGAGGGTCGTTTATAATAAAATAATTGTTCATGCATGTTATACGCATCAAAGCTTCCAAATGGTTCATAATATAAAAAAAATATCTGTAATATAAACAAGGTTGGATTAACTAGTTGGACATTACTTTTTATTGAGCGAGACATTGCGAATGTTCCTTTTTTTCTTTTATAACTTTCAATTAAAACAATTTCTTCATTTATGTATACCCAGCATATTAGTTTCTAAGTTAAAATTAAATTTATAATCCCATTATTTAGCAACAAATAAAAAACTTTAATTTTTTACGTTTTAACTAAAAAAATATTTATTTATTATTATTATTAAATAAGATGAATAAAATAAAAAAAACATCAGTAATGATTAGTTTAAACTTATTATATCAACTGAACTATAAAAATTTTAAAAATGTTTGAATCTGCAAAACCCTGAATATCTAAATATTAGATATTTTGGAACATATAATATTGGGAACAATAATATAATTTTGAAAAGAGATTATTAAATAACATTAAATAATTAATTATAATATATTTTCTATTATATTCATTTATCTTACTTATTGAATCTTAATTTAACTCTGATTTATATTTTATTACTAAATTTTAAATTATTTACAATAAAATACAATCACAATTAAAACTAAAAACGAACGTTAATTATAATAATTGGTTGAATAATCTAAAAAATTATTCTAGTTAGATAAAAAAAAATTATATGTATTTTGATTAATTAATATAGATTGTTCATTTGATTAAAAGACAACTTGTGAATAATAATTAAATTTATTTTAAATATAGTTAATTGGAACTAATTTTATTTTATATAATTGATAAAAAAAAAATTGAATTATTATTATATATTTTAGTGGCGTACACAGAGGAAGGCTAAGGTGCTGAAGCCACTGCCATTGGCTGTATAATAGGTATATTTGTATTACTGAGATTGGTCCTAATCTTGTCAGTTTATAATACTTATATTTTACGCTGTTTAAATTAATTATTTTTATATTAATGCAATAATGTATTGTATGATATATTTGATAATCAAAAAACAATCTACTTAATAGTACTATTAATAGTAACCAATTGATTTTTGTTTCTTATAAATCATCACTAATCGATCATCACTGATCGCTAAATTTTACAGTCCCTCAACCCTTTTAGAAACTTTGCGTACGCCACTGATATATTTAAATCATAACTTTTTCAATTTTAATAATTGAAATTATTTAAAATAATAATATTATCGCGACCAAATTCCGATAGCTTTATTTCACTCGTAATATATATCGTAGAAAAATAATTTAAACATACGAATTGCTCACTTATAGGTACGTACTTATAACTAAACGTAAATTATTTTGTCGTGGAGAAAAAATTATTATTTTTACTAGGTACTAGGAAATATATTTAACAATATAAACAATATTTACATACGTTAATCTGGAAAATGACCAAGTGTAAGTTTGTTGGGCGTCACAAATCGATTGTCGCACATCAATCGAATCAACAACACGCGGAAACAGCAATCGAAATCGATAACGTATGAAAACACGTAATGGTCACACTAAATCTATAGAAACTTATCACAATAAACAACAGGTTGATAAATATATTTATTTATGTACGGAGATTGGAAAATATGAAAGAAACAAGAAAAAAATAAATATAAGTCAATTATTGAAAATAATTAATTTATAATTTTTTCGATTTAACTAGATTATGTAGTTTATTAGTGTTAAACAAAGTTTAGTTAAATTTAATTGAAATAAAAGCTTTTAACTTAAGTTATTAAGACTTTTAATGCTGAGTATTACTTAAGACTCGTTTCGGCGTATGCGTATATAAAAATATAGACTAAAGTAATAATTTTATTAGACATTAACACGGTAATTAATAGTTGGTTTAATTTTGAACGAAATAATGAAAAAAATTAAATAAATAATGAAAATAATGAAATAATAGTACTTACAATTGGAATAAACCGAAACAAATAGAGAAAAAATTTCTATAAATTTAAATTTAAATTAACTAATCTTATACTAGATTACTAGGAAAACTTTCAATTAAATTTGAATTTAAAAACAATAAGTTAAATTAAAAGTTATAGAAAATAATTCATTTTTAATTTTAAATATTTAGTTTTAATTATAGAGGTGCTAAATAAATAAGACAGAGCAAATTTATTAGCTTTTTAACTTGTTAAATAATGTTATTTTAGAAATGTTTAAGTTAAATTAAAGTAAAATTAAATTAAATTAGTTAAAAAGTATATTTATTTCATTTTTAAAAAATAAATCATATTATTGTAGTTAAAAAAGTTAACATTTTAATATTACCTTAAATTTGTAATATATTTTTTTTAAGTTCTTACCTATACGTATATTAATAAATTTTAAATTATTAAATTATAAAACTATTGTTTTTATAAGTTAAATTAGATAATAATAAAAATTTTATTTTCTATAAAAGTATATTATTCACCTTTACTTTATATAAAAATATTTAAAGTTTAATTTAATTAACATGTTGTATTTTTAATTGAATTATGTAATTATAGTATTAACTTAAACTTAACATTTGCCTTGGTACATTGTGTTATTATCATTAATTAATAGTACATACACATCAATGAAATTTGTGTTTAATTTTTATCTAAATATGTATACATAAATATTGAACAAACATTGAAACATGTAGAACTAGATTTCACTTTTCAGTGGACCTTCACCTTCTGCGTGAGTCTGCGGACACGTTATTTCGTCCTTGGGCAGTCATTATATTGCTTTTTTTTAGCAGAACTAAAACGTTGCAAAACGCTCAATCTACCATTAAATATTCAAATATAATGATACGCTCTTTTTATCCGATTTATAAATATATTGCGATAGACACACCGACACCACGCGTATGTTATAATTTTGTTTTCTTTAATAATATGTAGGTGTTAGGTACAGTGGTTGCCTGCTATGTATTTACACGACGATGAGAAATCAATAAAGTAATAAAGTACCTACAACGACTTTAAAAATATATCAAAGGACTCGAATCTGAAGGAAAGACAAAATAAATTGAGCTATAGAACATAGAAGTTCCGAATAACAAGAGCGACTGTAATATAGTTCTAAGTATACATTAGCAGTTAATTTGTAAATGTTTCTTAACAGTTACTCATAGAGTTTCAGAAAATAAAGTTTTAGATCCTTTATATTTTCATTATATTTACTTGTGGTCACTATAGTAGAGTAAGTATTTCTATGTATTTACTTGATTTTTTTACTTTAGACCAAATTGAATGATTGTCAGCCATGTTTACGGATTGACTTATTCTCGAACGTAAAATTTTTTGTTTGCCTATTTTTAATTACATATTTTAAAAAAAAAATCCATATGACTGCATATTTAGACTTTTAGAGTTTTTAAAAATTTATTTAAAAAAAAAACCTATTTAAAATCGTATTTATTTAACGAATGGCAATAATCATTTTATTATAATTGATGAATTTTAGTAAATATATAATCTAATTATATTATAATAATAATAATATGACTTGTCGGAAAATATAATTATTCATAATACAAACAATACCATACATTGGTTTCATTGCGGGTTTTCTTCATTAGTACGACGAATATAATACATATGCATGTATGTACGTCTATGTATTAAAATTTGTGGATTTCATTAAGAGTAAAAATGTTATAAAATGCCGAATGTTCAATGTGAACGTGCTAGGTTACGTCAATTTATTTAGAATTTTTTAACGAGATTTTTAAAATTCTTCATTTTATTATTTGTGATTACGTAATGCCAGAATCAAAACATTTTTGGCTACTACAAAATTGAAATACATATGAACATAAAAAAAAATACTAATTTTAAGCTTAAACTAAACAATCTGCATTCATTAAAAATACTTTAGAAAACCAAAATAATATTTTTGTCAAGGAATGTTAGCACAGTTTTATGAAAGTTAAATCATACAATATTAATAATAATATTTTTCCTAGAATATTATCTTAAATGTGAAAATAAAAACTCTAATAATATTTCTTAAGAAATTATATTACGAATCTATATGTGATATTGTCTTTGAACTTGTTGTAGTCAGAAAAAAAATAGTAGTGTGATTGTATTAAGTCTTTGCAAGCAAATTTATTATTATTATAACTGTTTATTTATTATAATTTATTATCCATCGTCCAAATAAAACACAATAATTCTAGTTCAAAGATATTTAAATTATCAAATTTACTCATTTTATTTCTTCATTTTGGTATCTGATAAAATGTAATAAGTAATATTTTTAATTTTTAATTCATATGTGATTTATTTATAAAATGAATATTCAGAATTTAATCCAACGAATTACCGCAATATCTGGAATTTCTCTAAGAATATTATGGCGAATATTGCTCCAAAACTACTTTTATTTTGTACATTATTCTTTGACAATAAGTTTTGAAATTACTAACATGTAAATTTGTAAAATGTTTTATTTTTCTTAAACAATTATGAATAAAATCACGATAAATTCGTATTTTTAAAAAATATGTTATTTACGGATGATGCAGTAATTTAAAAATATTGAATTTCTAATCAAAATAATCATGTTTTATTTGAATAATTTAGTTGTTTTATTATTATTCACATTTTTATTGGTTATTTATGAAGATACGATACTAAAAAAAGTTATCTTTTACTAATTGAACATTGAAAATAGGATGATAGTGGGTTTTTAATTTCCTATTTATTATTCAAGAAAATTATAAAAGAATTAGGAACCTATTAAACAACAATGTCTTCGAAAACTCATTTACTACTACAACCACTAATTTTTACCATATAAAAATGTATAGAATTTAATAATAGTTTTTATTTGTAATTAAATAACTAGAACCAAATTGAAACAATTAAGAATATACCAAATATCTAGTTTTTAATTAAAATAATTAAATTTCTATTAACTATTTAAAATTTGTTCTAATTACAATAACTAAATTCGGTAAAAAAATTTTATAACCGTATTCCACCAATATCTGTTCAATCCGAAATCGGACATAATTAAATTCGTTAAAACAGCATTGAAAATGTTCTGCAGTTAAATAGGTAATTACTAGGTAATTATTACTTTAGATAAAAGTAAAATATAAAATAGTTATGTAAAACTAAATTCACCTATACAATACTATAGCAATATTGCCTATATAATGCGCCGTGTTAAAATGCAATTGACAAATTTTAAAATTAGTAAAAAAACGCTAGGCAGCTACTGTTTCCGGACATTTCTCTATCATCCCTTCGATCCTCAAAGAAGTTAGTAATATTATGTTATTGTGTTGTATTATAATTAAAATCTGAACGCAATGATACTGTATTCGAAAAAACAATTATAAGTGAAACTCAGTCAGATATACAATATAACAATATTTTCTTACAGAATTATTTATTTATCAAATCATTTTCAACTGAAAAATTAGTGATCATAAAACAATGAAATTCATGTTCACTAAAATGTAGGTTCCACGAAATTTCCGTTTTTCAGAAAATCGAAATGCAATATCATTGCATTCAAAACTTAATTATAATTAACCACTATTTTTTCTGAAAACCGAAGGGACGAAGGAGGAACGTTCCAAATCAACCTTCCCACTTTTTTTTAATTGGTAGTAATACAGTAGGTAATTGTTTAATATAATTTACCTAGAAGCATTATTAATGACAAATTACACAGCTTGATTCGGTGTAACAATATTTTATACTTTTCGAGTTAAAATACTTAAATACTTTAAAGAATTTTAAGAAATATCGTATTTTAAATATTTCCAAGGTTTTTTATAGCACTTGTGAACTCTTTCCATTTTACGTAAATATCTCATTTAATTCATACTGCAATTTATTATATAAAAAATCATTATTGATTATTATGGTGTGAAGATAATGGCTGTTGGTTCAACACACTGTTTTCGTTTAGTCCATTCTGTGACATAAACACTTTTTCGATATCGTAAAATAATATAATAATAATATTAAGCACAAATAAGAATATGTATAAATTATAAAAATATAGTTTATAAAATAAAATAATGTATAATAATAATCAGTAGCGTGCAGGAAATAATTTATATGGGATGCCACTTGAAATTTAGATGGTATAAAACAAAAATATTGAGTAGCCGAATGGACAATTAAAACTGTAAATTAATTAATTTAATCGATTGTTTGTATTTGTATTCATATTGTAAGTTAACAATAAAATATTTTTATTTTATATCTATATAATATATTATATACAGGCATACAGCTAAAAATAATAATATATCTTCCTAAAATATTAGGTTTAGTATTAACTAGGTACTATCTGTATATTAAGTAAAAACAAGATTGTAGCCACCGACATTTTTTTTAGGTTTTGAATACTAGTCCCTAGTATTAAATAATAGTTGTGTAACTAATTTTTTTTTTATATATAATCGATCTAGTGGTGGGTGGGTAGGTATAAAATTTAATTGGACCCACATATACAATGAGTTACTGATAATAATATACAATTTATGATAGGTATATTGTTATATCCAGAATAGCTGAATATTACCAAAATAATTTTATATAAAAAAACTCAACATATTATTTATATAATACATGAACATGGAATGACATGGTCAAAAATCAACTCATATCAAATTAATTATCATACAAATGTAATTGACCGGAGTATCAGAAATATTAATGTATAGAATTATTTATTATAATAGCAATAAGTAAACACTATTATGTATAAATGGCATTTATAGACAAATAAAACTAGAGATATGATATGTCATATGGTATATTTAATTAAGAAAAATGACGCAATAGTTAATGACCGTTGAATCAGAATAAGCATTATAAATCGTAGGTAAATTTGCCTAGTCTAGCACTCAGTCTCAAAGTAATTTTACACTGTTACTTCGTCACACAGTTATTTTCAATATTTAATTTAGTACTGTTATTATGCATATGCCCAAATAAATTGTATATTATAATTATTCTAATTAACACAGTCTTTTATATTAAATAAAATCAATTTCTTTATTCATATACATAATGTAATATTTTATATCTTATTATATTCAACAACTTAATTAAAAGTGTTCATTATTTTATTTTGAATATATTAAAGACTAATTTATACCTTAACACCCAGAGATCATAATTCTAAGAAGCATTGACTACCACACCCGTTCATAAAAAGGTAAGTACCAGTGCTGCAACTAAGTTATGCAGGGCCCAGGTGCCAACTATTATTTTCATGTAATATTCATTTATTTGGGGCCTTGGGGCTCCATATAGAGATTGTTTTGGTCTTCACATGGGTGAAGATAAATTATATAAATATATTATATATTATTATAATATATATATATATATATAGGTAATATAAATTATGTTTTTATGATTTGTACATTCTTATTTGTGTTTAATATTATTATTATATTATTTTATAATATGGAAAGTGTTTATGTCACAGACTGGACATAACAAAAACAAAGTGTTAGACCAACAGCTACGCACCCTGGTTCCTGCGCTAGTTTCAGCACTGATAATTACGTAATTTTAATATAATAATTATATTTTAGTAAGTAGATTGTAAAATACCTTTGGTAGATAAAATAAAACTTATATATATATATATATATATATATATATATATATATATATATGTACACACATATTTAATATCCCCCACCATGAGAAAATCCTAAATCTACCACTGGGTCATAGTTATATTAGTATGAAAGTATTATTATTTATATAGTTTTATAATATTAAAATATTTAGAATAGCTGAAATTATATGAAAAATACAACATATTATATGATATAAACATTAAATGTCACAGTCACAGATTAATTCTTATTAATTAATTATCAATCAATTGTAAACATCCAGGACAATCAGAAATTTAGAATTATATTTATAGATAATTAAAAATAAAAATATGATAAATCACACTATCACAATGTGTATAGTTAAGAAAAAAAGACGCAATAATTAATTACCATTGAACCAGAATAAGCCTTATAAAAATAGTAAATTTACCTATTCCAGCGCTCTGTCACAAAGTAACTTTCACACTGTTACCATGTTACTTAGTCATTTGAATTATGTACTATACATTTTATATTCTATAACTCGTTAACTTAAATTTACAACAAATCTTAAATTTAAAATAAAAATCATATTCATACTGTGGTGTTTTATATTTTACGATACTCAATAAACTAATCAAAAGTATTATTTATTTATTCCATCTTGAATATATAACATGTCCTAACTTTACCTTTAACATACAAAGTTGTTAGTTCTAAAAGGTATCGACTACCACATCCGTTCAGAAGAAGGAAATAAGAACATAATTTTTTACATCAATCATATTTAAGTAGTTAGTTTGTTAAATACCCTTTACATCTTTATTCTCTCTCCCCAACACTGATTTTTTCTATTTTACAATCTACTACAAATAGCGCCCAGAACTGGGCTCGAACCCATGACCCCGAGATTAAGAGTCTTGTGCTCTTATATAACATAATATGTGTTTAGTCACAAAAGATACACTTGATTTAGTTCATATGGAGAGAGAATTAATTTTCTTGTGTACGCAAAAGTATTAAGTACGTTATAAATAATCAATGATAATACATAACATATAAACTAAAAATAAATAAATATTTAACTACCGAAAAATGGCAGAAAATGATAATATAATTCCTTTATATTCACCTTTTATTATACCTTTCAAATTTAAATTAGAAATTATTATTTATTCACTGAATAATTAATGACCTATACCATGCATTTGTTATTTATACTTTTGTCTCCTTAATGTTTATTATAGGAAATTTAAAATTTAAAATCAAAATATTGATTTATATATTTAAAAGACTTTATATTTCAATTATATGTCTTGGTAGAATCATATATTTTGTAATAGAAGGTAACAATAATTTACAATATCTAATATAGCTTATTATAAAGTATATTTTAAGAGAATTACAATCAAAAAGTATTATATTAATCAAACATTTTTAAATATTAATTCGTTTTTTTTTTTTTTTTTTTACATGCGTTAATAAAATTAATCTTTAAATTTGTAAAATTATGAAAAACTTAATATAAATAAAATGGTTTATACATTATTTATAAACTAATCAAAAATTAAACATATTTCATCAAACTCTGATATTCATAGCAATAACTATTATAAGTGTAAAGATACATAAGCAAACTATTTTTATACTTAAATTTTAAACATTTTAAATTATAACTGTTAATTTAATCTCTCTTTTTCAATATTAATCATGACTTATAGTCATTTTTAAAAACAAAATTTATAAGTGAACAATACTTAATAATAATAATTTAGTAAGCTTTAACAAATAATAAACCATACTTATTATAAATAAAACTATAAATTATTCAAAATACAATTAATAAAATACATAGTACAATACTTAATATTATACAGTATGAGAATAGCAAAGTTAATCAATCTGTTAAAAATGTGTAAACAAAGCAAAAATATGTAGTTTTGTTAAAACATACAAAAAACAACATTGTATATTATAAAAAGTATCAATATTATTTAATTATGAACACTTTGAATGTATTTGAGATTTACCTTGTTCGTCATATTCTTGACGACTAAACCACATTTGTTGAAAGTGAGCAGTAGAAGATATTATTGAACCACCCAACCATGCAGCAAATCGTCTTTCAGCAGGTCCATTGGACATATTTATCTTCAGCTTGCAGTTGGATGGTACACGAGCAGAAAGATCTCGATTTAATCTTTCAGTGAAGCCCTTTAATATACCAATATCATTAATTAATTATATAATATAATTATAACAATTGTATAACTTACATTTATAAATGAATTTCCACCAATAACCATTACATTGTTATACAAAGTAGATCTTATATCCATATCACACATTCCTATACTAGTAGCAACAATATGACTTGTACTCAACATATTACCACCTACAGTAGCATTTGGATTAAATAGTATTTCAGGTATTTTGAACCTCTCATTACCAAATTGCTATAACAAAATTAAAAAATGATTATATTAATTTTTATTTCTGTATTTATATAGCACAACAATTAATCAAACTAACAAAATAATTATCAACATTTAAATAATTAAAACCTATAATAATAATAACTGGAATACTAAACATATTAATATGTAATATAAATGTATCTTTAATAGTTTAAATATTAACTTTTTATATCTAAAGAACTATAATTGTTTATTAAATTATTATTTTTAAGGTGACAATTTTGTTTTCAGATTCTGTATTTATTTTTTTTATGATTAAGAAAACTCAATTATCTCTAAGACAGCTTTATAAAAATTAGATATAGATGATACTTTAGAATATTAATTTTATAATATATTTAATTAAAAAGAAGTAGTGTGTAATAAACACTAAATATTAGTCTTCAGTTTTAAGTATTCATATTTATTAGTAATTGGTAATGAAATTGATAATTCAATACAATATCGATATTGTACAATATATCGAGATATTGAAATTTTTATTTTTCAAGAAATACATTTTATTATATAATAATAGCATAATATGATAATTTATATTTTATATGTTATGTAATAAACTCATAATAATGTTTTAATGCACATGTTCCGGGAAAATGTAAATTTGTATTTGTTGTAGATTAATTTAGTATTATATCGGTTATAAATTATAACGTTATACATCTGTGAATGTAATCATCTGACATCTATAAAGGTGGATATGACTGCATTTTGTAGTTTGACTAGTTTCTTATTTTTCATAATTATTTTTTTTTTTTTCTATATTAGTAGGTATGTTGTTATATTATTTAATATTTATTTTGCTAACCGATACATGGAACACGGTACAGTATCACCAAATAACGGATATTCAACATCCACACTTCCTAAGTAATTAATTATTTATATAGTTACCTATCTATTGAAAATATTTTGTATTATCAATCGATTAAAAATAAGAAAACTTTTATTAGTTATGCCTTGAGAAAACAAATGTCAGTATTTAAATTATTTGAAATCAAATGGCATTTTGTTTTTATAACAAATTGATTTAACTAAGATATTCTAAAAAATGTATTTAGCATTTTTAGACAAAATAGGTTATGATAAAATTTTCGACATCTTGAAAAATAAGAACATACATTAAAAGCAGTATTTTTTTTCTATGTGCACTAAAAAGGACTACTATATCACTAATTATCTAATTGTGAAATCACTTTAAGAAAAAGATGGTACTTTAATAATTGACATTTCACCATTATCCACTTAAAACACTATATTTTTGTTTAAACAAAATAATTAATGATGTTTTACATACATTTGCTAAATTAAGAAAAAAGAAAATTTAATTAAAGAAAGTTAATTGATGATGATTATAAAGAACTTAAATTATTTATTTGTAGAGTACTACACATTTGGGTTTGATATTATTTTTGGTTTTAACAGTATACTAATAAAACCTATTTAATTATAATAAATTACCTATCAATTTTTTTTTTTTTTTCGAGTAGCTTATATTGAATGGACCTAATGATATTTAACATTTTTTGTTTAATTAAATACAGACATGTAAACCTAATTAGCCATCATTAATACCATATAAATAGGGAGCGGATTAAAATGCAAAGTGCATTTTATTCTAAATGTTTTAAAACAATGCTCTCCAAACTCAAAATTTGTGTAAAACATCCAACAATTTAAAATAAAAACTTTTGTTTTGCATTTTTTGGCTTTTTTAAAAAATTTTAATTAGAGCATTTTTAGTTATTTTTGGCGCACTTTTGTATTTCTAATGTATTTCTCGCATATTTAATAAAAATTGATAAAACTTTTGATTAAACTAACTGGGTGATAGGTTAATATTATGTTTACGTATAAAAATGGCAGCATCTACACTATAGTCTGATAAAGTAAAGTTATGACAGGGTGACTACACTTTATTTTTGTACTTTTTTTTTAATACAGATTTTTATTATATTAGCGATATTGAGGATGAATAGTTTAAGAAACATGATAAATTGTTTTTATATGAAGAAATTTTTGTTTTCATTAATATATCATCCCTTATATATTATAAAATGCTTGAATTAAAATTTTTAAAAACCTATAACATAATGATATAGAACTACAAGCCAGTTTGGAAAGTACAAAAAATTATACGGGTGGCCTTAAAAATTTTTAGTTTACTTAGAATTCAAAAGTATTACTTGATTATAACCGTTTGGAAACTCATAATGACAAGTTGGTAGTCCACACAATATTTTCTCATCATATGGAATTTCTGATACTTCTAGTACAGATTGCTGAAAATTTTGAAGAACAGATTTGCACATAAAACTATGCCAAGACTTAGTGACTTCAGGAAGTGAATTTTTTATCATCCATATAGGTTTTTGTTTTTCTTTAACTTGTTCTTTTTTGGCTATCAAATAATGTGGTATCACTTGAATATTGTTTTCCTTAAAAAGAAGAAATTAACAAATACTAATTTTCATGTACAATTTCTTATACTTACTAAAAGATACTCTCTACACTTCAAAGTAATAAAATTTCCACCCAAAGGGGTTTGAATAATTCCATTTTGTATTACATAACCATCGTATACAGGGATGGCAGAAGTATGCGATGCACCACTATCAACAATAATACCTGAAGAACGACCAAATGAAAATGCAGCCAATACAGCATTTTTGCAAAAATAAATAGCAGGCACATTGTATTTTTCAAACATCAGTTCCGTTAATTGCTCTCTTTTTGACCTCTGAAGGGAGTTATTATATGGCCCTTCGCTAAATAGTAATGGATGAAACTGTGATTCTGTTTGCAAACACTTTGTGTACACATAATCTATTAATTTTTCAAACAAATCGAAATCATTGATCATTCCGTCTTTCATGCAATTCACTACTTCCATGCCTAAAATAATAAATAATAATTGTTAAAAAAATTAGAATATCGTATTTATGACTAATATGAAAAACGTAGGTACCTTTACGAGGGACGCATAACGATGTAATGTCTACATAGTATTTCGAACTTGAGTTGACAGAATTTCCTTGCTTAGTACCAGGCTCTAGCTGACTAGTATCCGCTGTGCCATCTTTAGAGACGCCGACTACAGATGGTATTTGTACTTTCGGCCTATCGTCTAGAGCAGCACCGATACGAAATGTCTCTGAGCCCAAGTCGAAAACCAACGCTCCGATTTCGTCGCCACAGAACATCAAAGATGACATATTTGATTGATTCACACTATGTTGGACAAATAAAATATATGTTTAATTTAAATACCTACTGTTTTATTATTATTAACCAATACTACACTTAGACGTTGTGTTTAATTAGACATTCATCAATGATTATGATGTAACAGTGCTATAAATATTAAATCCAAAAAAATTAATATATTTAAAAACTGTAATCAGAAAACAATGTAATTTCAACAAAAGTAGAAAAGACGCATAGCCGCGAAACACGAAGGCGCGATGTCGATAAACAAATGACATACAGTCTGGCCAACTATAATATTAATATTGTACAATATTATTGTTCTCATCGAAAATAATATTATCACGTCTAATCTATATATCTGGGTATATTATTTATACCGTGGTTGCATATCATTAGAAAATTTTAGTCGGTGATATCCATTGTTTATCTATCTCGATATCATAATCACAGATAAATATTAATAGTTAATATACAAGATTTAAAATCGGGATTATATTTGAACAATTCGTAATGTCGTATTCATTATTCTAGCTGATTAGTTCTATTCATCCTCAACATACTTATAAAATATTAGATATTAATACGATCAAGATTAAATATGAATCACATATCTGAGAAGTAAGAGTCTAAACTAGGTAAGCCATTAATTATGATCTACCCAAATAATAAAAAGTAAATTATGATGGGTTTTTCGCCCGTCATTCGGCGATTTATTGAATGGTTGGATTAACCTTTATTTAAAGACTCAAATTCTTAAAACATATTTTTTTCCAATTTGAATATTGCTCTATGACCTTTAAACCTAGGTACCTATATTTTATATAATTTATATTCAGCACTACAGCCTAACCACTGAAATAGCAAATTTACATTGGACTCTCAACTGTAGAAATTGTAAACTTGTTGCATCTACGCATGACCAATTACACATACAATTCTTTAAGTTATTTAAGAATAATTAAATATTATTTTTAAATTTATACAAAAATAATTATTCTATTATAAAACTACTGATCAAAAATAAAATGTTATAGTTTGTATTTAGTATGACGTTATTACGTTGTATTATATTATCGATAAAATATTAATTAAGAACAAAAAATGTTGAGGGTTTAGGACACATTTATATTTTACAGAGGTCGATATGTCTATATTATGAATGATGGATCCATCTACCGACCTTTCTTTGTACCTACATATTTATTTATGTTGCGAAACCGAAACGTGAATAAACCACCATAGTACCTATACAATATATAAAACGATTTTTCTTCGTTATTTATAATACAATATGGTTAGTAAATTTGTAAATATTTTTAATTATATAAATAATAAGGTATAAATGTAGTTAATTAATATTATAAAAGTTAGATAAAGCTTGCAATTTGTATCTTTTGGTCGTGAGCCACGAAAAAGAGATTGTAATACTTGACTATGCGTCGCGGTCGATACCGTTTGTCAGCTGTCGCACGTACGAGGTGGTAAATACGAATTGCGATTTATGTACAATAGACAAATATACGTCGATGTTTAACAATATATTCAAGTCCAATAATTCTATGAATGATAAATTGATGAGCAATTATTAGCTCGAGATATGAAATGTTAATTTAATTGCACCAACGCAACAATAAATTTAATTTACTAATTTTTGTTTATCATGAAATCACTATATTTTTATAGACTTTATTTTCATTGTGTCTTCAGATTTTAGATTCTGAAAGGAGCGAAGAATGTATTGCTTTCACAAAGATGTTTTTTTTTATGTATGAATACATTTTTTTGAATATAAATAATAATTTGATTACCACGAATAGGGTATATTCTCGGTAGAAAATTGCATCTAGTTGGTACTTTATTAAGCTCACTTTTTAAACTTCTCCAAAGTTTTCCCTAGGAGAAGAAAAACTACAAAAAAATCGGCAAAATTACGATTTTTTTTTTTTTTTTTATCGTGATAACTAATTGAATTTTGATCGTAGGATCTTGAAAATTTTTTTGAGTACTAACTTTAGTAATATACAACTATGGTAAAATTTTGGAACAGGTTAGTTGATTATTTAGTTAAATATAGAGGTATGAACTTTTTTCCAAAAAAAATTAATATTACCTACAATTTTGGATTTATCGATTTGAAAATTTTATAGAATCCTAATAATATACTACTTAATGTTTTTACAAAATATTTTGAAAATCGTGACAGATAATTTTTTTTATAGGCTTTTTATTTTTTTTTTTCTGATGTATGAAAACATATTTTTGGGTAGAAATAATGGTCCGATTACCACAAATAGAGTACCCGTTCCAAACCAAATTTCATCTAGCTGGTACTTTACTTAGCTCATTTTTTTAATTTCCCAAAAGATTTTCCTTGAAAAGCAGAAAATCGGCAAAATTACTGTTTCCGTTACTTAAAATATTTTTTTTCTTGATTACTAATTGAGTTTTGATCGGAAGGACTTGAAATTTATTTTGAATATTTACATAAGTAATTAAGTATACTTGTGGTAAAATTTTGGAATGAATTATCAGTATACTGTATTGTAATATATTGAGATTCGCTCAGAATCGTATTTTCTAATGCTATATCATTGCATTCAAAAATATTTTATAATATTATAATCTTAATAATTATAATAAACCACTAATTTCTTCGTGGACCGATGGAACGAAGGAGGAACATTCTAAATTGACCTTCCCGCTTTTTTTTTTATAATCTACTATTAAAAAATTGCAAATTACACAACAGTTGAATGAAAACTAAAATGGAACTAAAATTTTTTTTTTTACTTTAAATACCATAAAATCTAAAACCGCCAAAAATTTAACAAATATAGATAATTGTTGTACTTACAAATATTAACAGATTTCGATCATTTATGTTAGTTCAATATTCAATATCACTACCACCACTCCCACCAACACAAACACCACTACTCCTACATAGCAGACGTTCTATATATACACCTCTGAAATATAAACGATTAACAATTTGCATATAATAGTATAAGCAATAGTTACGAATCATTTTGTTCAAATTGCAGTAGATATAAGATAAACTATTAAAACACAAATAATATAAGAAACAAATAAAATTATAACGTAGATAACAGATAACCTACGTTAACATATATCTCGTAGACCACGAAAATAAACATTGATTGAAGAATCATTATGATTAAATTAAAATAAATTTGTTCTATATAGTATATATTTTAACATAAGTAGGTCATAGGTATAATATAATAGTGAGGTGATAATAGTACCCACTATAACGACTTTTACTGTAATCTCAGAAATAGTATAAAATAAACTAGTACAAAAACCAATACAAATTTAAACCTAATGTTTTAGTTTACATAATTTAATTTATGAAATGCAATTAGTTTTTTAAAATTAAAATAATTTTAAACTCAAAGTACGTTGTTATTCCATTAAAAGCATTCCAAAATGTACATAAAGTAGTATTACTGATTAATTTTTATCGGAACAAGTCATTAAGGCCAATCTTTATTTAATAACAATATTTATTATTATTGTTACTCGTTAATCTAATATACATTTTCACATTTATATATTATTATCTAAATGAACCTATCTAATTAATATATGTATGTACACAAAATATTGGTGGACTTTTATTTTATATATACAATATAAAAACAATTTTTATAAACTAAAATTAAAATTAGTCTTAATTAAATAAATAACAATTTAATTAAACTTAAATACAATTTTGCGATGTTAAATTTTGTTGATATAATATAGAATTAATAAATTTACACCACAAAACATTTAATTCTAATGAATATTACAAAAAAAAGTTTTTCAGCCATTATTCGACAGTTTTCATATCCCAAATAAAAAATTTTGAGAAACTCAAAAATTTGAATAAAGTTCTACCTAGATAAAATTGCCTAGCCAAAGTATACATCATTTTTAGTATTTGGAGAACATCTACAACCTATAAAAATGCTTTCAGACATAAAAATATATTTCTACGATTTCTCACAAAATTACAATTTTAATTTCTTATTAAAAAGAAATTGGGAACTTCAATTTACGAAATATTTTAAAACTAGGTGAAGTAATATATAGTTGTGATTCTCTTAAATTTTCAAACCGTAAAATCCAAAAATGGAAATTATACTAATTATTTGGAAAAAAATTTTAGTTTTAGAAAAGTTTCCCATGTGTAATAGGTGTCCTATATCAGTAATTAACCCAATTTTCAAGTCCATACGTTCAAAATTGCATTAGATATGAAATAAAATTCGCAAGCAAAATAATTTATTGTTTTATTTTTACATTCTGTAATTAATTTGTTTTAAATTAAATATTTCTAAATGATATTAATATTTTAATATTATATGTTTTATTATTTACGAGTATATATTATGGTATATACGAGTATAGTATAATGTTCGACGATACAAATATTATCAATATTTAAACGATTACAACGTTGTATGTTATATTTAAGTAGGTAGGTATCTATTTATTCGGTAAACATTTTTGTATTGTCACGATAATATATTTTAATTTATAATTTAACTTAGGTATCAATACTGTTCCGGTTAGCTATACCACACATACTTCATAATCAGTATTATTTTTAGAAGTTAGATATTATTATTCGTGAAATAAATTTGTATGTACCTAGGATTTAAAAATGTATTTATATTGCACTTTATATTAAAGAAAATATATTTTAATATTTAATTTATCATTTATAAAAATTAAATATATTAATATATTCGCTAAAGGTAAAAATACACTGACCGGATATAGTATTTAGATAATAATGTAGATGGTTGTCTACATTATTGATTTTAATGTACGTATCTTATATTGTATATACCTATAATATAATGATTAAGGTTTATGGTTACTCTTCGTCTCTTTGATCCTTAAATATCAAAAAGTAGTAGACTCAACATTTTTACATAAATCTAACAAACAATTGTATCGTAAATTTTGTATATTTGAAGTATCCCGGAAATTAACTTCACTTAAATTAAATTATGTTGCAATCGTACTAGGTAGTACTACTTATAGTATATGGCCATATTTGGGCCAAATTTGGGTGACGGTGGGGGGGAAAAAGGACATATTTTATAGACTTATATATGATTTATGAAAAATTCTGTTTTATGATAAGTACCCAAATAATAATAAATTTTTTTCTACACATTGTATAAGGCAAAGTTGTGCAAAATTAGTATAATACTATAATGTGATCGTATTCTGAAGAATTATAACATTTTTACTATAAACAAAAATGATTACAAGGGTGGCACTTGCTATCCCTTATCCCACAATTACGCCACTATCCTGGACAAAAACTGTTTTGTTGCATACACTTTACAGTGCAATGGGTTCTCTAGTTCTATAACTATATCGTGTATATACGATGACGATTTTTAAACTTGACATTATATTTTTAATAAAAATAATATGTTCACTACACAATTAAAAATAGAATAACACAATGAGAAACCCGTACACAGAATGTCACTGATTATAATATACAACATTTCTCAGTCTTTAAATTTTTTAGGTAGAAAATAATATTTTAGATTTGTGATAGTAATAAAAAATATAAGAATTTTATAATAAAACTGAAGTCGAATTTTAGACAAAATGTATCAGCAGATGTTTGGTAATATTCTTTATCGTTCCTCGTTACTAGTTTTTACATAAATTAATTAAAAAACATATTATATATTTTTTTTAAACATTTCTATAACAACATTATACATATTTTTCGATAATTATTAAAAATTAACAAAAACCTACCTTTATTATCTATTAACTTATTTTCAATTCTTTTATGAAATTCAGAATTTTATAGTAAATAAGCTGATAAGTTAATAAACAATTGTGTTTATTTATTTTTAAAAAATGTTTTTTTCTTACATTTTTTACAAGTTTTTAAAGTTAGGACATGTCACAATGACTTAATACTTAATTATAATATTTTGTTTTTAATAGTATAAATTATATTAAACAAATTTTCTCATTCAATTTTATCCCCACCATAAAATTGACCAAATATTAACTAATTATCCTTCTCCCAATACTGCAAGATAATTAAAAAAGTATTTAAAATTATATTTGTTCAATGTAATACGAATAATAAGAAATACGTTTACGAATTTAATTTTGAAAATGTTTATGTGATGGAATAACTTAAACATAACTCTGTAGGAAACTAGTAGGAAAGTAAAAATATTAAGATTATATATATCTGTAAAATTGAATATTAGTTTTGTTTACTCAACAGATAGTAAAAATAAATACAAACACATAATTTCTGTTAAATAAACTTCTTTCTAAGTAAACAAAAAGTCGATTTATGTTTCAATTTCACAGATAATCTTTTTTTTTTTTTTCATATTAATATTTGTAATTACATAATATAATTTTATTTAACACAATATTAATAACTTGAACAATAGTTTTAGCTTTATAGGTAAGTATTTACGTTCTACCTATCAAAGATCAAACCTGTAGGTTAGATCAGCATTTCTCAACCAGAAGGGTCGCGATCACCTTAGTTAAGGGTCGCATAATTCAAAAATAATAAAACGCTGATTTCTAAAATGTACCTTTTTATTTAACTTTTTGTTAAACAAAAAAAAAATACTAAAAATAATAATAATAAAATTAGCTCGATAAGGATATTCGTAAATATTTAGATATTTTTATTATTCAAATTTATACTTAATATAGATATAATACAAGGGTCAGGAAGTGATTGGCCATATTTTATACCTATTTTGAAGATGACGACACTAAAAAGGTTGAGAAACGATGGATTAGATAATAATAATGAAATTTATTATGATTTTATAAACTATATATTAAGCATATTAAATTCAATTTTCATCGTTAGTTGTTTTAGTTTTCTCGTTATGACATTAAAAAAAGTTAAAATTATTTATTATCACTAACTAAAATAAATGTATTATAATATATAATACTGTTGTCCTTACATTGTGAAAGGATGAGTTGGTCTTATTACAATGTGGGAATATATGAATAATTGAATAACACCAAAACATTTAATTTAAATATAACTTTTTAAAGTACTAATAAAATACGAATTTATATTATATATTATATTCACTAGTTATTATCCATTACTATTAACTATATACGTGTATTTTACAATTATAAAAATAATTAAAAATATATAAAAGTGTCAAAGTGTTTGTCTGCAATCTGCATACCATAATAAAGAATCTTGCCCATTATTATTTGATTTGTCTCGACTCACTGCAAGGACACTATATCTCAGTAAAATAGTTGACAAAAAAATGATCGTACAGCCACCACTTTTGTGACCTTATTTCATGACGTTAGAAATATGTCTAGGGCTATTTTAGGTTCATTTTAATCATCCTAGTAGGCACATGTCCAGTCTTTATTTGTAACCATGAAATGGAATATATTTTATAATTTTCTGTTTTGATATATATGAATATTTTAATAATTATGAAATTATAAACAATTATACATAAAAACTAATATTATTAGTTAATTTAATACTAAGATATAAAACTTATTTAGGATGCCAAATATCCTTTATGCCATTAATTTGTGTTTCACAATTACTTCTATTTATTAATATAATATCATATAACATTGTAATAATGGTAAATAAAAAAAAACATTCAGGGGAAAAAAGTGGAAGGTCGATTCTGTACGTTCCTTCTTCGTCTCTTCGGTCCTCGGAGAAATTTGTTGTTTATTATATTTTAAAATTTGAATGCAATGACGATTCTAAGCGAAACTCAATATATTACAATATTATATACTAATAATTCATTCTAAAATTTTACCACGTATGTAAATTACCTATATTAGTATCTTGAAAAAAATTTCAAGACCCTACGATCATATCTTAAGGATTTTCATAAAATAAAAAAATGTTAAATAACAAAAACCGTAATTTTTTCATCTATTTTCTGGTAGTTTATCTTCTCCTAAAGAAAATAAATCATTTCAATACTCATAATTTATACAATTTAATACTGCTATAAAAAAATGTTAAGTATAGAATCCAAGGCCCCAGATCATTGTCCCCCTGGGCCTGTGCAATTATTTTTTACTATTCTGCAATTGATAATAAGCCTATTATTACAGTATATTTTCTTATTGCTTATTTTCAATGTTAAAATTACCATAGTTTTGGAAATATTCACCATATAGAAGCAAGAAACAAATTAATCCTACTTATTATGCCATTAAACTACATGATGATATTCCCAATAATAATGATATTATATATTCGATGTTAGTGTTACCTTAATATTGGTAAGTGGTAAGTACTATGAGCGATACTATACACTTTAGGACATATTAAAACAGGCCGAACATTTTCAAAATTATCGCCATAAAAAAATCTTTTAGGTACCTATAGCTAGTAAATTTTAGTTGTATTTTCTACTCATAGAAAGAACGTTGTTGGTATCTATTATCTAGGCAGATAAAATATCTTAAATTTCTAATAATTTAAAAAAATTTTATTTAAATAATAATTATACTAAAAATAAATAACTTAAAATAATTATATAATTTTCAACCATGTTCTGTCATTAGATTAGACCATGGCCTGACCCGTAGTTTCAACTAATATAAACAGTCAAGTTCAAATAGTCCAATGTACATGAAACATAGTTTAAAAGCAAGATTTTATACCATGATAGGTAGTAAGTTACTATTAAAATTTTTACAAATTGCTATTTTATGATTTAGTTTTTCATTAAGCATTTTCAATATATTCTTATGTCTAGCACAGATCCAAAGAATTATTATAACAGGAGGGATGAATTGACAAAACACATTATAGGCCAAATAAATCCGTACCTAGGTAATCTATATCTATAGAATAGTAAATTATATTCATTTTCATATCAAAATTAAATTGATAACAACTGTTATTATAAATATTGTTATGCATAAAAAAATTGTTTCTTGAACAGCCCTCCTATTATGTATAAATGTATAATATGTCAAATATTTAATTACGTAATAATAAATTGTAATAAATTCATAATAATAATAACAATTATGATATAAAACTTTTCTAGGGAGTGATCCCCATTGCCTCTTATAGATCCTTGCCTGCCAATCTAAACCAATAGTTTAAATTGAATATTGACACACTAGCAACCAGACAATAGTTTAAAACAGGAAACAGAAACATGCAAAATATAACATAGATAACAATTGAGATTCAAATTGTACAATATTTATAAAGCTATAAAAAAGTAGGTAACAACTAGAATATTTAATTTCATCTTCTCAGTATCGGTATGCATTGATCAATTTCAGACATGTATAATAATTAAATATTATTATAATTAATATAGTTCATAATGTACATAAAGTTACTGGAGTACTGGTATGTGTTGATGTTGAAACGTTATCTTTTAAAGATAATCAACGTGGTTATTACTGAAATTGCAACGAGCTATTTAATTGTGTGTAAGGCGCAATACAATAATACATTATTGATGTTTTAAAGAATTAAGAATATATTAATGGATAAATACATACATTTTTGGAATGTTCTTAGCTTTGTTTTTACTCAGCAGAATGCAAAATATTTCTACAAATAATTAGGATTTTTTCGTATTTTTTGATAAAACATAAAATATCTACTTATTAATTTTTATCTTTTTTTTTTAGCAATAATGCTGTTAACAATATTATCGGTATACGTGATTAAGAATACATTTTAATACTAAAATTAAACATGGTATTCTTTAATTACTTTACTATTCATTATTTTAGAGAATAATATCAATAAACTCTAAAAAACCAAGAAACATACATTAACTATTTTGTAGTAAAAAAATTATTTCTTTGTATTATACAACATAAATGACACAATATTATATAATTTATATGATGTTACTGTATTATTACGATGAGCAAATATTAGTTATGCACAGGGATGTATTGGTAAATAATGTTTTGAGTATACGCCATATTTTTCTCAAAATTACATTAAAAAAGAAAAAATTACTTGAAATGATTATTATGACATTATAATTTTTTTTATTTTTAGTCAAATAATTAGTTTTAACCCTTAATAATTTTATTTATTAACTATAAATAAATTATAACTAGAACTCTTTACTTTATTAACTAATTTTTTTTTGTTTTAAATTTTATTAATTTTAAGTCGTAGAGGTATATAATTCATAAATTAACTAATAGAAACATAATACATTATACATTTATTTTCATTCATAGAATACACTTAATATTAAAATTATTTACATTTATTGTCATTAAATGTACTACAAATTTATAAATTATAAAATATTATGACCGTATACCTACCATATACTTATAAAATTATTATTTTTATTGCGTATACACACTTTTATACAAATATTGTTATGAGTATACACCGTATACTCTCCAATACATCACTGGTTATGCAGATTCATCAATACTTTTCGGTAACCTACTATAATCGTGTTAATGTAACACATACACAATCATAAATTTTTTTATGAATGTTTATTAGTATATTACAAACATAAAATAAATCCACAAATTTATTTATTTGTAAGTAAATATGGATTAAAATTAATTATTTTTCGTACAAAATGTAAACAAAACTATGTTAAACTGTAAGTATAATTAAATTATGCTATAAACTATGTAATATTGTTCAAATGATCTTTAAAAATATAAAAATATAAAACTGTTAATTATGCAATACATATTTTAGATTTCAAATACTTATTGCATATACGGAATTTTAATTTTAACATATATATATATTTAAAGCTAGGTACTTAAAAGTAATATGAAAATGATATTATATGTTCCTAAGTGGCTACGCCTAGTTATTATATTTAATTCACTCAAATTTAATTTATTTGATCAGTACGATTATTATAGTATGTTTTTAAGTAAACTATGACTGTAAAAGTTAGATAACATGATAATTGTACCTGGTAGTTTAAAAAGAAAATAATTTATAAAATTCAATTTTAAAACAAACATTAGAAAATGTTATCTCATTACGATTAGTACTACAGTATTTAGGCAGTTCTGTATATAAGCTATATAGAGGTCAAATCTGACTATCCCAGTTCATTTACCGTAAAACTAAAGTGTACACGTTTAACATAATAGTTTTATTTTTATTTATTTATTTAAATAATACAATAAGATAAATAATGATAATGAATAATTTCAAAAAAAAATTCATAGGAATATATTTAATTTGATTGAATTATTAATATTAGACATTTACTTTTTTTATACTTATATAGCCTTAAATATATATATGAATTATAAAAATAGAATACTGTACATTGTTTCTAAAATGACAATATGAGGTTAAAATTATAGTAATTACAATTTTTCGATTCGATCGAATTACAAATTCGTAGTAAAGAATATAATATCTATTTTATCGAGATATTGGATGTTATAAATCTTCTCATAAAAGTTGAAAATTTCAATAATCCCAGCAAAAAATTATTAGCTGTTATTATAGCTCATTATTTAAATTTAAACTTATTGAGTATATTGATTTTAATTAATTAATTTTTATATATAATAATTTAAGTAGATACAAACATACAATTCCGTACATTTAAACAGAATAATTTTTATTATAGCTGTGTGGCCAAGCTGGCTGTTATTTAATATAATAAGCTGCTTTAATCATAACAGCAATTGCATATATTATTATGATTATAATTTTAAAAGTTATCGAACCACTCCTTAACTTCCATCATATAACGTAATCATGATGTATATATTATCGATTACTGAGTAAAATCAAAGTACTCAGGTTATTAAGTATGTTTTCTTGATTAACCTGGTTATATTCTAAATCAGACAAATTTATAAAACCTAAATTAATTACTAAATATATACGAAAACCTTATATTTATAGTTATTATTTATTATAAACCTCTTTATTTAATAATATTATTCTTCACTAATCAACTATATATATATAGTTAATATATATATATATAAATATATATACTATATATGTATATAAATACACTAGTAAACCCAAGATCATAACTATTCCTTTCTTTCGGTTATGATAATATATCAATTATTATACCTATAAGTATCTACTTAAATTCAAAAATTATTACTTAAACAACTTGTTTATACAATTCTATAACTTGATTATATTCAGTTCAACACAAAAACAAGATTATTAATTGTTTGAATTATATAATCAATATTTTGATAAGGTATTTGACCTGTACTTATAATATAATATATAATCTATAAGAGCATAATGAATAAATCTAGTATTTAATATACATTAGTAATTTAGTAATATTGACCAAATATGCTAAAACGGTATTATTATGGAAAATGGACAAAATCTGACCATGTAACCCACGAACTTATGCGAAATTGAAAATACGGCTTAATTTTTTTCCTTATCAGTATGTAAAACGAATTTATCAACTTTCCATGTTAGAATTGAACCATGTCTGTACAATAAAAAACTATAAATCGAGGCCAAAATATAACGCACACTCGCGGGAGCTAACTGTCAACATCATAATGTATATGTCTGTCAGAACGCATATTTTATTATTATTACAAACGTACTATAATTAAATAATTTTTTATAACATTCTGCTACGAGTGTATACCACGTAACTGCAATTATTACGATTGAGTATTATTAATTTGTACGTACATTTTGTGGGAATGCAATTTACATTGCGTAAACCCGTGCACATCGCAAAAGTAAACGCAGTAAAATTGTAGAAAGATTTTTTTATTGGGGTTGAAACGGTTTATCTAATAATTTCGATTTGTTGATTTTTTTTCTTATATTTCAATACGAAAAGTACAGGAACAATAATTAGTTTAAAAGTTAAAATTGTGTTAAAACCTTTTCGTGTGAATTGCGCGAAACAATTAATTAGAAATAATTTTCAAAATTAATTTTATTTTTGAGTTAAATATAATATTAATTTGTATTTATCTATGTTTATGTTTCTTTTAAAAATATTTATTATTTTTAGAAACTATATAATTACTCAATAGTTTCAACAAAATTTTTATATAAATAATATAATTATATATGCATATAATAATGCAATATAATTTATTTTTAAATAACCAACAAATATAAAATAAATAATTAAAAATAATATTATGATATATCATGATTTTATTTTATAACATTTAGTTAAATTTTTTTTAAATTTGCATTTACTTATAATAACAATAATGTGATATTATTTTTCTTTATAACAATAAATTTTACCCACAAATTTGTATATTATATTATTATAAATCTCTACCTATGATCCCATTTCCTCCCCCCCAAAAAAAAAAAAAAAAAAAAATTAAAATATGACAAATAATTTTGACAATTTGCTTAGTAAGTACCATTAAGTAAAATATAATAAATAACAAGTAGATAAGCGATTTAATTAGGGTTGCACCCCATTTATGATATAGGGACAAATTCATGGGAGATAGTGATATCGGATGTTTTCGATTTAATATTTTACTCATGTAATATTATATTATTTAAATATTTAATAATAATGTAGTTTTATTACACTTTATATAAACATGTTTTTTTAACGTAAGGACTTGCAAATTTATTACTTCTACGGCTCTACCACAATAATAAAATAGAATAAATTTTTAAATAACAATGTAATTTTTAGGTATAATATAAGTAATAGAAGTAATTGACAAATATTGTGATTTTATGTAAACATTTTCTAACGAAATGTTTACGAAAAATTATAACTAATAAATATATCTACGCTAAAATGTTGACAAATACATTATTTTTGACGAAAGTTATAGGAAATTCTTCGTTCTTTAATATATTATTATATAATTATACTTCTATCTTCTATGCGATTGCATTTTATGAAAAAGACGTAAGGAAACTAAATAAATATGTGTGATTTATTTTTTTTAAAATCTTTAATTATTTTATATAATTTGTTTTACAATCTCCTGAAAAATCACGAAAAATTGCCACATTAAATGTATTTGCACGTCTATCGAAATTGTCAAATCGATATTTTCTTTTTAATAACAGTTGAGAAATTCCACCATTTTTATGGTATCTAGCTAATTCTCCAATTTTCCGTATAATGTATCCCGTAAGTGAATATCAATGCATTGACTTTTGAGAAATTTGTAAAAAAATAGTTTACAATAAATTTATTTTTAAGAGTTATATACTCATATTTTATTATTGTCTGATTTATTTATTTTTATTATTATTCTATGATACAAATAAAGTATTAATTGTGTCTTATTGAATGATTTGTAATATTATAATAATTTAAAATTTGAAATTTTTGGGTCCTTTACAGGGATACCGTGTTACTGAACATAAGGTTACGGTCGCGTGCGGTAATCATGCGCGAGTTGGTAATTTATTGTGGATAGGTTGACATGACTGCAAACGAACGCGCGAGAGAGTCTCGAACTATCGGTTGTCTCAGTGCTTCACACGATACATCGCAACCAGAGTATACCACTGACCAGTCGGCCGCCAGTAGTTGTCTGTACTAGTATTGTCTCGTTTTTACGACCATGTCGTTCACCGCGGAAGAAGATATAATTCTAGTTGAATTTGTCAAAAACAACAAAATACTCTATGACGTTAATAACGAAAATTACAACGACAGTTCAACTAAGGGAATTCTGTGGCTGGATATTTCGGCGAAAATCAATAAAACTGGTAATATAATTATATACCTCTGTTTTTTATTTGATAATTTAATATTAGTTTTAAGTACCTATTTATATTATTTGAATAATTACCATCAACGGCTAATAATTATAATATATGATAAAGTTTTTGAACCTGATGCTAATAAGTGACAATATATATACCTACCTAATATATTTTTTATTTAATCAAACGTATTATTAATTGTTTTGCATTTTTTAACATTATTCTGTAGGTATTTATAGAATTCGATATCCAGATTTAATCATTTCTAACATTGCAACTGCACAGGGTTTAATTTTATTCCTTGCGTTTACTTAGTTATAGTTTAAATGTGCCTAATTCAATTTAAATTTAATATATACGTCACTAAAACCCTTAAAATTAAAACACCCGAAACCTACATTTAATCGAATGTTATTTATTCGAAAACTCGAATTAACCCATAACCCAAATAACATTTTTGAATTAAAAATTATTCTGATACGTTAGGTATTTTGTAAGTATTTTATGCACTGGATGCGAATTTCGTATCAATTTTCGTAGCACAACTTTTCGTTAATAAAGGGTCCATATATCCAAGTTAGGCAATTGCTTAAATAATTTGTGTTTACTATGTACTTATATTAACTAATATTAACTCGAATAGTAACGATTATGAGTACCCAAATGTCTTGTAAAATTTTCTTATGTTGGTGTATTAAATACTCGAAACTCATAACCCAAATAAAAGTAAAGTTGATAAACGATCACTCTGTGAGACACCAGATAGCACATTTACAGATTTGTATTACACAATTGGAGAGAAAAAAACAAAACCAGGAAAATAGAGTGCTAGAGAACTCAAATAACAAAAGATCATAAACCTGTGTAAATTACATCTGTCTGTGAATTCGAATCAAAAGATTAATGTATTATGTTTGACAAGAGTTAAATTACAACATGCTGACCAATAATGTGTATTATAAAATCATTGTATTAATACAGAATCTATTGGTATATTGATACATAGAAATTAAATAGATCAAGGTAATGAAAAGGAAAACATTTTTCTCGGTCGGCTTTTATCTCCCAACTAAATAAAAAAAAAAATGGTTTTGAATACCTTATATTATATATTGATTATCCTCCTCATAACATTTACCCTCGTAATGAAAATATTCCTACCATAATATATAGCTAAATAAATTTTGTTTTATTTTATTAAAAAATATTATATTGTTATTTTCGTATTAAATTAGTTTAATATAAAGATATTTTTAAAACGTCTTTAAAAGTTTAAATAAAACATTTTATTTTATAATTTGTAATATATGTATATTTTTTAATTATATACATCGTCATATCAATTAGATTAGTTGGTATAGATTTCAATATGGAATTCGATATTTACAAAATTAAATTTTATCTAAACCCTTGGTTTATTATAAACGAAACAATAATTTTAAGTAGAAATATATGTACGTGTCTCACTAATTTGGATAATATCTGTCTCGTCCAAAGCCATTAGTATTTTTTTAAAACATATTAGATATGTAGGTATTAAGTAGATACCTACCTAAAAATATCACCCGCATGCGTACCTCAGACAAGTAATTTAGTAAAAAAAATTTGACGTATTTTATGGAAAAGCATTAATGGTTTATTAATTAGACAAATATTTTGAATATCAACACATGAATAACCCATTTCCTAATGGTAATATAATGTGAGTTATATGTCTAATACAAAACCATTTTTTTTATTATAATTAAAATACAATATATTTAAATTTGAATTGTTATTTGCTTTGTAAATTCTTGAAAAACAGTGTTATTTATTTTTTATCAGGAAATAAGATGATTGCTTGTGAATAATGATTCTTATTTTATTCGCATATTGAACAAATAAATTGATAAACATATATTACATATTATAATATACTTTGTACTTGTATTAATAATTATTATTTAGTACATCATTATGGTATCATCACTTTCTTTACGTACTAGTTCCATGTACTGTATTTGTATTTTTTATTTTGTACTTTGTATTTAATTTATACTATAATAATTTCTATTTTATTAATTAATTATTATCATTAAATATATAATATGCATTTCTCATAGATTTCCAAATATATCTTAGTTCTATAATAATATATAATATAATGAATTATGATCAATGACGATTACAATTTATTGCTTAACTACCAGCTAATAATTTAGAACTTTATTTTAAAAATATTATCTATACACAAAATTAATAATATAAAATAATATAAATATCATTTTAGATTCTAAACGAAGTGAAAAACGTATTGGTTTTATAATGATGTGTTTTTATATCTAAAGACATTTTCTTGTATAAATAATGGTCCGATTACCACAAGTAGGGTATGCTTTCGGAAGAAAATTATATCTAATGGGTACTTTAATTTGCTTATTTTTCGAATTTCACAAAAGTTATTCTTCGGGAAAAAAAACTACCAAAAAATTATAGAAAAATAGTAAAATTACGGTTGTTGTGAATTTGATTTCAAATATTTTGGGATACTAATGCAGTTTTTAACGTAAAAACTTGTACATTTATTTAAGTGTTTTCTTAGGTAGGTACAAATTTTTTGGTCAAATTTTTGAACGGATTATCAATATAATATATTATATTATATTGAATTTCGCTCAGAATCGTATTTTCGGATGAAATATCATTGTATTCTTATTAATCCTTATTATAATGAATCTCTTATTTCTCTGAGGACCGAAGATACGAAGGAGGAACGTCCAAAGTCGACCATCACACTTTTTTAATATATATAATGTTTGTGTATCCAAATAATTTAATATTTTTAAGATTATAATTTTAATAATTTATATAATAAATATTTTGACCTTTGTAATAATTACTTATAATAAATATGTTTAATATAATATATGTTATAAATGTATAATTATATATTTCATATTTAAATATCAGTTTATATTTCGATCATAAATAACAGAAGTTATATGAATACAATATTTATTATAATGTTTAAGTGAAACAATGCAAGAAACGATGGAAGAATATAAAGTCTGCTTATACAAAAAATAAAATGGAATCTAACATCAATGACATTTCCGAGTCTCTTGACTTGAAATTTTTAAAGGAAATATCGCCTAAAGAGAAGTAAGTTAAAAATGTGTACTTGTATGTTATATATTGTAATGATTTTAATTAAGTTTTTAAGCAAGTTCTATTATAATTAGGATACAATTACATCAGCTTAAAACTAATGATTATTTTTATTTTTATTTTAATTTTATTTTTTTGCAATAAATATTATTCTTACTATTCAGTCTTATCAGTTAACATTACTCAAACCAAAAATAATTAATAAAGTTCCTCAATATTATAATGAAAAACCAATAATAATAAAATTTATATTGTTTTTGAGTAAAACAAAAATACTTAATTCAATTTTAAATACAATTATGCATGTTATATTATTTTTAAGTATTTTAATTGAAAATGTTATACCCAAGTAGGTATCTACCTTAAATACATTTTGATAAACGTGGAATTAATTAACAGATGTATAGTGAACTAAAGATATTAAGCTTGAAATCGATTTATATCGATTTATTAGTTAAAATATACATTTTGAAATTAAATTATAATTTACAATATTTTATTAGTTATTAAATATATATATATATATATATATATTCATAATTCAGTTTTCATTGTTGTTAGTTTTATTATCATTCTGTTTAAAATATAAACAATTTAATTGATCTATATATATTTATTTTTATTTTTAATAAAATGATAACAAAACTTACAACAAAGAAAACTTAATCAAATAAATATACAGATACTTGTTATTGATTTTATATTATGTATTTGCACAGTATTACCGTAGCTAATACATATTAATTATTACGTATTAATTATCCATGGTTAAGTTAAATTACTCTGCAAATGCTAACTCATATCAATTGGAGCTAAGTTAATACTTACAAGTTTATAACAATTAAATTAAAATATAATTTTTTATGTTATTTAACATATTATTTATTCATAACTTATATCATTTTTATGATTTATAGGGAAATCGAGGTATATGATGAAAATGAAATAGCTATTGACATAAGCGATAACAATGATATAGTTTTGCATTGTCTTTGTGACAACGGAGATCTGGTATTAGAGTCATCTGATAATCAATGTGAATACGCTATGGGTCAGTCAAGAGAAGATAAAATAGCAAATGTTTTGGCTAATTCATTAAGAGAAAGAAATTTGTTGCTGTTTCACAACTTGGAGAGACAGATCCAATTAATTGACAACAGCGGACATTTTACAGTTACACTTACGCAAGGTGACAAGTAAGTAAACAATCTTTAATTATCTATTTAGTTCGTATAAAAATATGCATGAATTATATTTTTTAGAATATTTCTTTGCTTAATTCGATTTTAATTGATATATTTATATTAGTACAGATTTGAATATACGAGTACATTTTTTTAACTTAACAGTTGTATTATGTATGTTTGTGTCTTATTATAAATTATATATAAGACTTTCCGTTTTAAATATGAAATAATATTTTAACAACAAAAATAATAATTTATCGATTTTTGGTTGAAAATATTGAATATAAAATAAATTCACTTATGCCCTAGAATAAAAAAAAATCACAACAATACAAATAAATAATCAAAATTTATACTCTATTTATTAATTTGTGTTCTCGAGAAAAAATATAATATTTAACTGTAAAATACATAGCTACATAATAGTGTAACACTATATTATAAAATCAATAAAATGAGTAATATTTTACGTCATTGTAATTCTCGATATACCTACTTTACAGAACCGCATCAAACAACGATAATGATCAAAATACACCGAAATTCGCTGGAAAATCCCTGGAATCATTATCTCCAAATTTGGGAGAAAATCTTGATTCATCAAAGGAAAAACATTCAAATCTACATAACTTGGAGGGAGAAATTTCTGAAGTAAATATCAAATCAGAGACTATTGAATCTTTGAATTTATTTTTTAAAAGTATATCGATTGATATGGAAGATTTTTCTCCTGTTGCTATTAACAAAATTAAACTTGATATTATGAAATGTGTTACCGAAATAAGGAACACCAATTATGATGTAAACATTTTGACTGATGCTCAGTCTACTATTGATCAGCCCCAGCAAAAAGCATATCCAAACAAAGCACATCGAAACGGAGGACATATAAAAGAAGCATATCTGAACGGAAGACATCCAAACGAAACACACTCAAACCGAAAACATTCAAATGAAAGATATCTTAACGTAACTTCAACTAGCACGCAAACGCCAATTGAAATGTTCAATGGTCAATCCGAGACTATAAAATCGTTGGATTTGTTTTTCAAGAGTTTATTGTCTGATATGAAAGACTTCTGTGCCCAAGCTGTTGATGATGCGAAAATAAGAATTTTAAAATGTATATCTGATATAAGAGGATTATATTTATACGAAAGACATGATCCGGTTATGATGACTAACTCTTTTATGCCTAACAATGACATGTCTAACACCGCTATGGTACCAGTTGGTAACCCCCAGTTAGTTCTTCCTCCACCGCCGATTGGTCATCGTTACGTTGCTTTATACAACTATCCATATTATTGTCCCGGACAACCTACATACACACAAACATTTTATTAAGTAGACATACTTCATATTATTAATATTAACAATTAGTTTTATGTCATATTATTGTAATGATACTCATATGTTAACTGATTAATTCATTCTTTTCGTTGGGAGAAAACTAATATTAATTTATTAATGTGTTTATTCGTTGTTTAATTCAATTCGAATAAACACTAATATTAAAATATAAGTATACACCCTTCATTTTAAAATCGTGTATATTAAAATTTTAATTATTAATCTGCCAGGGGTATTTTATAGCTTAATCTTGAATTATATTTCATTACAAGTGCCCTACAAATTATATTCATTATAATTCACATATTCTTATTTTTGTTAGATAATTATTATTATTATTCATAATTTGTATCATGTATTACTATTTTTATACTTTAACATGATAACTTATAATTTACAATTAAATTTAAATAGTAATATTGATACCAGTTTATTATTATTATGTATCACTGGAAATACAAAATATAATCTATAAGTAAGTTTTCACAGTAACTTTAGTTTGTAATAATAATAGAAATTGTATTAATCAACATTTGTTCAAAAGATTTTTAAAATGTATTTATGCAAACATAAACATATGACATATTCATAAAAAACAACCCGAATTTGTAATTATTATTTTCAAGTTCAAAGTGTATTTGAGTATATGTTGATATGATTATTATTTAACTATAATATTATATTAATATAACTGATTATATTATTTTTTAATTATATTATCTATTTTTATGTATTTGAATTGGTTTTTATGTTTAGATTTATCTCAATAAAACCTGATTATTTTTAACCAAATCAATGATATATTATTTGACAATATTCTAATTTTCCTTTTTCAATAAGTATTATATATGTACTTATATATTCTTATTGTATTAATTAATTATATTGGTACTTGGTAATACCATTAATTTTAAATATATTTATATTAGACTATATAGAGTCAATTTTGGATATCAAAATATTTCCATTATTTCGAATGGAAAAAAAAGCTTTGCCTTTTTTAAGATTTTTTAACGAGCATTAATGGTAGATGCTTACTTTTATTTTCAAAATAGTCCAAAAAGGCACAGTTTCAATTGGTATTGTTTTTAGTGATACTAAAACTAAAAAAAGGTAAAACATTACACAACATAAATAATTTTCAAATAAATTATAGATCATAAAAAGAACAAAAATTACTATCCACCTAGTACCGCAAAAACCAGGTATGTCGCGTGTATGAAACACATGGACTATAATGTTAGCTTTAATATGAAAGCCTAATGATAAAAAAAATAAACTCTTCAGTGGAACCCAATGATATTATTTGTACACGGGCTCAAAGTAGTCAAGTTACCTCACTGTATGTACGTTTGTTGATCAACTAATTATTAATAATAATCGTAGACGGATATATGGGGGATTTCAAGATTTTTAGGCCAAACCAGTAGGTTTAATTCATCTACATTACTTATATAATAATAATTAATTAATCAAACATCAAATTATTCACATTAATTATATTTTGTCAATATTTTATGAATTAGGAAAATGTGTTTAATAGGTAAATTAAAAATTCCAAAAAACAGCACAAATGTGATTAATTATACGCTTATGGTTATAATATTATAGCAGCTAGCTTGCTTTTTTTTAAATAAACAGTTATATTCTGTGCCCAAATGTTCACATATTCATGTATAGTAGGTAAAAATTAGCGTAATTAGTTCTATGATCTTTGAAGTATTATACATGAAGTTTGTATTTAATTTAATATGAATAATAATAAATTAAACGAGATTAAATAATAAAAAGAAAAATATTACGCTGTCAAGGTAACATTTATTTATCAACCTAAGTAAAAATTCTGTAAAATTAAAAAAAAAGACACTCGTCTTTTAAATTTATGAACTATAAGTTCCCAATGAATTTTTATTCTACCTTTTTAAATCATTTTTAATTTTTAATCCTAATCATAACTATAAGTTTTTGATTATCTATTTTTTGTATTTATAGCCCGAAAAAATACACATAATGTATATTTTAATCATTTTTGGACAGGCAAAAACAAATTATGTAATTATCATTTATTGTATTATTTAAGTCCCATTTAAATTTCAAAGAAATCAAATTATGTTCAAAAACATTTTTACAGACCTTAAAACTGGTATGTTAGGTATATTGTTATAAAATTTATAAAACATTTTACTAGTAAATCACTTGTAATATGGAATGACGAACTAATATAACTCGAGTTATTTGGTTTAAGATATTTGAAACTACTCAACTGTAAAACGTAGTGTTTATGAAATTTTTAGTTATCGTTTTTCACTTAATAAATATAATAAATTAGACAAATCATGTTCATTGACTCATTGTATAATATTTATTTTTATTCTATACATTTAAATAATAACATATTAATCCTATTTGCTTATATAATATATACCAGTTTTAAATCGAGTATAGGGAAAGCTTGTTCCGTTTTATAAATTAACATATTCAATGCTATAAATTACTTAAATACCAATATTTAAATAATTTTCTTAGTATTAAATATTATTTTTAATTTTTTAAATAATCGATAAAATACACACATTTTAAATAATTCTTTTAGATTCTAAGCTATACAATTGTAATAAATATGTATGTTAATAAACATTGTGTTTTTTTCAATTTAAATCGAAATAAATCTATTTAACTTCTTTGTATATTAACCATATTTGATCATTAATTAATTCTCTAAATGTAATAATGTAAGTACCTACCTAATTAAATTATTTATTTAATTCTTTTTCGTAGTTTTTTTTTTTTTTTGAAAATGTTATACACAAATTAATAGATATAAAATATGGAATAAAGTTTGCATTAAATCAAAAAACTGCCCAACTTCCAACCTACACAATAACTCCATTAATCACAATGAAAAAACCGGACGATCCCTGATTCTAAACATTCATCTTCATCCATTCAGCCCTTTATGAAATTAATTAATGATGGTGGAACAATATTTTCTTGTATTTAACTTCTATTATAATTAAAATTTGAAAGCAATACAAATATTTATGGTGAATCATTATGGTCGTAAAAACCATTCATACCAAAGCTCTATTATATTATATAAGTCGTATTCATTATTTATTATTTATTTATTTATTTATAAATATATATTTATAATATACCTAATATAAACTTAATAATAGTACCTAAATCTATAAATACGTATTTTTTTAATAATCGTAGATCTGATTTATTTGAGTAATTACTGATTATACGTGATTACTACAGTTACTAACATAACATTATATATATTATATAAATACTATATAATATATATATATATATACGTTTTTAATGAATATTTGTTTTTTTTTTAAAGAAAATTTCATGTTTTTAGGGCGTATAATATATTTGAAAATCTGAACCATAATTATAACTTATTTCTATAGTTAGTATTTTAAATTTTTTACGGCACTGACTTAACGTTGGTGTTGTTTATATCATAAGCACAGAGTCTCAGAATAACGTTTATTTTAGTTAAATTACAAACTATATAGATAATAATAAAATAAAATTATGTACCTAATAGATAAAATGTACGGTGGTTAAAAATATTACTATTAAGACATTTTACGAAGCCCAAAAATAATTCGTCTAATTTTCAACAGACGAACGTAATATGATAACGTCACATAATAATTGTACACAATTGCTACGTATCTACTTCAGTATTTTGACTTTTTGAGTGATGACGTAGGTTCGAGTTAAATTGATATAATAGCCGTAACAATAGACGGATTATAATTTTTACGTTCATCCTAATGGGCACAAACTACATAATTGAATCAGTTCAATGATATAATATGCAGTTCAATGATAATAATAGGTATTAGGTAATTGGTTCTAATTAACAAAAACCGAAAACATCGGCTAGAAAATAATAGCTATTTAGAATAACTTTTTGATAAACATATAGTTATACCCATGTAAGTAGAAAAAATGTTTGTACGAAATTTCAGAGAAAAAAATATAACCTTTCTTTATAAAGTAAAAAATTTCTTTGGAGAAAAAATAATACATTTTTATTTATCTATTTGAAATACCATCGTTTAAAAGCTCACATAATTAACTTCCCAAAGGAGACTAATCGAAAGTAAAATAAAATATATTTTTAAAATTTAATAACTTCTGTTTTTTTAATAATATAATTCCATATATAATAATATCTACTTACAATACATATTACATAATATTATAAATTTTATTTTATAACATTACACAAATTTCGAATATTTGTAATTAGACACCTATTGTTAGATAGGTAATCAAGAAATAACAATGATTTAATATAATATATACATTATAAACTAAAAATAATAAAATAAAATTTGTCTTTTTAAATTAGGTACCTATATGTAAGTAGTGGGTACCATTAATTTTATAATAAATAAACTAATACATTTCGTTACACATTTTTAATTTATTATAAAATAATAATAAGCAAAGACTTATATAATCGATTCTGTTTAAGATAATAAGTTAATAATTAACTAATATACAATTATTGTAGTTAAGACATAAAATTCAATATCATCATCCGTGATAGGTACCTTATACACTTATTACTGGAAATATCTGAAACCAATATAATAAACTATACACGAAGGTTTTTTTTAAATTACATATAAAAAGACACCTATATTATAGTATAATATAAATAAAAAGTGTAGTTTTGTAAAATGGTTTGGATTTTTATTTTTAAAACTCCATTTTTCTGACGTTTAAATATACCTGCACACTGCATATAAATACCGATTATTTTTATTTGAAAAATACGATATGTTCCAAACACTTTAAAAATTCACATTGTAATTGATTTTAGTGTACCTTTAGGTATACCTATTAAAATAAAATAAGATGTATCATATGTTGTTGAAGTAGAATAAATATTGTGCCCAAATTATATTGAATTTACCAAGACGACAATAATGAATATCACAATGTCACTTCGTAAAAAGGTAATGTACAGGAAATGTGAATAGTATTTTGAGGGTCAGGGTCGTAAACACGTTTTCTGGGTACTTGTTATATAATATTATTTAATAATGTTTAAAAGTATAAACGGTCGTTTGTAGGCCTAAAGTACTCAATTGGTCTATTGGAATGATTGCTACTCGTATTATTATGAAAGCAATGGATATAAAAGCGTATCGATTGATTTATTGAAATTACCAATTTTAACAATATTATTAAACATCTTAAAAATTGAAAATACAATTTATATACATAAAAATGTATCATATTCTGTAATAAGCTCAAACTGAAAACCCTATGATGAAATTTCATTATTGTTCGATAACGGCTTTTAATAATACAATTTAGAGCTAAAATATCAATAATTTTAGTATAAGAATTATATTCTTATATAATTTACTTTTAGTATAATTATTATATTCTTATATAATTTAGTTTTAGAATAATAATTATATTCTTATACTAAAATTTAAGTTAAATATCAATAAAAAATAACAAATATTTTATTTTAACATTGCATGTTTTTTTTTATCTCATATAAAATGAATTTTGTTTGAAAAATATACTACATTTTGTGTGAGGAAGAGAGTGAGTGTGAGTGTGAGTGTGAGAGTGGATATCCGTTAGAAGATTGCATTTAAACACTACTATGTTCAATATTATTTATTTGAATGACAAAATACATCACGGGTAGAAACAAAACGTAGACGACACGATGAAAAAGTGAATCATGTGAAACAAATAAATTATTTATGTACATTAAATATTTCATTATATAGATTCAAGAAATTAATATTTATTATTTTACGTAACACATATTGTGATGTGTTTTGGTAATATCAAATAGTATGTCTAAAAATTATAAATCATTTGTAATTTTCTTCACGGATTAGACTTTAAAATTATTATCTCCGTTCTGTAGGTAAGGAGTTCCCAACAGGCTATTTTATAGCAACGATCGAACGACTTTAATCCCTATCAAAATATGAAAGTAATTCTAATATTAAAAATCTATCGTACGGATCGTCGATTCACCTTAGTCTTTAAAAAAACGGGTAATCGTTTTTATTTCTCTTAAGTATTTTGTTAATATACAAAAATACTGGTTTCGATGCATCGTTATTTTGTTTTCCTAAGTCGGTTTAAATTCCAACAGAATAAACCCAAAAACCGGTTTTTCTACGCCGTAACACGAACAACTATAACGAAGGCCTAGTTGTCACTACCTATATGATTTATACAGGGTGAAGAGAATTTCATGTTAAATAAACGTAGTTGGAATGTTAATATGCTTTCAATTTAATTTCTATATATTTTTAGGACAAAGTATTCAGATCAGTGATCACCCTGTGTAGTTAATTCTGATGCCTACCGAATAAGCAAGAGACTCGAAAAAGCCATATTATTATTCCCTCTTGCCTATCGAGTTCTCGACCGATTAATATGTATAGGTACAATGAAAAAATCGACGAAAACACGTTACTTCCAAACGTGAAGTCATTGTACCGTGTCAAGGATAGTTCAAGATTAAATTAATACGTTGCAGGTAAACTGTACTACTATTATACTTAAATGGGTGGCATACGAGTGTTAATACTACCTGCAGTGTCGTACGATGTAAAATGTATTAAACTACAAGACAGTGAAAAGAAGAACTAGCCATAAGTACCAACTTCTATTTTAAACCTAGACTTCTATGACAATTTTTCAAATAACTTAATTCGTGACTAATTTCTTAAACCAGTGGCATAATATGTGTCAAATTTCCGGTGTTGCAACTTGTAAATTATCATATTTAATTTTAGTCTTCTTACATATTATCCTAGACCTCCCCATCTACCTTTCACCGTACATACAAACAATTCTGCAAAATATATAGTATTGTCTATTTAATTTAATATTTATTTTTATTAAGTATTGAACATTAGTTATAATATACACATAGTTTAATATTTTAATATTTATATTTTAAAAAAAGACTTCTTGTACTTTTTGCATATTATTTTAATGTAATTTTGACTAAAATAGCTGTTTTAAAATAACTATATTGATATATTGATAATTATATTGATATTTTAGGAATCGCAAAATTATACCTTTACAACTCTAACATATAAACAAAAGTTGCAGGTATATTACTTTAACTTAAATACTACCCCCAAAATACGCAAACTAACCTAACTTAATATAAATACCTTTATAGGTACCTATCCTATAGGTTAATAAATTATAAATTATTAGTAATTTTAATTAATAACTTGAATGTTAAATTATTTTAATAACTAATAGTTCGGTAGGAGTATATATAACTACAATTTACAAGGCTACAAGTATAACACATGCACCAAACCATCAGAAACTATAAATATATCTATTATCGTGATAAGTCGTATTTATTATCGATTATTTTCTAAATAAGAAAAGGTCCATGTAAACTGCACTCGGTTTACCAAAATATAAGTTTACATGTACATATTTTTACCTGTGATAGACCCTAGCGCAGTTTACATTACCTTTTTTTTACCAGTAATAGAACTCGGGTGTAGTTTAATATAAGTACCCTGTTCAATTGGTACGCCCATAATTATTATCTATCTAATATTACACGCGTAAAAGTTAATCATTTCACACGATATTTTACCTACTTTTAAACTATATTATTAAATTTATTTTATACGTATTTTATGTGAACTAAAGGCAACATTAGAACCAGAATATTAAAATATATTATTTAGTTTTTATAAAATATATATGAGTAGGTACCTCCTTTACGTTTAATAAAACAGTAGACGTTTTTATCGCAACTCGACATGGCGGCGACGATGACGTACCTACTGACACGACGAATAAACATCCTATTTATTTATCAGTATTATAATATTGTAATTAAGTATATATCTACATATAATAATATATATTTGTAATATGTTAAATTTTATTTAACATTGCAATTAAAATTATTTAGTCATCATTGACGTGCGTTTAGCCTACTCGGTTTATATGTTTACCTACCTAACAATAAAAATATATTTTTAATTATGAAAGCTAAGTTAATTTTTTTAATTAAGTTTCTAAATAAATATTATTACATTATTATTAGCATTTTTTTTCGTTCATGGTTGAAATGAATTTTATTCAGAAAACGATGTCCATTTGAAACACTGTACCCAAAAAAACAACACATTATATTTCGTAATTATTATAAAACAAAATAATTTACTAGGTAACTACCTATAAAAAAATAATATTATGTGTACTAAAATAATCGATAATCAAATCAATAAAATATTTTCTGCTAGCTTTTAAGCTAATAGAACCTATAACAATCTATTAAATTAATGGGTTTTCTTCAAATACGTACCAATATTGTACATAATTATGTTTCAATTTAGACGCACAGAGAAATATGTAGAGACTGTAAAGTAGTTAAGATAGTGACGTCCGGCCACTCTCAATTGTGTCTAAATACATCGCCATTGTTATTATACCAGTATGTGTAAAACGTATATAACTCTACAAATATTTTTATATTAAAAAAAATATGCTTTTTATATTAAAATTCTAATTATTTAATTATTTTTGGCAGCAAAACTAATAGGTAAGTATCTACATGTTTTATAAATAAATTAAATCACAAAAATATCATTTTTAGGTATATAAATAATTGTGAGAAGCGAGTAACATTTACACGTAAAAGATAAGTGTTTGATTCATAGTCAGTCCACTTACATCACACGGTTATTCTAAATGTCTTATAATTTAATTTTTACCAAATTGTTTTTAATAATTCAGGCTATAATTATTTATTTATTTTTAAAAAAAAATTAGGGTATTTATTCTTTTAAACGATTATTTTAATAAAGTTCAGTGGAACTAATCAATGTTAATAATAATCTACAAATTAAAAATATAAAAATAGTACCTACATGTAGGTTAAGTTTACTTAATAATATTGTTCATACATTTATAATATTATAAATAAAATTTAAAATAATTATATTAATTATGATATTTTTCGTTGTATTTCTTGTATTAAAGTATAAACATATATTTTTATTTTTATTACTCTGCTGACAATATATCAACGCACACTAATAAAACCACATACAATTGTCATATTATTGGTATGCCAAATTTGTAGGGTATACTAATCTAAACCTACCCTCATAAATTATATCGAATGGGACCAGGGTGTGGTCATCAGATCATCTTTTAACAAATAAATGTTATATTTGATTTAAAAATGATATAATGGGTCATATTGTATTGTTATAAACAACAGCATGTTACCTTCCCCTAACAAAAAAAAAAAAAAAATTAAATAAAATAGAGCTACAACACTGAAATAAGTCATAACAAATAATTCAAATCTATCAATCCAAAATATTATAATATATATAAATATATAATTTACAAATAATATATAAATTATTAAATAATTTTATTGTAACAATTTTGGTCGTTTTACACACTTTTTGTTACCGCTGCAGCGACCAAGAAACTAGCGTGTATGGTGCATACAAAACCGGTTGTTAAAAGGAACAATTTAATGGGTTTTTTATTTATTAAGTAAAATTCCATGTCATTTGTATTCAGTTTTTTTGGCGCCGAATTCCGAGATACGTTTGTCTCGTTTTAATAAAATAAAATAGATTTCGTTTCTTATTGTCAAAATTAATTGTAGAGAATGGAAGGGAAGAGAAAGGTTACCATCATCGAAACGATTAATAACAATTATAACTAGGACTGAATAATATTTATTAATTTACTTGTATAGAAATAATATTCAGCTCTATTAACGGGTTTTCATAAGATTAAAAACAAACAAAAACCAACCTGTCACAATTATTGAAAATGAACACGCTGTTTAATTTAAGTTTCAAAGAGGTAATATGAAAACATAATATTTTATTAAATCTTTAAGCTAATTAATCAAATAATTATTACAAAATATAATATTATATTATTTTATATTAATCTCAAAAGAAGTCAAATTTTTAGAAACGACCATATTATAGGTAATATAATGCATACCTAAATTATAGAAATACTGAATTTGATACTTATAGATAGTTATTAATTTATATATGAAAAATATTTAAATTGAAAGAAATCATAAAAGTAGCCTTCAACAACAATAATATTAAAATATACATTTATTGTCGTATGTATATAAAACATTTCAAAACTAATTTAAATATATATGTTTAATTATAGGAATATAGGATTGTTATTTTGGTTTTATAAAAATATTTTAGTATTTAGTATACGGTATCCACGTTTTTATCACTGGTTCCCAAAATTGACCAGTTTTGGTCATGGAAGTTTTAATGGGGGTCCTCAAAGTGATTTTATTATTATATTGTAATAATTAATATACATACCTATTGTTTAGATTTTATTTGGTTACTATTATTATTTTTTTATCAATTTAAGTAAATATTTTAACACGTCAATAAATTATGCTTTTTGTAAGACGTCAAGAGCTTATATCATTTATAGAATATTATACGAGATATGGTATTAAGACAAATTAGTCATCGCAATATAAGACTATAATTATTCAATTAATTTATACCTAATAATCAAACAATTTCAAATTATACCTATTAAGTAATAAAATATACTATCCAAATGAATCGAGTTAGTAATTCTTTAATACAATGAATTACCTATATATTTTATTTTTAGGATTAAAAAACAAAAATTATGTATGTTATTATTATATTTGTTATAATGTTTCAATAGTCGAAATGTGGAATTTATAATTTTATGGTCATAAAAGGTTCAGAATAAGCCTTTATACAATAGTAATCATTATCTCTTGTATAATTAAATTGTGATATACATATTTTACGGTAAAAAACTGTCAAAATGCGAAATGCATAATATATGTGAATAAAACTCAGAGTTTCCAAAAAGAAAAAGAAAACCACAAAGTATATTTAAAAAGTATTTAAAAGCTATTTTAAAAATTATAAAAGATGTGCTGTTATTATTAAAGAGTACGGATTATAATTTATAATTTATTATTCGATCCATGATATTTCGAATTATATAAAGCATTTTGTAATTTACATTTTTTTATACGTATTATGAGTCTAATAATTAATACCTAATAAATAGCAACTAAATATTTTTTTAGAATTATTAAGTAATTATTTAAATATTTTCAAAACATATATCGCTGCTGATGTATTAACAATTTATTGTATTATTTTATTTTATTTATCATCAATTTTCAATATTTTAATAGTAGCATAATTACATATCATATCGGAACATAACCTACACCTTACTTACTAATAAAATATTACTTCTATTAGATATACCTATTATACAATAAATTTATTACATATTTCATCATTTTGTATCTCTTAACATCGATGATTCAATTATTTTAATGCATATATTTAAATATTATAACAATATAAAATAGACATTTAGTAACGATCGTTGCTTCGTTTGTCAGACGAGATTAAAACTACCTATGTACCTATATTATAATTTTTCTAATCAAACTTTAGAAGTTGCAAACGATTATATAACCTTTTTTACTATATAATGTCCTATGAAAATAATATAAAATGCTGACAGCAGAATACCCAAATAGTTCTAGGAGTGGAGGGGAAATATTTTACCATTATCATACAAAATATTGTTTTAAAGTGAACTATTATCTCCCCATTTAAATCCAACTTATTTTTACACTTGAAATCGCAAAACCTAACCTAATCACCCCAGTACTGGCATTAGTCATTTCACCCCCATTCTAAATAATTAATAAATTCTAAATTTTACTACTCACACAAATATTTTTAACAAAATATGAAAATTGATCTTACTACAATACTAATTTTTCTTGATCGGTGAGAAGAAATATTTAAATTTTTACAATATTTACAGTCGCGAATTTAATAATATTTTATAAGTGTACCTATAGGTTTAATGTGTATTATATGTTAGTGATTTCTGTTTTTTAATTAGGTATCTAAATAATATATTGATCAATCGCGAAATATTAGTATTGTAAAATAATAAAAAATAATAATCACTCTGAACAAAATCATAAATATAGGCGCTAAATACCAAATGACCCTGGTTCCGTGTATACAGAATATTAAGAATATCATATTATAAATTGATAGGAATTGCATTGTAACCGTACCATACCATTTTTTGTCACACGAAATTCCGATCACCATATATATTACATATTTTTTATTGTTTTATTACATTTTATCAATAGTCAATTCCTTTGTATCATATTTTTATAACAATTTTTATGCGTATCGACCTATTGATTGTTTCCATACCCCCGATTTTCATAATAATATCTATTTACCAACGTATTTATGTGAACAATGAACCTGGTAATTATATCTAAGTGTACGCGTGTTATTGTGTTATACGGGCAAAGTACAAATTTTAGTATTTGTTTAAATGAAGATAGGTGTATTTAACAAAACAAACCTTGAATAATATTTTAAAACCCCATGGAAAAGTAAGAACTTCTTAAAATATAATATAATATGAGTTATAGTTACGATATATACAGTAAGGTAGGGTATTGCCGAGTTATAACGTATATAATTTAAAATTAACAAACGTATAACTGTATTTTTATAATATATATAAAACAAATTATTTATTTTTGATATTAACTTTATTAACATAATACTATTTAAATTAAATATAATGTATAAACTACAAATGCAAATAATCATATTTTTTAAATTATTAGAGAAATAAGTTATAACTGATTTTATTTATCTGCAACACATAAATAATAATAATAATAATATGCGTAGGTATATATCACTATTTTGATGAGATTCTAAGAAATTAAATCAATGTTTATTATTTATCTATCAATATGACAATATTTGATAACTAACCTACCTAATTGGTTTTTAGATTCTGAGTCAAGCGAGACATACAAAGATGATTTTTTTATGCCTGAAAGCACTATTTCGAGTAAAAATGATGGTCTGATTACCACAATTAGGGTACTCTTTCCATGCTAAATTCATCTAGTTGGTACTTTATTTAGCTCATTTTTCGAATTTCTCAAAAGTTTTTCCTTGGGTAAAGAAAAACTACCAAAACATAGTGGAATATCGACAAAAATAAGATTTCTGTTATTTAAAATTTTTTTATTTCTGATAATTAATTGAGTTTTTATCGTAGGGACTTATACAATTTTTTGAGTATTCACATAGTTAATTTACACACGTGGTAAACTTTTGTAACAGCTTATCAGTATAATATATTGTATTATATTGAGATTCGCTCAGAATCATATTTTCTAATGAAATATCATTGTATTCCAATCTTAATTATAATGAATCTCTTGTTTCTCTGAGGACCGAAGATACGAAGGAGGAACGTCCAAAGTCGACCATCACACTTTTTTAATATATATAATGTTTGTGTATCCAAATAATTTAATATTTTTAAGATTATAATTTTAATAATTTATATAATAAATATTTTGACCTTTGTAATAATTACTTATAATAAATATGTTTAATATAATATATGTTATAAATGTATAATTATATATTTCATATTTAAATATCAGTTTATATTTCGATCATAAATAACCTATATTATAATCATAATAATTATCATAAACCACTAATTTCTCCGAAGACCGAAGAGACGAAGGGGGACGTCCAGAATCGACCTTCTCGCTTTTTTATTTATTATTTTAAAATTATTTATATTTTGTAATATTAAATATAAACTATAAATAAAAAAAATAATTACTTCAAATACTACCTAAACCTAACAGATTAGATACATTTTTAATGATTCTTTTTTTTTTTTTTTTATGATACTTATTTTTATAATTATTGAAGCTTGTAGATTAAACACTCACGAATGTTATTATAATGGCAATTCATTCACAAAATAAAAAGAACAATAACTACAATAACATGTGAGTGATGGAAAATATAATAATTTCAACAGCAGAGGAAAATAGTAGCAGATAGCTGCCGGTATATTATTAAATAATAGGCATCGATTATTCGAGAACCATCCCACAGGTGCGCGCCACCGAACATTCTAGAATTCAAAAGGCGCAAATGTTCTTCGATAAATAGTGTGTTGCTTACAATTATTGACGACGCGCGTCACGCCATTAGATGTATTTATACGGCGGCCAAGCTTGGGCCATTAAAATGGTTAAACAACGACGAATTTTTCATCTTACTTATAATACAATTAATACTACATCTTATTTGGAATAAATTTAATATTATTATAATGCAATATCAAGTATCTACTGCATGTATTTAAAAAATACATATCCTTATACAAATTACTCGAAATTCACTATACGAACGAAAAATAAAATTTTGTTTTCAGTAAACTCGCATCGATTAAAAAACATACAATAGGTAGTATTTTCCAGACGCGCAGCCAGAATATTTTGGCTGTACGACAAAAAAGCGAAACATAAACAACGAATGCAATAAAAAGCGGCATCAAAACGGTTTTTATAAACATAAAACGCGATCACACAATTATAGCAAAAGTAAATAATAGCGATTTTAATTCTAAATGAATTGCTTCTAATTCAAATTGCTGGTGACGTTTACGCATGAAAATTTAAATTATACTTTATGGTTCTTACTTTTAAATAATATTTTTAAATGTTTAGTTTCGTTATATTTATGTGTTAATGTGTATTAATACTAATACTGTGTGTTTTAAAAGTAGATTCCTTATATATTTTTCTTCAATTTACCAGTTGTTGTCCAGATGTCAATTGTTCTATATGACAAAAATTATTGCATAAGACTTTACCCAGTGGTGTGCCCAGCTTTTTAACGCAAACAGTAAAAATTAAAAACTTTTCAAGTCATAATTTTTTTTTTTTGGTGTGGGGTGTCCAGACAATATTCTTTCCTCTGAAAACATAAATTTGATCATAGAATCGTTTTAAATTTCACCCCTTCACAATAATATTTTTATGTTTTTCTTATTATTGTCAATAATATATCATGTTTTACACTTTTACGACTTGAAATGAGCCACATATTTCTTACAAATAAAAATTGGGGGGTATTTTAACCCTCAAGAAACCCCCTAAATACACCACTTAATATACCTGTAAAGCTGTCGTCGGAGTCGTCCCATCGGCGATCAATACCGATAATAAAAAACCGATAATATATATTTATATAAAATAAATAATTAATTAACATAATAAAATGATTAGCCAAATTTTCAAACATGTACCAAAATCAATAAATAGACTAAATCCAAAAGGTAATACATTATACTGATAAACCATAACTAAAAATTATGAAACTAAATGTTAAATCTATTTCTAATAAGACTTCTATTTCTTCTTCGAATATGAAAGTGCATATGTGTATAAATTACATTTATATTATAAATTGTAGATAGTTATTTCAGTTTTAGGTACGTATATATAAAATATAACTATTTAAAAAAAATATAGGTATGTACAAATCATTTTTTCACCGAACCTGTCCTAAATTTTGATCCTGACGTCTATGACATGACCTCATTTTTAAATTTAAATTTTATGAATTTTAAGATATGAATAGAAAATTAAAAACATGATAGCTACGTCCAGCAGCGGATTGAGCCGCCGGGACATCGGGAAAAATCCCGGTGGGCCGAATAATATGTTATAATTTTGGGCCGATATTCATTTACGTAATTAATAAGTATTAAATGTGGTTAGAACATTCAATCGAATAACAATTATTTTCTTTTTTGGTCGGCTACAGCTTGTTATAGAATGAAATATTTTATATATTGTACATAATATAGCCGGTGCAAAGAGTAATCCAGATAGTCCAGATAGTCTAAAATCTTCTCGACCCATGACTGGCCCACCCTGTATGACTTCAAAGTATCGTTGTTAGCGATTTTTGTTACGCCACTGGCAATCCCTCTAAATTAATGGCTCCAGCCGGGTTAATAAGTAAGTTTTAATATGAACTTAAAAGTTAAATTTAGTATCATAATCATTGTATTATTTATAATAATTCATTAATATGCACAATATTATGTTAAATAAAAAAAATACACATGGGCCGACTTAACCGTAAATTCCCGGACCGAAATTATTAACCTATCTGCCGTTGCCTACGTCTATTCAATCGCAGCACAGTCACAAATTCACTAGTAAATATTGATTCAAAATATCAAACTATACACTTATATAATTTGGAATTTTTGAAATTTCAGTTATTCTAATCTTCCGTATATAAAAATATTATCATTTTATACAAGTAATTTATTTTCTAGTAAAAATCGTTTTAGCTATTAGGTATTTCACATTTTTGTTATCGCTATTATTATATTCTTTGTTTATATTTCGCTATTTTGTTGCATTAACGACTTTATTAAGAGTGTTTTAATTTTATAATTAAATATAACTTAAGCATTACATGCATAATAAACAGTGTTGGAATGTTAAAGTATTTCAAATATATACTTATATGTTATATATGTATTCTAACTAAGCCCTTGAATTTAATAAAAACAACTCCTTAAAAAATTCAATTAATAACGATAGAAATGTATTTAAAACTCCAATAAACGCATTAATTATAAATACACGTTTTAAAAAAAAAAAAAATGCAATATATAATTTTAATTTCAAAATACACGAGACTTTCAAGTATAAAATGTTATAATATTATAATGTTATAATAAACAATAAATATATATATATATATATAAACTATAAACTATATAAACAATTTTAGGTGAAGCAAAATAAACAAAAAAATCAAATATAAAAAAAACACAAATGTATAAATGTATTTTCCGAATAAATTGTACAATAGTGTTGTTTATAATTTTAGATTCTGAAAGAAGCGAGGAATGTATAGTTTTATAAGGATGTTTTTTTATTAATTTTTTTTATTTGATATCTGAAAACTTTTTTGTGTAGAAATAATGGTCACATTAACTCTAATAAGGTATGCTCTCAATAGAAAATTGCATCTAGTTGGTACTTTATTTAGCTCATTTTTCGAATCTCTCTAAAGTGTCCCATTGGGGGAAGAAAAATAAAAAAATAACGGAAAAATGGTAAAATTTACGGAAATCGTAATTTTGACGAAATTTATTTGAGGTATTTCATAATAACTAATGCAATTCAAACGTATTGATTTCGTTTTACGTATTTTCAACTTAAATTTTTTTTTTTTTGTTGAGCAGGTACCTAATAAATTATTTATTTCTTTAAAGACTAAAAGAACGAACTTCGGCAATTTTTTTTATTGTTTGAATTATTTATAATATATTTAAATGATGAATACATTGTCCATGTAACATTATATAAGTATATATATGATATTGACAACGCGACGATACGATACGACGCTTAAAATACCTCGACATAATGGCCAATGGGCACACACAATTAATATTCAAATTATTAATTATGTTAATTTATATTTATATCATATTATTATTAACACCGGCCAAGTCCATCCCACCTTTTAGCCTAAGGCTAAGCCTATGTTTTATTTTATGTTTTAAAAATACAACCGACGCAACGATCGTCGTCGTAATAATGTTGTATCGCTTTCCGTCCATCGTTCGAAGAGTATGGGCGCTATTTCTACGATTAAAAATCATTTTTGTTTACTCAAAATTACTTTTTAATATTAAAATAGTTTTTAAAAAATAACATTATTATTTACATCTATAATATTGTATTATATAAGTTTCTACAAATATGTAAATGGTCTAAACATCCAATATAAATCCAACGTTGTAAAATGCCGCAGAATCTGCCAGTCACCAGACAGAGTCAATAAGCTAATATAAGCCTAATAGTATTATATATAATAATATTATAATACTATGTAAACATGTATATTATTTTATTTATTTATGGTTTTTTATGCTCTCGTGATTTTTTTCCTTATTAACATCCATTGACCATACAATTCAATTTAATATATTATTTTTTGCTTACCAATATTTACCATTTTTTACCAAAGAACGAGATCGTCACATGTTTTAATAAAAATAAAAACAAAAGTATTTTGGTGCAATTTCAATATTTATTAATAAAAAAAAAAGAGGTACAAAGTACAACGCTCTTACATACCAACTACAGGGTTAGGAGTAAATTTCAGTACAATTTCTAAATACGTTACAACGCGTACATAATAAAATAATGATTATATAAACACACATTTCGATGAGAAAAATAATTTTACAGGAAAAATTCTCACGCCTCATAAGAGAGCTCTGATTTTAATACTCTTATTTTATTTAGTGAGCGACAACTTCTTACTGGACGCATTGGACTTTTAATTTTGAGTACATGTCTCAAAATCACAAAAATTTAGTTAAAAAACTTGCCAAAATATTAATCACATCATTTACATCCAAACTCTTATTATTGCATTTAGATAAATACGATTTATGAAAATCAAAGTCCAATAGACTTTTAAAAAGTCACTCGACAACGATAACGATAATGTTTTTTGATATGTGTATTAACTATATAATATAATATATTATTAAGGACGTGCATCACCGCCTTAGAGACATTATGCGGCGACTCAGCTTATTAAAATAGTCAGACAATAAACAATTTTTCATCTTACTTATAATACTAATAATACTACATCTTATTTATAATGATTATTTCTAAAGTCATTTTCTTTCTTATAAAACCAATTCGAAATTTAATTCGAGTTTAAAATGTGCAATTCAACTGTAAAAATGATTGTTGATGTGTTGTAAGAAAATTATATAAATACTATTGTTAAAGTATAAATAATATCAATATTAAAATAATTTTTATATGTATGTAAAATAATATAATTATTATTAGTTTATATTTGTTTGTCGCCGAACTGCAATCGCATTGCGTACCAGCATGTTAATTAGGTATTTCAATTCTATTAAATTATTACGTCAATTAATTCCTATGAAATATTTTTTTCTCCAGTGTAGAAACAATTATTTTATTAACAAGACGTCTTACAATATAGATTCAATTAATTATATAGTAGCTTGTATCCATAAATGCTACAAAAAATTTTTTTAATAAAAATTGTAAATAATAATACAATAATATTATATACTAATTACCCGAATTAACTGACCCACGTTATCCAAGGTGTATGCCAATAAAAATTCTAACTTGTATACTAGGTACACAATCAGTTAGATTATATATTGTAATATTAAGGTAATAATTATTTGAACGTGAAAAAGTGATATCTAATTCACAACAACCGTAATTTTGCCGATTTTCCATCATTTTTTGGTAGTTTTTAATGGTTTTTCATAATTTTTCATTTCCAAAACTTTTAAGAAATTCGATAAATTATCTGAATAAAGTAATAACAAGATGCAGTTTTCTATCGAAAGCATATACCCTAATCGTGGTAATCGAATCACTATTTTTACCCGAAAGTGGCTTCAGACTTTTGAAAACACAAAAATCAAACATCAATGTGAAATGTTAAAGTTTAATGACCTATAAAAGAAAAAGTTGACTTTCGATTTTCAAAATATTTTGTAAATAGGTTAAGTAGTATATGATTATACTTCTATAAGATTTTTAAACCGTTAAACCAAAAATTGCACGTAATATTAATCATTTTTAATAAATATATTACATTTTTGGATAAATTTCAAAACTCTATATTTAGTCAGAAAATCAACCTATTCGTTCCAAAATTTTACCATGTATGTAAACTATCTATGAAAGTACTCAAAAAAAAATTGATAGGTCCCGAGCTTTAAAATTTCATTAGTTATCATGAAATTCTAAAATCAATTTTAATAAAATTATGATTTCCATGAATTTTGTCGTTTTCCGTTATTTTTTGGTAATTTTTCTTCTCTCAAGGAAAAACTTTTGAGAAATTTGAAAAATAAGCCAAGTACCATTAGATGCAATTTTAAATCGAAAACTATTATATAATTTATAATATTACTATTATAAATATAACTAATAGTTAATTATTTATATCTGTGTTCTTCCCTATTATAGCATATTGTGTATCTGGTTTAGTGATAAGTCGATAACAACCATGTTACCACTTTAACAGTAACCACTAATTGCAAAAATAATTTATCCCGAAATGTATGTTTCTATAACAAATCTATCCCATCAATTCCTATTCCCAAAATTATGTCCTGTGTAAATTATCATTCCCTTATTTATCCCATGATTTATTATTCCTGTAACCAAAATCAATCCCTAAAAATTACTTTTTCCAAAAGTATTATCCGACTTAATATTTTCCTGATTTGAACGCACTTCCGGATATTCTTGGAATATTTTAGTACTGTGATATCTTTTCCGTGATATTTTGACGCGTTATCGATTAGACAGCGCCGAACAGATATACTTCAGGTAATTCAATTGAACTGTCTTAAAAATGTGGTGGGTGTGTCCCCAGAGAAATACTCCTTTAAAATTTGACGAAACTACTTACATATTTGATTGTAAAATAGATAATTAGCATTATTAAATGTAATTGTTAGATTATGGATAATAATAGGGGTGGATGGGTATCAAAAATATAAATCGTACTGCCTGTTTCAGCGCAACAGAGTGTAACTTGTAACTTGTTGGACACTAAAATATATGTACCTATCACACTAATCGCTTAAGAAACAATTTCAATTTTTTTTTTTTTTGGAGACAAAATAATTAAAATAATGAAATTATATGTGAAACATTATTATAGCGCTCTCTGTGATTTAATTGTTGAGCTATTGTATATTATCGATTATCCGTTCTAATCATGGTTATAGATAATCTAGGATTTATCTATAACTGTGGTCTACAGATATCTGTGCTGTGGTCCTAGAAGATCTATCTACAATCCATCTATTCTGACCATGTTTAACCGTGGTTCTAATCTATAATCATAGTCCATAGACAATATTCCTTCAATTGAGCTTGGTGATATTATGATTTTTTACAGCACAAAGCCACGAACTGAGTAGTTGACAATATGCTAAAATATATATACTTTTTCGTGCTACACATTTCATACTAAACTGTACGTTACCGATGGTGAATTCCATAGTGAGTATATGAAATCCATTATAGGTATTAACTGTTATGTTGTTCTTTAATGCAAAATAATTACAAATAGATCAGAGGTGAATATTATTGTAAACCGCAGTCTATACTCCATAGAATTATAAGTTTACATGCAACAGCATTATACTATTAACTATTAGATTGAAAAACAAAACTAATAAATGAATAGGTGTAGGCGTGTATAACTTATGTAAACGAAAATTATTATAAGATTCCGCGTCAAACAAACTGGCGATTGGATATGAACCGACGCCAATTTGAATAGGTATGTTTTAATCTATTGTATAAATCAGTAAAATTACAGGGTAAATGAAGTTATAATAGTTCTTCATTATCCCTATCGTCATTGTCTTCAATTGATAATATATAGATATTAGGCGGTAATTTTAGATATAAAATATAGTTTGAACAAAATTATACACAATAGTTTGTTATAAAAAATATAGCACTAGAAGTTTTCAAATACTTGGGTAAAAAATGCATAGACAAATTTAAATGTAGATTCTGTAATATTTTTTATTTTAAGACAAAAAATGTAACGATAATACACATATAAACGAAAAAATAAAAAATAGTATTTTATATTTTATAAAAATTACAACTTTCACTCTTTTTCTCTAGTTTTCATTACATTTAAGACTGATGACATCGAATCACATAAATTTTATAGACTGGTAAATTTTTCTTTAAATTTTTTACAAAATTTTAAAATTTTAAATAACAGAAATCGTAATTTTGCCTATTTTCTGCTATTTTTCTTCTCCCAAGAAAAAATTTAAGAAATTTGAAAAATGAGCTAAATAAAGTACCAACTAAACGCAATTTGCTACCGAAAACATACCAGATTTGTGGTAATCAGACCACTATTTCTATCCGAAAAAATGTTTTCATTCATCGAAAAAAAAAATATATATATATATATATATGATATTCAATTCTATTAAAAATATTTAAATTTTAGAAGCTTATAAAAAAAATTGTCTGTCACGATTTTCAAAATATTTTGTAAAAACATTAAGTAGTACATGATTAGACTCTGATAAAATTTTTAAATCAAAAAACCAAAAATTACAGGAAATATTAAATATTTTTTGAAAAAAGTTAAAAGCTCAATACTTAGTCAGAAAATCAACCAATCACTTCAAAATTTTTTACTTTGATGTAGAACACTTAGGTTGATACTCAAAAAGTTTCAAGTCCTTATGACCAAAACCTAATTAGTTATCACGAAATTAAAAAATTTTAAATAATGAAACCGTTATTTTGCCAAATTTCCGGGAATTTTAACTTTATAAGCCTATAGAAAACAATTGCCAGTCACAATTTTCAAAATATGTGGTAATCGGACCATTATTTTTATCCAAAAGAGTGTCTTCATACATAAAAAAAAAAAATATCTTTGTAAAACCAATACATTCTTCGCTACGCTCATAATCTAAAATTATAAAATATAATCAATTATATACCTACTTATTAGTAATGATTAACATATAATATAATATCAATATATAATTATCTTATATTAACTATTATAATAGTTATTATTATTATAAACCATTATTTCTACCCGAAATCGTGCTTTCGAACATAAAAAAAAAATTATAAATAAAAATAAAAAAAAAACTTTATAAAATCAATACATTCCTTGCTTTGCTTAGAATCTAATATAAAAAATAGACAATAAAAATGCAATGGGATAAACTTAAATGATAATATATTATTTTCAACCAAAGGTTTAAAATTAAAATCTAATATTTATCAATAATTGTATACACGGTATAAGTATTGCATATACGTATGCAAATAGTAATTAATTTTTATTTTGCTACTTCGGTTATATTTTACTAATAATTATAATAATTCTGATAAGAACTGATCAATAATACAATGAATGTATAAAAAAAAATATATATATATAGTATAATGTTATATTATACATATTTAAAACTATAATAAAATCTAATTTTTGAAATAATCTCAACCAATAATAAGTTAGTACAGCGTCAAATCTTTATATATAATGTCTTCATTTCTAGATTATGAAAATTTATCCCATCATCCTTTGCTATTTTATATCCATCTATAATATAAACAAAAATTATTATATATTTATAATAACTTTATTTGAAAGATTTAATTAGTAGTTTGGATTTATAAAATAATACTATATTACTATACTCCAATGACCGATCATAGATACATACTTAGATGAAATCTCAATGTTAGGCAACTGTGCAAACGGGGAAATTTTCTACAAACCAGCTTTTAGCTTGTTTAACTATAGGTGATACCCTTTGGTGGTGTAAAAATACCGAAATAAATGTTTGAAAAATATTAAATAATTTTTTCCTTTGTTTATTTGTTATTGGTTTATTTTAAATACACTACTTGAAAAATAATTTTTCTGAAGTACTGTTTTGAGTTTTTGACTACTCGTTTTACACCCATAAGTCTATACAGGCCACACTCAGTAACCACTAACCAGTATTTAATAAACATTAAAATATTATCTAATATTTACTAGTAAGAAGTTTTAACATTTTTTTTTTTTTTCTTTTTTGGTAATGAAACATTTATTGATAACTAAGTTACAAATAACATACAAAATAAGTAATAAAACAATAAAAATAAATAGAAAATAATATTTATTAAAAACCCTGAAATAATTTTAATATATGAATAAGAATAATAAAATAATAATTAATAATAATGGCCGAAAGCTGATGACGCAAAAGAGTTTTATTTAGTTTCATCAAAACGAGTTATTTAATATAAATCATTCTATATTCTATAAATAAAAATACAGATATCTAAATCAAAACACCTTGGCTCTAGAGGAAAGGAGTGAAAAATACCTCCTCAAGTTTCCTTTTCAATCTATGAATCACACATTATCTCTATTAAACAAATGTTATTCTGATAATTTATTTATTATTTGTGGTGATTACAATTTCCCTGAGGTGTCTTGGAGTAATGACAACAGTTGCCTAATTTATTAAGTTATGTTAATTTTACTTATAATGAAGATAAACGTGGTATCTATTTTATAATAATGATTAATGATTGTATTACATTGAATTATATGAAATAAAGTTTAGTTATTATTGAAACTCGGCAAATACACTGTTCCCACTCCCAACCCAGTTGCTATAGTTCAAAAGTAAGATTTTGATTGTGGAAAAATACTGGTTATTGGTTGTACATAAAATAAGAAATACAACGCCGATGTGGGCGAGTAATGTGATAATTATACCTAAAATCCACATGGAACATTTTTCGGTAAATACTTATTTTAATAATAGTGATTTATTTATAAAAGGTGTTGTCCTAATTCAATTGCTACATTTGTATCGTACTTTATACATTTTTAATTATACTTAGTAAATTTTAATAGTAAGTAAAAAGTAGGAAACATAAATTCGATAATTTTAAATATGAATATTTCTTTTATCATACTCATGAAACTCGTAAAAATAAAAAAATTAATTTTATGCACAGAAAGACAAATTTTAGAAGTTTTGAATAGGAAATTCAACCAAATATATTATTGATGTGTTATGAGAAAATAAAATAAATAAGTACTATTTTAAAGTTAAGAGAACTTTATACCCAAATGTTTTTCAATAATGTCTATCTAACAGGAAATATAGCAAAATATTCAGCAATGCAAAACATTAATTTTAACACTTAACACATATATTTTATAATATAGTTAAATATTGCTAATATAATTTATAAAAAACAAATTACATATTATGTAAATCTAAATCAAGTTATATTATAAAATGTAATTCTTACCAAAAGATCAAGCCGCTTGGAAATGGATTCAGTTTCTTTGAGTTCTAAAATGTCGGATAACTCAGATAGTATATCTGTAAATTGTTCTTGATTTGTATCTGTGGCACTGTAATCTGGAGCTGTGTTCCTAATTCTTTTAAGCATATCTTCTAAATACATATTTACACCTTTGTTTACAATTTGTCTAAAACAAATAAATAATTTAGTTTACTCATAATCAAAAAGTATTTTTTAAATACCCCATCTTATTTGAAGAATTTTTCTCATCATTTTCATTTACATTTAATATCATATTTTCAAATTTTGTTTCAATGAAACATTTACAAAATTTATTGTTACATTGTGGTTGCTTGCATAGATCTCCAAAATATTCAGCAAAAATACTATGTTTACATCTAATTATAACAAACAACATATTAAAATTATTCGGTAAACAATTATATTTTTTTTTAAAAAAAAAACATTTAAATTTATGAATATACATACTTGGTAGTTTTACAGTATTCTATCATTTGACATGTGTTAAGAAATATGTTTAAATTGTTGGTAGCTTTTTCTCGTTGTATCAATGTTGTTGCGTCTCGTACCATACATTTTAGTTTACTTAGATTTGTTGAATTGTAATATAACATAGATTTTTGAGATAAATAAATCCTACAATGTGCTGGTTGACCATCCTTTCCAGCATGACCAGACTGATGATAATAATCTGAAATATTGAATGGCAAGCCCCAATGTATAACAAAATTCACATTTGCTTTATTAATTTTCATTCCAGAGATCCCAGTTACTGTAATCACATTTAGACTTCCATTCATAAACTCACGTTTAGTTATAAGCTGTGCATTATCATTTAAACCTTTATTAAATAATGATTAAATTATTACAATTGTATATAAAACACATTTCTTATATAATATTTACCTGTATGATAAGGAGCAATTAAAACACCTCTATTTCTAAGATATGTAGCAATTTTCGTTGCCATTTCACTTGTTTTACAAAAAATAATTCCACAAGGTTTCTGCATCTAAAGGTATTTAAATTATTAGTTATTTAAAACAATTATTATAATATGTAATAATCACCAGTCTATTTGATTTTACATAACATAGGTCAATAAAGTCTTTTAAATGCTGTAATGGATCGATTGTAATGGATTCTTCAAATACAGTATCATAATATATATTTGATCTAAAGCTTGGTATTGAAAACCGACATATATCAGAAACACTAAGTCTTAATAGTGTACATATGTTATTTACAACCTAATAATCATCATATACAAATTATTAGTCCAACAATTTTAAATGTAATTTTTTGTTTAAAGCATAATATAGAATACAATATATTATAATATGAAGATAATAACAGATTATTTACATCATTACAAACTTTATTTATGATTACAATCCAAGGAATGTGCATGTGTAATTCTCTCAATATACCTAGGCTCTTAAAATTATTTTTTATATAATGAAGCCATTTCAAACTATCATAGTTCGTTTCATCTAACACTACATTTATCAATCTTTTTTTCTTTACCAGATGATTATAAAATGTCTGGAAAGAAAATTATACAGTCTTTACAATCAATTTTAAAACATTAAACTAATTTAATATAATATTCTAGTAATCAAACCCTGAATCCGGAAGTAGAAGCCATTTCAGTGGTCACAAATAGTAGACAAACGTATGTACTCGAAATATCAGCATTTGCATCATGTATCTTTTTTTCTTGTTCCTCTATAGATGTTTCAGGATCATATGTTATACCAAATATATTAAATGGTGCCAATGTTAAAATTTGTTTCTATAAAATTATAATTATTAAACTTCTATATAGTTTTTATTTATTTTAGGACATACCATAGCAAATCTATGTACTGCATTGTTACTAGTTTATTTATTAAAATGAGGAACAGTAGAGTAGGAAATGGATAGGGTGTTATATCTTCTAGATTATTTATAAGTATTGTTATATTAATTATATGTATATGAACATTGAACATATACTATATATTTTATAAACCATAAGATTAGGTTTGTATATTATTTTTTTTAATATCTTAAAACTTATTTAAGGATGGGTCAAGTAAATTTTAATAAAAATTAACTTTTATAGTAGCTTATAGAATTCTAAATTTTGTTCATAAACAACTAAACGGCAATTCTATGCTAGCCGTCTATTAAAATATAAATGTCACATCTGAAGATTCACTTATTTACTCAATGTTCTTTCATTGTCTTCAAGAATGTTTTCTATTTGTAATTTGTATTTAAAAAAAAAATGTTTTATATATATATATATTATGTGTAATGTCTAAAGACTAACTAATGTTAAAATTTCTGAGTTTAGCCTTAAATAGGTGAAAAATTGTATAATCAAAGTATAATCAAGTTTTAACTACCTAATATGACTTAAGCTATATACATATTATAATAGCTAATAATGAAACATTTTCCTTTATGCATTGTTATCAAATATAGATTGTAAAAGTTGAAATGCTATTTGAAAGTATAGTTTAATTTTATAATTGATAATAAATATCAATGTATTTAATAATATTACTAAACTTTTGGCAAATAAAAATAAGCTACGTTTTGCAACGAAAACGACAGCAACATTAACTTTGCTTAGAGGTTACAAAATCATTTAATATAAAAAGTTTTAATATTTATTACAATTTAACTTTGAAACCTTTTAACTACTCTCCTGAAACGTTGCAAAAAATGAGTTACGTCCTTTTTCGTTGGAGATGTCGATATATATATCTTATATACAACAACATTTCGTTGAAATTAACTTAATAAATTCAACATATTCTGTCATATTATTATGTATATTAATATTTTAATATAAAAATTGTATATAATATATGCATCAAGAGCATAAAAATCATTGAAAATTGCCTGACGTTTATGAATAAAATTATATATGTTATAAAAATGGATTGTATATAATTTGTACAGTTCTTGTTATAAGTTTTTACTTTTATGTTATTTTTTCTACAAAAATCAACCCCTATTTCTCCCCGATCCAGGAACGGATTTGTTTACTCGCTCACCTCCATTTCTTGTTCTTATACAAGCATAATTATATATCTTTTTTGTGTATTTATAATTAGGATTCGGTTGTGGAGTGTATATCACATTTTTTTTGTGCATAATCACCATCAACAATACATATATCATTTATAAATGTGTAATAATTTTACAATTGAATTTATCATATTATTAAATTATTAATTATTGATTCTTCGGAGTATAGCTTGCTCAGAATTTCGGCTTTTATTTATTTACCTACCTATTTTTTTTATCAATTTTGATGATCTACTATTTTGAAATATTCTAGAATCATGCATAGATTCTGGCCACCTAGCCACTACATCATAAATTTCCATATAAGGTTCTACAATAAATTGGCATCCATACATTTCTATTACGGAATATATCTGCTTATTCACCACCTAAGCTACTAATTGGTATAAGTGTGCAATCCATAAGTCATTTTTACTCCGGGGATCGAGAAATCTGATATAAAAAAAATTTCAACTGTTTCTAATTATTTGATCTAAGGAAATTTAACCCACACATTTAAATTATTGATAATTATTTAAGAGATATATTTTATTATACATCTAACTTACATCTTAACTAAGTTAAAAGAAATAAAATAAAAATGTGGTTAAGTAATAGACAAAATGTAGTACAACATTAAATACTAAAAATAATATTAATATTATAATTTTAACCCAATTTTATAGATTACTTGGTAGCATTCTGTTTCGAAAATCCTCAAGGCTATAAGTAGTTTCCATAAATTATTTATAGGTAATCCTCTCATATATGTTTAGAGATGAAGTTCTAATTTAGTAAAAACCACGGGCAATAGAACTTTCAAAAACATTTTTTTTTAGTAAATTTGAATCTCTTAAAAAAATCATAATCCTAATAAAATTCTATAGGATTAATACGGATTAATATGATTAATATGTTTTTCAGACAAACATATATTGTCTAATAAATATCCATAATTGTAATTGAAATTCACATAATCATCCATTATTAATTTAAAAAAATGTACAATATAATTTAAATAATATTATACTTTAATTTTATTATAATGATTAATTGTAGATTTATTATTTACATTTGTTTTTTATTAAATGAACCGAACTAAAAGCTTCCTAATATATTACTAATTATCTTGTAATAATTTTCTAACCTTACCTATTAATATTATCTATAAATACTAAAATCTTAATATTTACTAACATTTGAGTTTCACCAAGATTTTACTAAGTATTAACTTAATTTGTTTTATCAATAATAAAACTATAATTGCACTTACACCCAGTGGTGTATTTACGGGAGGGGGATATGAGAGATAGATCCCCCCTTATTTTTTTTTTTTATTCTATACTGATTTAAATAATTGTTTTAAATATTTATGCAATTTTGCAGAAATTGAAAATAAAATTAATGACATTAACACAATTTACTTTTATTATAGCATTGTTATAATAAGTAGGTATTTTAAAATACGAAAAATTTTCTTATAATAACCTTGTTTACCGTGTTTGTTTGCTATTTTAAGACAATAGCTCGTGTATTGTAGATTTGTGGTAAATTTTAACAATCAAAATAGTAATGTTATAAATATTAAAATTCTTCAAAAATTCAAAATACTCTGCACACTTCCAGTCTCAACTGCCATACCTGAACGAGTTTTTCTTCATTAAAGAGGATTAAGATTTAACACATATCTTAGAAATAATATGACAGAAGTAAATATGTTATTATTATTTAATATAATATATTAATTAAATTATATTAAAACTATAATATTATACTATAAATACGTTAATTTTATTATTAGAGTAGATTTAATGGATTAGCACTATTGCCATGCCACCGAAACATTGAAATTTAATCAGAAGAAGTCATTGATGACTTCAAACTATGTTTGAACAACAGGCAATTAGACTTTATATTATAGACATAGTGTATTCTGTTTAATAATCTTTGATTAATAATACAAATATATAACTACAATCATATACTTAAATTTGTCACTATATTTTGTCAGAAAAATAAATTTAATGATTTTAAGTATGTACGTTCTAATTTCATAGTAATTATTTACCCTTACAATTTTTGATTAATTGTAGTATTGTTGATGATAAACGAATAACACAACCTCCCCTCCCAACACCATTCGAGAAAATGAACTTTTAGCTAACGCATATCCCCCCATGACAAAATCCGAAATACGCCATTACTTACACCTAAGTAAACCAAAAAATGTATTATTATTATATTCTGGCGCTACAGAGTATATACATTTTTATTCTTGATTCTAAATAAAAAATTAATTTTTAATTCAAAATAACCATTTTGTAGTTTTGTATTTTTTGTTTTCATTTAGTTTTAATGATTATTTTAAGTTAATGAAAATATAATATTTTTTCATTATTTAAAATATAAATGCTTACCGATTAGTGTGTTGTATCTAAAATATTATTATTTAGAAACAAAAATAAAAATTAATATACCCTAATAGTAGCTTTGGAGTAATATAATAATTTTAGAAAAATTTTTTAAACAAATGTAGCATAGAACCAGAGTTATTTTATTTATCAAATTCTCGAGGCTCACACTTGCATATATATGAACATGTAAATTTTGTTAGATTTAAGATTTAAAAATTTAAGTATTGGGCCTAAGGATGGAAACCAAAATATTTTTTGCGGTTTTTGTTCTGATTTTTAAGAGCAGATTTGTTTATAATTAATTATTTTGGGGAAAATTTTTAAAACCATTATCGTAATTAATAGGTTTTTTATGGTTTTTGAAACTTGTTTTGAACAACCACGGTTAGTCATTCACTATTCTTATAAAGGTTTTTTACTTTATGTTTTTACTTATGCCACTCCCCTAAAAACCGCAATATAGAAGGGGCTTATCATCCCAAAAAGAAGATACATGTAATGTGAAAGGGTATACTTCCTACGGATCTATTGAAAATAAAATTTTAGCCTCCCTCCCGCCAAATATAAAACTCAAATTGTCTTTATTGCTCCCTCCTTGAAAGCATATTAAATTTGCAAATAAACAATGTAAGCATATTTTAATACAAATTAATTCCCCAAATAGATAGTTTTTAGGTTAATAAAACGGTACATGCATTCCAGCCAATATTTTAGTGCAACCAACCATTTTATTTTATGTTTGGTCAAATTTACAATATAAGTGTTCAACTTGTTCAACTTTACTAGTTATGTATAAATAATATTTACAAAATTAAAATAAATAAATAGTATACAATATGTCACCAAAAAAATAACCACTGCATAAGCATTATCTATTGTGCATTATCTAGATAAAATACAGTTATCTTTTTATCTTATCAAGATAAATAAATAGGTTATCTGAGAATAATCATCTAGAGAATTATTCAATCAATGACTTAAACAATTTTGACACAGTATTATTTTAAACCGAGCTCTGTAAACACCATTCATAGTTTTAACTAGAGTAGATAGTTTATAATTAATAATAATAATATTTACAAAATAATCATGATAATAACAACTATGGTTTACACCCAGTACGAAAATTGGATCTACAATATTAAATATTAATTATCTGGTTTTTATATAGATAAAATTGGTTATTATTTATCTCATCTAGATAAATTTAAAATCAATTATCTGTCATCTTATTTAGATAAATTATGAATTATTTTTGTACAACACTGCACATAAGATACTTAGACATATTATAATAATAATGATAATATAAAATGCACAAGATAATATTGATGTAACAATAATTAGTCAATCAATGATTATTTCAATTTCTTTTTTTTCTATTTAAATGCCAAGTATTGGTTAATAATAAATTTAAATAAATAATACTATACATAGATGTTTAATTTAATGTATTTATAATGCATTGTTTATTGTTAGGTACTAAAACTAAACACAGTACATTATTATAATTTATAGTACTTTCAGAGAAAAATAAAGTTAAGCGTCCAACATAGTTATTGATGTTTTCAATTTAAACATTATAAAAATAAAATTAATGAACATAATAGTTCATCATAATATAAATAATTAAATAATACCAGAATAACATTAATTTACAATTATATTTACTAGGTATCTTATGAAATTTACAATTTACAATTACAACTCACAACTTTAAATATATTTCAAATTGTTAGAAACTTAGAATATAATTATATACTTTGAAATTTTTTTGCGTATACTAAGAAGTTTTTTTACAATTACACCATTGATAACTACATTATACCTAAATTATCTTGCCGATCAGTGTACACGCAGCTGCCAACCACCACTTGTATGTCAAATAAAGTAGCAGTATATTTGGTGTATATAGAAAATAAATATAATGTTGAAAAACATTTTCACTATTCTTAAAATTTGTACAGTCCACTCTTAATCTGAGTATTAACAATAGTATTATCTGCAGATAATAAAACCTATTAAAAATGCATACATCATGTTTACACCACCGTGCTGCAATTAACCAACTCAATGTGGTTGATATCTTCATAATATGACTAAACTCCAAAATTATAACATTAGTCAAAGCCAATGGCATGAATAACATTAACTGGCCAATTTTAACATTAGTCAGAGTCCAGTCAGTATTCATAACATATATATATATAGGAACATGCATGTATTTTACATTGAATGTATTAATATTTTAATATCTCCTCAGCAGAAAACTACTAGATCGCCACTGAGCAGTGGCGCACACTGGAGGGTTCAAGGGTAGCAACTGCTACCCCTGATATTTTGGTTGGTGGGTGGGTGGGTTGGTAGGGTCTGTTTATGAATATGGTTTGGTGGGTGGGTGGTATTTTTCCATTCAATATACTACCCCTATTTATTTTTGAATGTGCGCCACTGCCACTGAGGAAAACATAAACTGTGTCCCAACATTAAATTTTTTTCATTATTTCAATTTCTAACAAATTACAAGTTGTATAGGTAATCTAACCTAACTCATTATTAATTTCATATAATTAGTTTTAAATAAAAATTTAAAAATAAATTCAACGCTAGAAAATAGTTTATGAAATTCTAGACAAATTTAATAATATATACATTTACTAACAATAATTTTAGTTATAGATAAACTGTAGTAATAATTCTGTGGGTACATAAAAATGTCTATGTTATCCCTATGTAAGACAGATTCAACAAACATGAATATAACGTCATCTTAATAAAACATTTTACCTTTATTCGATCTGTTTGAGAACAAAAAACTATTGTTACTTTATTTGAATTGATGACTGCTGGAAGTTGATAACATAATGATCTTCCATATCCACTAGGGAATGATACAAATACATCAGATTTGTCTATAATAAGAAAATTAAGCACAATTATATTAAATATAATTGTAATACAGGTTTACAATTTACTCACGTTCTAAAATTTTAACTACTGCTTCTCTTTGTTTATCATTTTTAAATGACGAATAATGAAAAATGCGCATCAAATGATCATTTAACTTTTTTTCAGTAATTTCCACAGACTTGATTCTCAAATGTTTTGCCATCATTATTGTCTATAATGGTGTTATAAAATAAACCACTATATATTATTTATATAATTAACATTTAAAATAATAATATTAATAATTAAATTTAATAAAATAACCAAAGTACTAATAATAATTATAATTATTATAATTGTTAATTATAATATTGCTAATAATTATAATTATTAATAATAATATTACTAATAATAACTATAACAAATATTAGTAAAAAATAAAAATTGTAATTTCATATTTACACAAAGAGCGTTAATTACAATACAAAATGCGTAATTGCAATACAAAGTGCGTAATTACTAATAACAAAGCAAAGTGCGTAATTACTAATAAAAAAACAAAGTGCGTGATTATTTATGACAAAGCAAAGTGCAAAAACGCCACATGCAGTAAAACAACCACTAGCACTAACCACTAATTACCCCGTTTGATAGCTCCAACAACAATGGTTGATCACCAATAATGTGGCGCAGAACTACAACAAACTGCATAAACAATTATCTGATCACCATATCGTAATATTATTATGCAAAAAACTCGTTCCATAAAAGAAAAACTTTTGAAATGTTCATCCAAGAATTTTCGTACGAACGTGTACGAACATAGTCGAACTCGCCCGAAGGTGGTGTCTGAGCGGACTATAAAGTGAAACATGTTACCAGAATTTGAACCTAGAACTAGAGTAGGCACGGTGTGATGGGTACTATGGAATAGATAATACTGTCGAATAATATTCGATTGTTACCATAAACTATTAAATATTTTATTCAAATATTATTTTACATGACCGAATAGTTATTATTCCAAAAAGTATTCGAATAAACCGAATATGTAGTTGGACTAGTTATTAGAAGAATAAATCTTATGGTAATTATTCGGATTATTACCATTCTTCGAATCAAAATATAAACGAATAATTCGAAAAATATTCTACTAAACTATATGTAAATCAATTTCTTTTTTATAAATTAGTCAGATAATATGTCTTTACTTGAAACATGATTTTTTTTTTATATATAAAAACAGTGGTTTTAAAAAATTATACGCAGAAAGTTTTCGGTAAAGAATTTATCTTGTTTGTAGTTTGGTACTATATTTAGGTTATTTTTCAATTTTCCCCTTAGTAGTCCTAAAACCTAACCATAAGAAAACTAACCATAACTTATGGAAATTATAATTTTAACAAAATTAATTTAGTTACTTTGTGATAATTAAAACATTAGTATATTAAATTATAGGTATAGTGCGTACATAAATATATTTTATATAAATAATAAAAGTGTGAAACTTGTATAAATATTTTAAAATCAAATATAGAAAATATATATATATACCTACTCTCCTAGTAAAAATAAAATAAAATGATTATATATTTTTAAAAAAAATTTCGCGCCACTCAAGCTAGTGGTAAGAAGTTAGAATTAAATATGAAAAAATGTCCTACTCGTTTAGAAGAATAGGAGGTATCTGATTGGATTTTTAGATTCTGAGCGAAGAGAGGATTGTATTTGTTTTACAATTTTTTTTTTTTTTCTCTGTTATGTCTGAAGACACTTTTTGGATAGAACTAATGGTCCGACTACCACAAACAGGGTACTTTCGATGAAAATTGCGTCTAGTTGGTACTTTATTTAGCTCATTTTTCGAATTTCTCAATATTTTTTCTTTGGAAGAAGAAAAACTACAAAAAATAGCTGAAAATCGGCAAAATTACGATTTCCATTAAGCTCTGAATTTTTTTCCAAAATGTTTAATATTACCTGCAATTTTGGATTTGACGGTTTAATTCCTTGAATTTTGATCGTAAAAATTAGAATTTTTTTTAAATATTTACATTAGTAAATTACACACGTGGTAAAATTTTGGAATGGATTATCAGTACAGTATATTATAATGTATTGAGTTTTACTCAAAATCGTATTTTCTAATGCAATATCATTGCATTCAAATCTTAAGTATAATAAACCACTAATTTCTCTGAAGATCGAAGGGTCAAAGGATGAACTTCCACAATCGACCTTCACACTATTTTATATTTAAAAAGTATTCAAATATTTTTCATTCTACTTCTTCGCCTTATCTCCGAAAGTCCCAAGTTCTCAACTATATGGGGACAGCCACCCTTATAAAATCTTAATTCATTTTTTTATACTAATTATTATCCGTTTTAAAATGTATATTTATCATTATTATTTATCTCTTCACTATAAGTCTATAAAAGTAATTATTTTTATTTTTTTTGAATATCATCTTATCGTTATAATTTAGTAGGTATTTATAATATTTAATAATTAACAATTTATATAATATTTTTTTTCTATAGAAATGTATTAAGTTTAAATTTATAATTTTCTTCATTATTAAACAAGTTTTTGTTATTAATTTATATTGCGTCTTTAATAAATATATTTTTAATTTATATACATCTCTACAAGTGTAGCTATTATTATTTGAAAAAAAAAAATACTTATATATACCTATTATTATTATATAACTATATGTAACACAATACCATTAGTGTTTTTTTGCAACAGCTATAACAAAGTAATTTTAACTGCATGAAAAATTGCAACAAATTTTTAAGGCCGTGATTGTATTCTGTGTACATGTACTGAAAAAATTATATATTTACTTTATTTTATTTTTTATTTTTTAACTACTTAGGTAATGAGGTATAGGTTATAGTTATATAGGGTTATGAATCTATGGATACAAATTTGTTATTAATTATTTGTTATCGAATATTATTGAATAGTTCCATTGTGGTCGCTATTAAAATAAAAATATAGGTAGTACCTAAAAACATAATTTTTAAAAATTGTAAATCACGGTTTTAGGTTCTATTAAATTTTAGGAAAATTTTATGTTTCATTAAAATTGAAATGATAACACCAAATTATTACTTTTTCTTTTCTTATTATTATTTATTATTTTTACGTAAATTATTCGCTGTGTAATATAAGGTATTTAATTTTAAAATAAAACAACGGTGAATCTTGATTCTATAATAAATAAGGTGTGACATAATTTCTTGATGTTTGATCCTTGATATTTTAAAACAAAGAATTATAAACGATTGTAATAAAATATAAGCAGAAACTATAGTATCGCGCATCTATTTCACATTTATGAATTCGAACTCAAATATATATTCAACCTTCAAAAGTCGTATTTATTTTATTATGTCATTTATTTGAAAATTAAATACCCTATAACTCATCAAATTTTTTCACGTAGAATATTAAGACTTCAATTAAAAATATTTAGAAAAATATTAGCAAAATAAATATGTTAAAACTTGGTGATGTCGTTTAACTAAATTAATTTAAAAAATTTCATTAGACTAGGTTCCCAGGCTTAAAATAGTCAAAATATTTCATTTTCACCTTGTACACCTCCTGCTACATATTTGCGGGCTATTGTTATGTTATGTCGCTTAAAAACACCGATCTATTTATTAACTAACAGCTATCCCACCAAGTTAATTTTGTCTAGACTTCTAGATGACGTACTAAAAACATATTATGCCTGTAAACGAATTTATATTTTTATAAAAATAAACCAATACCTATCCAATATAGCAGACACGCTTAACCTATGACAAACATGTCATAGAGTGCACCTGCACACAGTTTTAGTGACACAAGGACTTGAAATATAATTAAATAATATATATATATATACAAAATATGTAATAATAGTAATAACTTTATGTATTTATAAATTATTTATTAATAAATTAATACTGATACGTCAACTTAGAAAAATTAATTAGTTTCATTTTTGACACACTGATAATAAAACGTACGCCGTCTATGCACTATAAATCTATATAGCGTTAGTACTGTTGTGATTCCATCATATTGCAAGTATACCAGTGTTCACTATTCGGTACGGTAGACAACATATATACGCCGACCGAATATCCCATGTTCCATTATTCTATAATTACTTATACCAAAGTAATTAAAGATAAATGATTAAGGAAACAGTGCAAGTGAAGAAAAAAAACGTCTAATACGACGATAAAAGAGGTGATATTTTTATTAGGTATAAAATTGGATAATCCGTATAGACAGTCTATAGAATAATATTATAATAATAATAGAAAATAATAAAACTTATTAATAGATAGCGGATAATCTTTTTCTACGAATTCGGAAATGGGCGATATACCGTACTTATTTCGACTTGCATAGACGAAAACACCGCCAATATCAAGGTGCGTCCACATAAGTATGCAAACATGACATACAGTACACGCGCATGAATCATGTACGATGCTTGCAAACATCACATACTGCACACACACATTTACCGTACACATAGTATTTGTTGTTATTGTTTGTGGTGTTCGCTATATTTTTAATTTTTTACTGTACACTACACACACAGAACATACAGTATAAACAATATCACCATCGGATCAAACAATAAATACGGGTAAAACCTCGTCCAATAGTAGGCAAAATTTAATTGGTTGTACCGCTATTATCGCAAACACGAAATACATATGTGTGCGCCGTGTTTGTAAACACGTCCACATCAGCTATTTAATGAGTGCACTGTATTTGCGTGTAATGTTTGCATACTATGTGGACGCACCTTTAGAAGTTCATAAATATTTTTATACGAAAAATAAATTAATCGAACGAAAACTATTATACTTTTTTGTCGTCATTATAATTTATTAATTTACAAAATAAACGAATTATAATTTTTATATTATTTACATGTTTAAAAATTCTCTGGGGGGGGGGGGGGTGGATTCACATTCACCCCCATAAATAGAAAAATAGAAAATAATAAATTATAATTTTAAAAACTACGACAAAACGAAGGGGAATATTGAAAGATCTGGGGCACCTCAAATAACATCTACGGTTATGGGACCCATTTATAATCTCAAATATATCTTTTATATCTCAAAGTAGACGTAATATGACGTTTTTACGTGTGAGGTTACAATCAAATCTGGATATCGAATCATGCCAATAAACTATATTAAATTGTATTGCGAATTGCAATACCTATTTTAATTTATAGGTATTGAATATTTTTATAACATCGGTTATTTGTTTTGGTTATCAATGAAATATGAATTATAAAAATACACGTTTATATTATATTAGACAGAAGGCAAGAAATAAAAGGGTTCAAAATTATGGTGCGGTAGGAGTAGAGGAAATACACTGTTATTGAAAGTGAGTAGTGACAAGAGTTGTCGCAAAACCCGTAGGTAGCACATGAAAATAGCATAAAATATAATTGTTTTTGCAATTTTGATATGATGAATAACATTGTCTAAAAACACGTTTCAAGAGAATAACTCTCATTTGAATTATAATGATCATAGAAAAACCCATACTTTTTCAATATAAAGATGACAATATTATATGTGTTTGTACGTTGGATTTAACGGATACTTTTACTTAATCAATATATATATATATATATATATATATATATATATAAATGAAGTTTAGAAAACTATAAGAAAACTAAATAATTTTAACTGTTAATGTGTGTGTTTATGTTATTGCAAAAATCCAATATACAAACACGTACAATATTCTTACTCTTAAGTTAGTGAAGTTTGGTTAGTGTACGATTACTGTAGTCCAAATAAGATCAATTCTCCCAAAACATGTTTTTATACGACTAAAACGAGTGAAACACGTCCTCGGACGATAAACAGGCGGTTTTTAGTATAATACATACTCACTTTGATTGAAAATATATCGCTCTAATGTGACTTTAGAGCCAAAACACCTCTTATAAAAATGAAAGAGGAAAATATTTTGGAGGGCACCCAGAAGCTTTTTTGATAAATAGATTTCCAAAAAAAATAGAGTCGTTCGAAAATTTCAAAAATATTGTTTACTGTTAAACAACATATTAATTGACATATTTGGAATAATGAAAAAAAGCCCCGAAGTGCCCTCAGAAATATTGCTGTCTTTAATTTTGATAAGAGGTGTGTAATCTCTAAAATTACTCTGGAGTTTTTTATAAACAATTAAAGAAGACACGATTTTTTACGAAATTTTAAATTTTTTCTCGTAAAGTGCTGGTAAAGCCTCTTGTGCTCTGTGGCCGACAAGGAACTAAATATGGATATTTTCCTATTACCACGCGCTACCAATATACGGTGTAATCTAAATGTAGAAAACTGGTTTGATCGTCAACTTCATTGTTGAAAATACAATTATTATTTATTAATACACCTAAATATTTTATTAATAAATAGGTATATAAATATAATCTTATCAAATATGTTATATTGTTATCCTTATATTTTCAATATTCCACTGTAACATTTTGTTATTAACACGTTAGTGAAGTTAGCCACACCATATTGTCCAATTCACCCCAAATATGTGCCAATATTTTGCAAATTAATAGCAAATAATTACAAATCCATTTTTAGAATTTGCAAATCAAAATTGAATTTTTTACGATTTTTTGTCAGCCCTACCATTTTGTCCGATTCAAAACGGACTAACGCCATTATTTAGCAAATTTATTGCAAATTTGTTTTGGTAATATGCAAATCAAAATTGAATTTTTTACGAATTTTTTTAACAAAATTTACGATTTTTGTCAGCTCTACCACTTTGTCCAATTTTAACCGGACCGTCGCCATTATTTAGCAAATTAATTGCAAATAATTGCAAATCCATTTTTAGAATTTTCAAATCAAAATTGTTTTTTTTTAAGAATTTTTATATATTATGTACGCTGGTACGATGTAACATAAGTTATAAAACATAATATTTATATCTTTCCAAAACTGTCTATAGTCCGTTCCATCTATAGATAAAGTTATAGTATGATCATATACGTACCCACTAACTAATTATAAATGAAAGATACTGTTTGCGCAAGTATGTAAAAAATATATAATAAAAAAGTGGGAAGGACGATTATGGACGTTCCTCCATCGTCCCTTCGGTCCTCGGAGAAATTAGTGGGTTATTATAATTATTAAGATTTGAATGCAATGATATTGCATTAGAAAATACGATTCTGAGCGAATTTCAATATATTGCAATATATTATACTGATAATCCATTCCAAAATTGACCACGAATGTAAATTACATATGTAATATGCAAAATAAATTTGAAATCCCTACGATCAATATTCAAAGAGTTATCATTTCATGATAAAAATTGTCAGTCACGATTTTCAAAATATTTTGTAAATAGATTAAATAGTATAAAGTAGGCTTCTTTAAAAAATTCATACCGTTAAATCAAAAATTGCAGGTAATATTAAATATTTTTGGAAAAATTCAAAGCTCTATATTTAGCCAAAACACAAACCATTCCTTTTCAAAATTTTACTAAACGTAAATATTACCTATATTAATATTCAAAAAAATTTTCTAGTTCCTATGATCAAAACTTAATTAATAATCTAAAAATTTAAAAAAAAATTAAAATAACAGAAACCGTAATTTTACCAATTTTCCGCTTCTCAAAGAAAAAATGTTGAGAAATTCAAAAAATGAGTTAAATAAAGTACTAACAAGATGAAATTCGGTACGGAAAGGTTACCCTATTTATGGCAATCGGACCATTATTTCTACCTGAAAAAATGTTTTCATATATCAGAAAAAAAATAATAATAAAAAGCCTATAAAAAAATTGTCAGTCACGATTTTCAAAATATTTTGTAAAATGATTAAGTAGTATATTATTAGGCTTCTGTAAAATTTTTAAATCGATAAACCCAAAATTGTAGATAATATTAGATTGTTTGTCAAAAATCTCATAGTTCTATATTTTGCCAAATAATCAACTAATCTGTTCCCAAATATTATGACACTTGTATAGTACCAATGTTAGTACTCGAAAAAATTTTCAAGTTCCTACGATCAAAACTCAATTAGTTATCACGAAATAAATAATAAAAAATTACGAAAATCGTAATTTTGCTAATTTTTTGGTAGTTTTTCTTCTCCTAAGGAAAAACTTTGGAGAAATTCGAAAAATGAGCTTAATAAAGTACCAAGAGGACACGATTTGCTACCGAAAGCATACCCTATTTGTGATAATCGGACAATTATTTCTATCCAAAAAAATGTTTTTATACATATAAAAAAAAAAAAAAAAAAAAACATTGTAGAAACAATACATTTCTCGTTCCACTCAGAATTCAATAAATCTATTATACATTATAGCTTGAATTATATTTATATAGTTATTACTTTTTATAATATATAAATAAATATTGGACACTATAATATAAACTAGACTACTAGAGGCAAACCCATAGACGGTGATCGGAAGATGCTTGGGGGTAATTAGACCCCGCTCCACCAAAATTCGAGGTTAAAGTCATCACGTATCATTGGTTTTTGACCTAATGAATATTATTTTTAATATTTTACATAAAGAAATGAATTAATAACAAGTCAGTAAAAAATGTAATTTCATAATTATGAAATTATTCATATAACAATAATAATAATGTATGTTCATTATCATTACAATTTGCGTTCTATATTTTGATTGTTTTTCTGCGAATGTTATACATACAATATACAACCATGCAACATGCAGGTATATCGGCATAATAATACTATATTATTATAATATTTTAGACTTTATGTACCGATAAAAATAATTAAAAATATTCATATATCTAATAAATAGTGAAAATAATAATAATTATTATGTTAACGCTGCAAAAATATACGCTACACACAGTCGACAGTCATAAAAGTCATAATATGCATATACTCGCGTCCTGCGGTATATCATTGATAATAAGTGTATACGTGATGGAAACGACCAAACGGGGTATTTATTTTATATAAGTAGGTACAGTTCACTAAATTGAATTTACTATATCCTATGACTTAAATATAATATTATTGTAATAATAAATTACTAGTTTCAATCTAAATCCAAATATTTCAATAAATTTACCGTAATAGTAATGATTATAATCATAGTACGTATAATCTATACTCTATAGTTTCTACTTATTATGTAAATTATTAATTGCTATATTATCGCAAACACGAAATACATACGTTTGTAAACACGTCCACACCAGCAATGTTTTTTGTGAATGCACTGTATTTGCGTGTATTGCGTGTAATGTTTGCATACTATGCGGACGCACCTTTATTTAAACCGTGAATACGTCACCGATGATAATAATTATCACCCGCCTGAAATGAACGTCCAGCTGAAAACCGATAACGTAATTTATTTCCGTCCGCGGCGATTATCGTTTTACGAAAAAGATTGTCTTCTGAAAATATTAGTTACTATGTTGAGCTAGAATATTATCCAACCCAGTACGTCAGAGTGTACGATGAAAGGCAGTTGTCCGAAATTGATAAAACATTTGAAGATAATAATCATCCGAAATCGAAAAAGTACTGCCAACTGTTGCGAGCATAATTTCTCATGTTTAATAGTTTTAAAATCTATTGATGTAGGTATTATTGTAACAATATAACTTTCTTTTATGTTTAGTCAACTTATGGTGTTAAATACGTCGAACGTGTTTTCGCTCATATTATTTAATACATATTTTACGCGTATCATACATAAGAGAAATAATATTATTTTTTATCATTTTGTCAAACAGTATTGTTTATTAATGAATATAAAACTTACATACAATTTTGAAATTTGTAAAGGTGGTAATAAATTCGACGTCATCATTATTTCTTATCATTTTTCGGACAGCTGCCCCCGACCCCGGAGTATAGTAATGCGATAGTGTTAGTGGAGAAGAAAAACTGCGAGATAAGATTATGTGTTGATAATCGAGAGTTAAATAAATACATTGTGAAATATAGATATTCGTTCAGTGGCGTATTTATGGGGTGGGGGGTTGAACGGGTTTAAACCCCCATGGTCAAGAAAAAAAAAAAATTACTATTAATAATATTACTTTGCCACCTATTTTAGATTTTGCATTATAATGTAGACAGATACAAAACATGTTTATTTTCATTTTTATGCAATTAATTTTTTTAATATTATCAAACAGTTAGGTTAGGGGGGGGGGGGGTTCGGCTTCTTAAAGGCTTCTGAAAAAAATTTAAACCCCCTCTAAAAATTGCTAAATACGCCTCTGTATCTGATACCGTATTAAATTGACGACAATTTAGATGTATTACGAAATAAAAAATATTTTACGTGTTTAGATCTTAAGGATGGATTTCATTTTTCATCATATTAACGTTGCGAAAGATTCAATTAAGTATACGTTGTTTATGACACCGCTAGGTCAGGTTGAGTTTTATAAAAATGCCTTTTGCTACCGATCCGTCATGTTTTGGTCGGTTCATACAAAATATATATAAAATACAACAGGTACTAAAAGAGCAATAAAATAATTAACTTACCTCTTTTTTAAATTATGACGAAATGCGAAATTACTCGTAATTTTTTATTATTCGATCGTTTTTGTTTTTTCTTTAGCCATATTAGAAAACTTAACCAACACACTATTCAGACGTAATATTGTAAAATATAATATACAATGTCAATAAGGTAATAGTGCAGAAGAAATCGCAGTTTTTCAATTAGATAGTATAATTACAGTAATAACATTATTATACTATGTTCAGTAATATTCAGTTAGAAATTATCATTTCTGGATCAATTTATATTGTTTTATTTAGTATCAAATCCTTATTTTTATTCATATTGATTTCCGATATCATTCATAAATCATAATATTATATACCTAGTATACTATATTATATATATATATAATATAAGAAATTATAAATATGAGAGAATTTTTGTAGAAATCATTTATATGCTATTGCGATATAACTCATAGGATTAATAAAGTAATAACTAAAGTCCGGATTTATATGCACTAAAAAAACTTAAAATAATATGCAAATATGCAAAAATATGCTCTTATATGCAAATATATATATTCTTTTATAATTATTTAATCATTTTAAATTAAGTAATAAATATAACAATAAATACTGTTTTTAACTTATATAATATACCATTTATTAGAAAAAACTATATTTATATTGGTTTAATTCAGTTATTTTTTTAAACATTATTCAGTCAAACAAAAATAAATTACTTAGTTAGCAAACAATATTCATTAAACAAATTATTAGGTATATTCTATTGCTCATTATTTCTTTGGTAAATATTATAAACAGGTTATTGACACTTTCAATATAGATTTATCAATCGTGAATATTTTGTATAAAAAATATAGAAAAATTTACTTTTTTACGAAAAAGTCTATAAAATATACTTGAATATGCAAAATTTTTCAAATATGCCGTTATTCCTAAAATATGCATTTATATGAACTATAAACTTTTTCCTATGTATTCATTTTTAAACAAATCGTCGATATTTCTTACACCCACCAAGCTGCATATTCCCAAAAAAATATGCTATTGTATACAAATCCGGACTCTAGTAATAACTAATAACATTGATCATTTATACTATTATTTAGAGTATATATAGATTATAGGTAATCAATGCTAATAATAATTAAATAATATTATGTAGTTGTGCGCACGGATTTATGCAGACCACCGCGGCGGCGGACAATTTAGCGTCGACTCTCGAGTTAATCGTTTCGTTTTTAGTTACAGGAGAAATCGCGGTCATAGCTGTCACAAAACATGAAGGTGGCAGCACAATACGACGAAAAAATATAATTCAACGGCAGAAAACATGTTTACATAAAATAAAAAAAAGGTCATTTAAAATGGTTTTAGAGTAAAAATACCTATAATAAAATATATAAAGGACAAAATTTAAAAGTCTTATAAAATCTTAAAAATAAAAAATGTTTTTTTTGTACCTTTTTAAATCACTGTAATATTATGGCTAATTAATATTTTTAAAAACACCGATTAGGTCGTCTTCAAAATATTGTCCTCTATCAATTTTATTATTACTGTTTTTACTCTTGAATTAATTTAAGAGTCATTATTTAAAAATTTTCGTAAGTGTGTTTTTGTTACAAAAAATGTATGGTAAACCGTCCTATAACGTCCTCTTAACGACCTTATTTGGAAAAAAGAAGTTATCGTTTATTTTTATATTATGTTAATGACATAGACTAAATATAGAATAAAATATTATTCATATTATTATTTTATATTATTTATTATTATCATAGAAAAGATCACATAATATTCCGTGAAAGATTACGTAATGATTAAAAACGTCGATACGACTCCGTAAAAATCTTTGCCTAAATTTAAAGGTCCATATAAAATCGACAAAGTGCTTTCCCATAACCGATACGTCATAACTACAGTGTTGGGAAAAGATAACCAATATTTATATCTAGATATAAGATAGAGATAGTAATTTGAATTGTATCTCAGATAAAGATAAAAGATAATTTTCAGTTATTTAGATAAGATAAAAAAAATATACTTGCAAAATTGTATTATTTTAATGTTGAATAGTAGCATGAAATAATTATTCTTAAAATAATTCATTTTGTAAAGAGATTTACATCTTATATAAATCATTTTATTATTTATCTACTAGTAAGTAGTATATGATTAGACTTCGATAAAATTTTCAAAGCGATAAACCAAAAATTACTAGAAATATTAAATGTTTTTGAAAAAAAGTTCAAAGTTCTATACTTGGCCAAATAATCAACCCATCCTTTCCAAAATTCTACTAGGTATGTAAACTACCTATGTTAATATTCAAAAAAATTTTCAAGTCTCTAAGATCAAAACTCAATTAATTATCACGAATTAAAAAAATTTAAAATAACAGAAACTGTAATTTTGTCGATTTACCGCCAATTTTTGGTAATATTTTCCTTCCCAAGGAAAAATTTTCGAGAAATTCGAAAAATGAGCTAAATAAAGTACCAACTAGACACGATTTGCTACCGAAAGCATACCCTATTTGTGGGAATCGGACCATTATTTCTACCTAAAAAAGTGTCTTCAAATATAAAAAAAAAAACATCTTTGTAAAACCAATACATTCTTCGCTTCGTTCAGAATCTAAAAAACATAATATATAATTTAATATTATTAAGTTATTTATATTACTACATTTACTATATTTAATTTGTAACTTTTATATAATTATACTTTTAATAAGTATCAAACATTATAATTTATAATAGATTAACGGGCTAACAATATACAAAAAATGATTAATAATAATAATATAAAAATAACTATGAAGAGATTATATTTTAAATTTTGAATTAATTATTGTATTATTAATAATAAGTGGCAAGTCGTTGTACGTGCGAAGTAAAAGTTATAATATAAATATATTGTAATAATTTATATTTAAAAATTATCTTTTTTAATTTTTAAACAGGACAGATACAGATAAAGATCTAATATTTCTGTTCCATCTAGATAAAAGATAAAAGATGATTCAAAGTCATCTAAATAATATTTCAGATAATTTTATCTATAACTAATCTATAACTTATAGATAGTCTCAACAACACTGGTCATAACTGATATCGATAGGCATCAGGTCATCAGGTAACTAACATCCTATTTAATATCGTTGTTGCTGTCCGAGATATTAAATATTAGGTGAAACTCCGCCAATAATTGCCATTAACATTGTAAGTATTATTATCTATAAGGGATATTATATGTCTGTATTGTATTATTATTGACTCGATATTTACCATATCTGTATCATACATTTAGAAATTATTTTTCGTCTACTATCATTATTTATTTATTTATTTATTTAATTTATTTAAGCCGCGACAACTGAGCCATTGGCTTTTGTTTAGTATTTTTTTAGATCTGGCAAATCAAGTTGGCATCTTCCAAGAATTGAAGGACTTTTAACAGCTCAACCGGATCAGGACCCAGAATCTGGGATAGAGACGGGGGAAGTTGGTTCTTTAGCCTCTGGTTCGCATAAGCAATACATTCTGTTAGTATATGTTTTATAGTGGTTTGAGTTCCGCATGTTTGGCATATTGGGGGCTCATTTTTTTCCATTATGTGTTTGTGTGTAATTTTAGTGTGTCCTATTCTAAGACGATTAATAATTACTTCTTGCTCTCATGGTAAGTTGATATAGTTTGGGGACCTTGAGATGGTGTTTTTTATTTCCTTTAGTTTGGTAGCTTGTCTCATCCAATGGTGTTGCCATATATTCTCGGTGGTAGGTTATTTTTTTTCATTATTTATTATTCTACATTTTATATAATCAAATACCCGTATTTTAATTGAACGATGCCTATTTTTGAATTTATATTACTTAATTGATTTATTATTATTATTATATGTCTGTGCTTTGTAATATAGTATGGTATATGTATTATTGAATTTTATTATTGTATTATTTTATGGTTTATATGATTTAGTTATGGAGGTGAAATGTATAAACACTATAAACCACTAAATATTATAATATTAATAATAAATATTATATTTAAATTATTACACCAAATATAAAATAAAATAATTTTGAACAACTCGAGACGGTGAGAGAAGAAATGAATAACTGTATTGCTGACTAACTATTACCGATTGACTGTCCGGTGGTGTAGTTACTGTGGTCGGTTGAATGCTATATTATATAAACAGGTTGCAGATATAATTGGAAGGTGTGATTTGTAAGTGCGATAATGAGATAAATGATAATAATTATAAAGATATTTGAGATTATATATAGATAATTGAATTCTGTTTTGCGTAATAATGATTTCGCTCAATTCCTTGTAATGTAAACATTATAAATACAGCATTACAATTAATTAATTAAACGTGTTGTCCATAATATAATACACTTAGAATCAAAAATAAATAAAATTATATACTAAAAAAACTTTAATTTTTTTTATAAATTGTGGGGGGGGGGATAGGCCAAATATTCAGATGTCCCACCGATTAAAAATGTTCTTGCCGCTATTGGCGCTTTATATAAACCGAAGAATATTCTCGATAATTCTCGGGGTGGCATCAGGCACGCCACACGAACCCTCTAGAACAGGGGTCGAGAAACTGTGGCTCTTTGGAGTATGCATCAATATCAAAACCCGTAAAATATAAATTAAAAATCAATATATGATATTCCTGTAAAATGACCAAATGGGTTTCACGATGTTCATTTCTGATAAAAACAAAATAATATTTTATCTATAATGACCGCATATAACCAGTGTTAGGAACAGATAACAAAAAAATCATTTGGATAAAGATAAAAATAACAACACTAAATTTTTTCTAAGATACAAATAAAAGATAAAAATATTTTATCAAGATAAATTACAGATAATTATAGAAATTAAAATTAAAATAACTAATGTAAAAAAATATGTATATAATATATTCTATATATAATCAATGGTCTTACCAAAAATAAAAATAAAATAAATACTTTTATTTATTTATCTAAATAAGATAAAAGATAAAAAAATAATTATCTAGAACATTTCGGCGGCGATCACGCAGTACGTGCCGCACGTCGCGACAGTTCTAGAAAATTCGCCGGCGCTCGCCACAATTTTACTACTAGCATGTGAAGATTTTTATAATTGCATGATAGTATGTTACCGATAATTTGAATTTATTAGATTCTGAGCGAAGCAAGGAATGTATTGGTTTATACTTTATTTAGCTCATTTTTCGAATTTTTCAAAAGTTTTTCCTTGTGAGGAGAAAAAATAAAAAAAAAATACTCAAAAATCGGCAAAATAACGATTTCATTATTTTAAATTTGTTGGTTTTATGATAACTAATTAGATTTTGATCATAAGGACCTTAAATTCTTTTTGAGTATCAACATAGATGTTCTACATTATGGGAAAAATTTTGGAAATGATTAGTTGATTTTCTAACTAAGTATTGAGCTTTTAACTTTTTTCCAAAAATGATTAATATTTTCTGTAATTTTTGGTATCTCGATTTAAAAATTTTATCAGAGTCCAATCATATACAACTTAATTTTTTTACAAAATATTTTCAAAATCGTGACTGAAAATTTTTTCTATTAGCTTTTAAACTAACAAACGAAAATCAGCAAAATTACGGTTTCTGTTATTTAAAATTTTTTTTATTTCGTGATAACTAATTAGATTTTGATTGTAGTTACTTGAAATTTTTTTGAGTGTTCACATAAGTGTTCTTCATTGGATAAAAAATTAATTAATTTTCTGACTAAGTATAGAGATTTGAAGTTTTTTCTAGAAATGTTTAATATTTCCTTCCATTTTCGGTTTATCGGTTTGAAAATTATATCAAAGTCTAATCATATACTACTTAATCATTTTACAAAATATTATGAAAATCGTAAGTTGCAACTTTATTTTATAAGCTTCTAAAATATAAATCATTTTAGTAGATATTAATATTATGATATATTTTTTTTTATGTATGAAGACTCTTTTTTGGATAGATATAATGGTCTGATTATCATTAATAGAGTATGTTTTCGGTAGAAAATTGCATCTAATTGGTACTTTATTTAACTAATTTTTCGAATTTTTCAAAAACTTTTCATTGGAAGGAAAAACTATTAAAATATGACGGAAAATCGGCAAAATAACGGTTTCTGAAATTTTAAAATTTTAAATTTTGTGATAACTAATCGATTTAATAATAGTTCTTGAAAATTTTTTTGTGTATTTACTTAGGTTAACTTCATTACAAGAAAAAATTAAAAAACGAATGATTGATTTTCTATCGAGTTTTCACTTTTTTTCCAAAAATGTTTGATATTTCCTGCAATTTTTGGTTTATAGGTTTAAAATTTTTATCGAAGCCTTTAGACATATTAATTAATTTTAATCTTTAATCTTAATCTTTTTACAAAATATTTTGATAAAATGACTGACAATTTTTTTTTATAAACTTTTAAAGTAAAAGTTCTTGAAAATCGGCAAAATTATGGTTTCATGATTTTAGTTCTTGATAACTAATTAAGTTTAGATCGTAGGAACTTGAAATTTATTTTAAATATTTACATTCGTAATTTACACACGTGGTAAAATTTTGGAATGGATTATTAGTATAACATATTATAATATATTGAGTTTCACTCAGAATCGTATTTTCTAATGCAATATCATGGTATTCAAATCTTAAGTATAATAAAACACTAATTTCTCCGAGGACCGAAGGGACGAAGGATGAACGTCCACAATCTAACTTTTTATACATATAAAATATATTTATTGTATAATTATGCAATTTCATTAACGCACACGGACTAGTGTCTTCAAAAATAAAAATAAAACATTTACAATAATAAATACTAAAACACAATATAGAATATTGTATGATAATATAAGTCCGTAAGTTAAAAACTGTATTAGTTATCCCAAGAATATTTTCAATATTTAAAATCAAATACACGCAACCGCAATTTTACCGTTTTCTCGTCATTTTTTGACATTTTTCTTTCAGAAAATCAGAAATTCGAAAAATGAGCTGAATTAGGTATTGAATAAAGTACCAAGTAGATGCAATTTTCTACCGAAAGCATATCTTATATGCGGTAATCTGACCACTATTTCTACCCAAAAAAATGTTTTTAGACAAAAAAACATTTTTGTAAGACATTATTTTTTGATACATTTTTCGCTTCGCTTAAAATCTAACAATGTTTCAAATATTAGATATGTATAGATTTAATAGATTTATATAGATTTAATTTATGGTACACTTGATGTGTTGTTAAATATTTTCGTAGTTTGAAAAACATGTACAAATTATACGAGTATAGAGTATAATAAGTTTTGTTATCAGTTGTCATTGTCTATAGTAGTGGCGGATTTTCAACATTTTCTTGGGGGGTCTTAAAAAATAATATGTTAAAAAGCGAAAAGATCAACTTTAGACGTTTCTTCTTTGTCCCTTCGGTCCTCGGAGAAATTAATGGTTTAATATAATTAAGATTTGAATGCAATGTTGTAATATATTGAGTTTCGCTCAGAATTGTAATTTCTAATGCAATATCATAGCATACAAATCTTAAGTATAATAAACCAATAATTTATCCGAGGACCGAAGGGACGAAGTATGAACGTCCACAATCGACCTTTCCACTTTTTGTGAAATAAAATGATAAAATATTGTAATAGATCGGGTGACCGATCTAGTGTCTGGTATGGCCGAACCCGAACGGTAATAATACGAATTACTTTCGGTAATTCCAACGTCCGACTCGGTAGAGTATTAATATTATTACCGTAGGTAGTTGTTAGATTGTTGTTAGTTTGTTGAACGCCGTCGACGGATACGTTTGCGCGCGTCTTGTTTTGTAAGTGTCCGGGAATAATATTTGTAAATTAATGATTTTTATCATTTAAGTTAACAAACAACGATTAATTAATTAATGGTTAAAGGTTTTTAAATTTTTAATTATATATGATGGAGTGTGTCATTAAATGTATGTTCTGCGATAAAATACATTCTTAGAGAAAGAGCCATTACGTTCACTGTCGAAAATCCCATGGCACTTTTGTATTACCATTAAAAGATTTTGAATGTGAACTTTGCAGTAACAATTTTACAAATAAAAAAACGTTAAATGTTCATATTAAAAATGTTTAACGATACATTATTATCTCTTCACGATGACCCGTTTTATTATTTATTGTATTACATCTGTTTAAAGAGTTATTCATTTTAAGTGCCACAAGACCCTCATGATAAGGGAATATTATCCTTGTTCGTTTTGTAATATTTTGAAAACAATTTCAATAAACATTTTTTATATGAACATTTAACATTTATTTATTTAAAAATTGATACATCTCCAATAAATGTTGATTTATGAGCACCAATCCATGAATATATATTATGTAAAGCAATTAGTAAATCATTTATAAATATTAGAATGTATAATTTTTAAAAATAATTTAATATGCGTAAGATACTAAAAAAATAATCACCTTTGAGAACAAAATCGATAATATTAGTTTTATTTAAAAATTATTAATATTATATTATTATACAATTTTTATTGTAATTATTATTTATTAGCAATTTTTATTATAAATAGGTCTATGTGTGTAAATATTTAAAATGACTTATTTGTCATAGGAAATTTATGTTTTAATTGTTTTATTGAATATTTGCTATTTTAAATTATAATTTTTAATAATTTACTGGTAAAATAATTAAATTTAATAATTATATTATATTGTTGTAAAATATGTTTTTTTCCTAAGATTAAAGTAAGATTTACAAGAATTCTACATCATGAATCGTGATTTTTATTTCTTATCTCAAAAATAAACGTTTTATTGAATGACTTTATTTAAATAATGAAAATTTAAATGCAATTTTGATACTTAATACAACATGATTGGACAATTTATCCTCGAAATACTCGTAAGTTAAAATGTGTTTAATCTCCTAACGTAAATTTTATGGACATTCAATCTCATGTCCTTCCATGGTGAGGGTAACAATATTTGAAACATTTTGTGTTATTACCATAGAATATAGAATGTAATATATTCTATGCCACTGTTAAATTACTTACTCTGTGCTACAGCCTACAGCTAAAGACACCGTTATTATTGAAAAATAATCATAACAGTTAAAAACTAGCAAAGTCATTGATATCCAAGCAAAATAAAAAATAAAATATTTTGTAGGTATAAAAAGTTAATTGTACATATTCATATTCAAATCTTTAAAAAAATATATAAGCATGATACATCAACAACATCAATAATACAATTTGTAATTTTTGGTATTTGGTTTTGATGATTCTTGGATAATATATATATTAAATATTAATAGAATTTAATAATTTTTAACTTTTCAATCAATAAAACCAAAAAGTCTAAAACGCAACATAAAATCATTGCTCATATTGAATATTTGAGTACAAAAAATAATAGTGTTGTTCAATATATATTTATGTATCAATGAATCACAAATATATTATTAATTTACAATATTTTTTTGAATATTAACTTCATAAATTAAAAATTAAATAAATAAAAAAATATGTTTATTATCAATTATCATAATCATAAAACACAGTGTTTCTGAGAGCCCGTGCGATAATCAATGCACAAAATGCAATTAACTAGTGTAGACGATAGTGCAGTAATGTGAAACACAAAATTAGTAATTTGGTGCACACCAGAGTTGCTGGTATAACATAAAAATATGCATATATAATTGTTTAACAAACTATAAATTAGATTATACAGAAGATAACTTTGATTAATTTCCAATAAATATTATTTATAGTTATATTTTTATAGTCCATTATAACTGATATTTAAATGTAATTCATCAAATTTTAAAAACTTCCAGTTCAGTAGTTCTTTTCCCATTTAAATATATTGAATATACTTCAATGTAAGAGTAATTAATTTATTGATAACACTCCCGAGTTAAATATGATAATGTTAAATAAATATCATATTTAAAGAATGAAAAAAAATTGTTTTAATTAGTTATACATTTATACATTTTTAACATCTTAAGTTGCTTTTTCTTTTTTAACACCATGAACATCTTTATTTACCACTAATAAATAATTAATATTATTTCTCTTAATATATAAGCTATTATTGTTGTAATTTGACAGACTTTGACTTGGTAATGCAATATAAAAATAATTTCATAATATATTATTATGAGACTCATACACTTTTACTATATTTACAAAAATATATTATCAAGGGAAACTCGGAAAATATTTTAAAGTCTAATACATCAGTTGTACTTAAAAATAAAATTAAAATTCTCTCTATGCACCAATAATTAAATGAGTTTATCATTTATTTAGAAGCTTTAATTTATCAAATTTATCAATTATTTTATTTTATAATAAAAAACAGAGTGCTTTTACTATAAATTATTTAAGATAAAAAATATTATACTGAAGTGTTTATTTCAAATTATAAAACTTAAATTACAATCAAATTAATTATAATCATTAATTACAATAATAAGTACTTGAAAAAAAATAAATGTTTTAAAATCATTAAATATTATTTAATATGGAGCATATTATTTGAATTTGATAACAATTAATCCTTATAGTTTTCATCTCTATCACCAATGTTCTCATTAGAAGATGAATGTGAAGATTCATGTTTATCATCATTGATGTTTTGAATCTATAACATAAATACAACATTAATTAAAGTAATAAAATTTATTTATACGGATAAGTTAAAAGAAAATATTTAATACATATTTGCAAAAATGTATAATAAAGTAATTTAATACATTTTATTATTAATATGCAAGATACAAACAACATATAAAACCAGATTTTAAATTGAGTAATTATAAATTGATTTTGTATTAATGCAAGACAAAACTTTATTTTAATTACTAGTATAGTAATAAATTATTATACATTTTTTATTAAAATACTATTTCCAATAATTATTCAAATACATTTCATGATTTTTTTTAATAATATGATTTAAATACTTCATTAATTCTATTTTACATATCTTGTTGTAAAAGGTCATTTACACTATCATTTTTACTAGTAACCATTATGCTAGTTTACTAGCATCTATCATCAGTCACTAGTAAAATACAATTTCAATATACACATAGATAATTAACTAGCCTAACTTAACTAGAAGAGCATCTATTTGTTTACTAGTATTTTTGCTGGTATTTCTACATGGGGATTTTTCAATCTTCAACTAGTAAATTAGTAAACTACTATAAACTAGTCAATTAAAAAGTTATATTTTATCTTCACTAGTATACTAGTAAAATAAGTGGATAGTTTACTATTGCACTTACTATGCTTTTTTTACTATTAGATGAGCCAAAAGCTTAATAGTTGCTATTAAAAAGCATCCAGTATACAACCCTTAGTATTCTATGTTTTATAAATAATATATATTTATGGGAATAATTATATTAACATAAGTAAATGGAATAAGAAGTATTAAATATCTTTATTTAAGACTTTGTCTATATTGAATTATAAAATAACTATTATTTTATTATATATATAAAAAAAAAAACATAATATCGACCCCGTTCACGCAAAACACACTAAGTCCAAAAATGGATTTTTTTAAAATGCAGAATAATTATATTATTAGTGACAAATAACCATATTAAACTAATATGTATAAAGTAAAATAAAATAAATCACGGAAAAATGAAATAAGTTACAAAAGGAAAACATTTTAAAGTTTATACTATTTTAAAAAGCTCATTCCCAAAAATTATGTTTTTGGACTTAGTGTGTATTGCGGGAACGGGGACGATATAATATAATAGAATAAACACAGGTACTCTATTAACTAAAAAAAAAAACAAATTTAATATTATTGTTCAATAAATATTAATTTGTGTTGAACGTAACTGAGTGGCGTAAACTATTGTTTTTAAAATAGATTTGACTAAAACTTCAAGTTCTTGTTAACTAAGAATCATCTTTGACCCATTAGCATGCAATTAGTGCTAGCATTTCATTGGGATTAAGAGGATGTAGGGTATTTATTTATAATTATTAGCCATAAAGAAACTTACAATTGATATATTAATACAAATTTATGATTATTTAGAGTATTAATTTATAATAGAAAATAAATTCATACCATGTGTACATTTCTTTCATTTAATGATGATTCAAGAATCCAATTCTTCTTGGCATATTCCATTAGTTCATTACATACCTTCATTGCATTAACTGTATCAGTAATTCTAACTTTTCTATTTTTTTTCGTTTCTTCAAATTCTTTACAAAACTCATTTAAAATTGTAGATAAATCTTTTTTTTTTAAAGTCCTATAAAAAATATTTGAAATTATTATATTAATTCTTCTTCAATTTATCTTTAAAAATAATATTGTTAATACTCTTTAAAAGCTTCACGTCCACCGTAAAATTCTTTTGGCAGTATGATGCAAACATCACATTTATTATGACACACTTTTATGTCTTCTCCATAATAATCAAAAAAATGTGCATGCCTGCATCTGTAAAAATTTCAAAATCACAATGTATAAATAAAAACAGTAAAATCATAATTGTTTATAAATTATAACATACTTGAATAAAGTTTCACAATATTCTTTCATACGACGAGCATTAACAAATATGAGAAAACTTGATAAAGAACTTTCTGTTTTAGTAGTAAGCAATTTAGACTCCAAAATTGAATGATTTTGTACATTATAATATAACAATGATTGTCTAGTTAAATATATTCTACATTGTGCAGGTTTATCATTCTTTCCTGCTTGACCGGACTGCTGATAGTATTCTAAAATATTTGATGGTAAGCCCCAATGAACAACAAAACCTATATCAGCTTTATTAATTTTCATTCCAAATATTCCAGTAACCGTAATAACTCTCACAATCCCATTCATAAATGCAGATAATCTGTTTGTCTGTTCATATTTAGTTAAACCTTTTTAAATCAAATCAAAATAAAATATTTAATATATTTACATTAAATTAATATAATTCTATAATATAATTACCATCATGATAAGAAGTAACTGATATATTCCTTTGATCAAGAATTGTACAAATGCCTTTTGCTATTTTACTATTTTTACAAAAAATCACTCCGCAGGATTCATGAACCTAAGGAAGTGTTACATTATTAGTTATGTAACATTTTACTTTTACAATTTTTTGTTTAAATTTATTACATTTTTATTTCTATTATTCAAACAATCATAAACAAATTTGAGTAAATTCCAATACAAATATTCCTCTTTATCATGAAGTATAACATCGTGAAATAGATTTGGCCTAAAACATGATGCTGAAAATTTACATAAACCGGAATCTGGAGTTTTGAGGTTTAATATAGTTGTCATGAAATCAACAATCTAATAATTATATAGATAAATAGATAATATTAATTATTTAAATTTAATTCAGTAAGTATTAAAAATTATCTTTTAATATTTACATCAGAACCAATGGGAGTTGTTAATACAATCCAAGGAATGTTTATAGACATTTTCCTTAATGTGCCTAGGATCGCATACATGTTTCTTTGACCATAAATCCATTTCCTTTCACAGTTAATTTCATCAAGCACTATGTATGCCAATTTTTGATCATTTATTAAATTAATAAATAATTCCTGCAAAGAAAATTATATAGTTTGAACAAATTAGAAATCAATACAATTATATTCTATAAACTGACTTTGAACCACATAGTAAAAGCTTGATTAGGAGTCACATATAGTAATTGAGTAGATATATCTTTAGAATATGAAACAGAAACCAGACCGTCTTGATCGTTTAAAAATATGTCTTCATTCAAAGTATCAGCAGTGATATTAAGAGAGGTTAATATGTCAATATTATCCTATAGAAATTAAGGGGTAACATTAAAATTAAATGTATTCTTATTAGTAAAAAATAAAAATGTATTATAAACCTTTATTCGATTAGCAAGAGAACAAAATACTATTGTCACTTTAGGTGCATGAATTATAGCAGGAAGTTGGTAGCATAATGATCTTCCATATCCGGATGGCAATGATATAAGAACATCAAATTCTCCTTTAATACATAATAATATAACTAAATTAAATTGATTGAAATATTAATAGGTAATAAACTTACTCTCTAATATTTTTTTGATCACATCTCTCTGCATATCATTTTTAAAGAATGGATGTTTGAAATAATCATTCAGATATTTAGTCATCAACGTTTCTGTATCATCGAAAGGCACATCTTTTAATGACAATATATTTTCCATAATAAACTATTGTTAACAAAATGTATGTTTTTATGATAGCAATAATTGAATTTAAACGAAATATTTGAAAAATAACTCAAATTTTCACAGGTGCGGTCGAAGTGTATAATAAATTAATAACTAAGTCCTACCAATTATAATAAAATCAATGGCTGTACCGACTACTTATTACGTAAAAGTAAAACACAATTTAACCGCAATTCAACTAGTCATTTCATTCGAGTTAATCGCAACATCCAACAGGTAAACAACATAAAAATCACCAATCATTTATGTGTCATATAGAAAAGTCATGGAAGAAAATTGTCGAATAAACAAAAAAAATAACCAAACAAATTTTACAATAACTTGGTTTTTAAATTATTATTTAAAATGATAACTAATATAATATTTAAACAAATATTATTTACAATCAATCGTTAATTTGAATACATAACTAAATATTTACATTACGTCAGACATTAATTATATCTCTTGGTCTGTAAATTGTTTCTTAAAATTATTGATCATAGATACACACTCTTTAGCAGATACTGAAATTCATTTTTTCATGAAATTATTCGTCGTCACGAAAAGAAGTAAAATGTAAAATTGTAAATTAAAATTTTAGAATATCAAGAATATTATGATTAAATAAATTACTTAAGTAGTCCCCATCGGTATTTTTTTTATTTTGGTATTCTTATAGGCCTAGGACTTTCTTTAGGTCCATGTTTCAAATACTTTTTACTTAGGCATGTTGGATAAATCATTAAATTATCTTTAGCTTTTTATATATAAAAAAAAAAAAAATATTGACCTTTAAATGCTATCATAATTTTTGTTATGACACTGTTTGCTGTGTACTATTTTTAATGTTGCCCACATAACTTTTTATCATTTATGATTCTATTGACGAATTTGCGTCCAATGTCTGATTGAAATATAACTAAATCCTTAAGTTTAACAATGGTTTAAAATGTACAAAATATATTTAAAATATTTATTGATAATTTTAGCAGTTTTGATGTTTGTAATTGAATACATTTTGTTAAATAGTTTTGATAAACCATAATTAATCGAAATTCACCATTGGTTTTTAATGGCATATTGATAAGGTATACTTGACAATGATTACCTAATCATTTCTGAATGAATTATGTGGTCACCACTAGACTTTTCGTTTGACAAGGTTCGAAAAATATTAGATAGGTTAAGGTTAAGTTAGGTTAAGGCTAGGTTAAGTACAATTAAATATTTCTTGAGTTAAATGTTTGTACTTTTTTATAATTTCAGCTAACATGGTTTATATTACAACATTAGTGTGTACTTTATGTAATATATCATACAACTCATTGTTTTTTTACATAATATAATAAATTATTGTTTGTGCTATCTTTTTTTTACAAGCGTTAATAATTTATCTTCTCCTTCGACGTTCATGATTTCATTTTTATTAAGACGACGCGATTTATTATCATTTTAAGTTCATCAATTATGTTGAAAATATATAACGAATTATATTCACTTTTAATCAATAAAAATTTTTCAAATAAATTTGTTTTTGATTCTATATTAATAATATATATATATATACTAATATTAATTGAATGATTGTCACTATAGTTATTTCATATACAAAAATGTAAAAGAAACTTATACAATTTAAAGATTAACATTGTCCATGATGCACAGGCTAATGTTAACATTAACCGGAACCAATCAATATATTATTATAGTCACAAAAAAGACATAGCTATTGACTATATATAAAAAAAATATATATATTTTAATCAATATTTGCACTTTGAAATATTATTTTCATTTTTAGTATAAAACCTTGATGTAAATTGAAAGAAAAATTATTTATGTGTTATATATATATAGTAAATTAATTATTAAAAGTTGATGTGGTGTCATATTGTATTTTTGATTATTATTGATTAAGAATTTAATTTCATTATGATTTTTAGAAGTTAAATAACTTTACCCATATAAACTTATATATAAATATACTTATAAGTTAGATTAGTTATAATTAATTAATAAACTAATTACAATTATTTATACATTTTATTTTTTGTGAATTATAAAAACTAAACTATCTATCTCATAAGGTATAAACACAATAATATTTATATATTACTTAAACAATTAATTTTAGGCTAACAAAATATAAAACAAATACATATTTATAACAATGACAGTAAACCTAAAGTAGGTAGTTTTTATGATAACATGAATATCATAAACATTGAATCAGGAAATATTAAAAATAACCAATATTGATTTACACTTAATGTTATAGGAAAATATTTTATTCATATTTTATTCATACAAAGATGTTTTTCGTATATGATTTTTTTATAGTTTATGGTTTTTACTACATGTAAATATGGTAGCTAAAATTTTTAACATAAGCTATCTATAATTTTAAATGATTAGTATAAAAATTACAATATTAACAGTTAAGACATTTAGTTAAAATTAATTAATATCAAATTATCATTTAAGTACATAAATATAAAAGTAAAAAAAAATAAAATATATTTTAAAAGTATAGACATGTATATCGATAAAAAAATATAACTATTTTGTATAATGAATGTACATTTATATATTATGTTATGGTATTGCAGAATATTGGTTTATTAAAACTTTTAAAATTGTAATTTACATTTATTATTCATATTGTATAATACAAATTATTGAGTAGTATTATTGTATTAAAATATCAATAATTTGTATTGGGTGAGATAATTTTCATTTATTTATTTATTTTTTATCAAATTAGCTATATTGTAATACTGTAATATTATATAGTGTAAATCAAAAATTAATAATACAAATTAAGATTAAAAATTTAAATCAATTAAAAATATGACAATAAAACATAAACATAACAAAATACTGAATAATATTAAAACATATTAAATAATAATATTAAAATACAAAATTCTATATTAATAAGATATACAATTAAATAATTATGTAAGAATGTTGATTCAGATTGCCCAATATCCTACAATATGGAAACTATATTTTTAAAATATAAATTCTAATCTAAAACATTACTCAACAGCTTACCGGTTATATTAGTTTAAAGCACAATCTATATATTGTGTATCCAAAAACAAGGAACACAATATTATATTATTTCATTTTTATTGACCACTTATGTATCATACTAATACTATTTTACTAATCAAAAATCAATTTATTAGCAAAAAATTTATTATTTTCTTTATAAGAAAAACAGATGTCTTCAAAGGATTCTTTCCATATAGATTTGATTACTAATGCGATTTCATGAACAAGTATAGAGTCGTGTTTACTAGCCTGAATATTAAAAATAAACAAAATTAAAAAATATTTAATAAACATCTAAATAATATGAATAAATTAGTTAAATTACTTTGGTTATTGCATCTTGTTCTTCAATAATAATTTCATATTTAAGTGCTTCATCTTCAAATATTCTGTTTTTGCACAAACGGTCAAATAAACAAGCAAGTGTCTCCTATAAAAGTAATATATACATTTTATACAATATTTTATACAACATTTTTATTTAAAAAATTTACTTTTGCTAAAACTAGAATTAAGGTTTTAGTATCTTTGGTATAAAAAATATCAAAAGGGAGACCTCTATGCACTTCATGTAATAGAAAATCACCAGTCTTATTTAGAAAAGTCTTTCTTCTACAATATCCAAATTCTTCATAACGCCTAAAAATCATACACATTATAAATAAGAAACATATATTATTATTTACAAAAATGTTATATACTTAGGTGATAATACAAGCGATAGTTCATTAACCCTTATTTGACGGTGTATTGTAGAATTAATTATATCTTCTTTAGTTATTTTTAAGTCTGGTTTAAATTCTTTAAGTGAGTTTATAATATGATTATAAACACTGCCTCTTGAACCTTTTTTAACACATTTTGATTTAAAATCAATTGATGTCAATACTTTTATTGGATCTAAACATTTATTTTATTATAAAATAAGATTTAATAATTAAATGAATTATATTTTTAATTAAATGTTATAAATACCAAAAATTTCTGTGTCATAATTTTGATCAAAATTAAACAATGTTTCAACACCATTTTCATCATTGAATTTAATTTTTTTTGTATTATTTCCAAAACATTCTTGATTTATTTTTGCAGAAAACCCTGATGTACTGTATTTATTGATATTTTCTTTTGCCACTTCATGCAATAAAATTATTTATAAATACTTTTTATTAATAAAGTCTTCAATAAAAATAAAATTGTATAGATATAGATTACAATGTCATCAAATATATCAAAAATCATAATTAAAACAATAGTTTTCGTTTTGTAGTCTTTATAATGGTTATTATACATCAGAAAAAAGCCTATAAAAATTGCCGATTTTCCGCTTCTTAAAGAAAAACTTTTGGGAAATTCAAAAAATGAGCTAAATAAAGTACCAATTAGATGAAATTCGGTATAGAAAGGGTACTCTATTTATGATAATTGGACCATTATTTCTACCCAAAAAATGGTTCCATCGATGGATAGTTTATCTGAGGATTTTACTATAAATGATTTAATATATTATAAATACGCACCAATTACATCAACAGACGTCGAAAGAAGTTTTTTACGGTCTAAAAACATATTATCTAACAATTGGCGATAATTTGAAGTAGAAAATATTAAGAATCTAGTTGTGTAATGTAATAATTTAACGGGTATGAATAATATAATATATTACAAATATAATAATTAATGATTTATTGTTTCGCTTAAAATGTTTTTTAAACATAAAAAGTTTATTAAATTTCATGATAAGACATACTTCATTAATTATTTATGTATAAGTATAAACTTTAAATTCTTTGAAGTAAATCTGAAACATTGTTATACTAATACAATCTTTTACAATATTTAATAGACGAAACTAAACACTGTAAGGTCTCTTGTAGGCTACTAAAAGATAAATTATTATTATATTTTCTTAACATTAATGAAAGAAATTTAATTATAATATTAATTTAGTAACAAAAAACAATCACTAATTTTTTATTAAAGGTAAACACTATTAATTATGCTATGCATAAAATAATATATTATTATACATTTATAACGCTCAATAAATCTTTTTTAAATAAACACAATGTTCTGATACCTTCAACATCTTTATTATCTATACGTACATTTTTATACTAATACTTACAATAATACATTAAAAGACGAATAATGGTGTACTTATAATCTTTCAAAACATATATAATATGTTTAATTAGTATTTTCCCATTGTCTTTGTTTGCAACTTGTTGAATTTTGTAAATTAATAAGGTTAATTGTTTTAACAAAACTGATTGAAGTATTTTCACTGTATCCACACGAGGTTTTTTCTCACCCAAGCCGTGAATCATTTCACGAATTTCTAAAAAAAATATGATATTATTGTTAAAGTCAATATAAGAAAAAATATGTTTAACCTTGAAGAATGTCCAAATCCATATTTTATGTAAAAGTTACATACAACTTACAAAATTATTTTAAATGAATGAAGCAATAAAAACCAAAATTGTTCTCTGTTATGCAATAAAATAAATAAAAATAATTATGTATGTTAAATTTTTTTAAATCGAATTTTAACGTCATAATTGTTTGTATTAAAAAAAAAAAAAAAATTATAATATTGAATAGACTAGTTTATCAAAATTTAATAAACTAAATTATAGATGTGAAAATGTTTAAAACATACTGTCCTCGTCATCATACAAATTTTAATATATTATATAAATAAAAATAAAATATAGAAACGTAATTATAAATTAATAATTTACTGAACGTAGTTGTAAATTTGGAATTTGTAAGCAATTGTGATAAACTGATATCTTGAAATGTTTGTTTATCAAAAACGTAAAGATCGTGGTCGTTGTAATCCTGATCGTAGTCCACCTGCGTTTTCTTACCTTCATGGCCAGTGGTTCCATAAATGTTGTGGAGGTATAGAATGGATTTGAATTCGCCAAGAAAATATTCTTTATTGGTTTTATAATTTTATTAATATTATATTATTATATTATATTGTTATACCTTTACAGTGGTATATGTTTTTTAATTAATTAATTTGTGTGTGAATACTATTATTAGAGTAAAATTATCAATAGTTTGATTTATTAAGAGTTTTAATAAATTTAAAAATAATATTATAATAATAATAATAATGGACTTGCGTCACTCAATACATTTATTGAATATTTATACTTGTAATAATCGTATTTTACAAAACTATATAAGTCTTAGAAGATTTTAAATTATAGTAATATTATTTCTGCATTAAATTAATTTTATTCTTTTCTAATTAATCTCCTTAATTACCTTATCTCCAAATATATAGTGTCGACTACTCTAGTCCTAACTCCTACATCTCCATAGATTTCCATTATCTACATCGAGTAATTAATTACATTTTTATTTGGTTTTAAAATTCTGAATAATTAAATTTCATTATATATATATACAGGGGAGTCCCGAACATTAATTCTATAGGGAGAGGGTGCAACATGATAAATACCGACTGAAATATTATTGTTGAAATCAGTGCCATTTAAGTTTTTCAAAGGAGAGCATATGTTTTGACCGGTCCATACCATACTAGATTACCACGACTATGGTCGGCTTTCGGTAGAGAATTGCATCTTGTTGGTACTTTATTTAGGTCATTATTCGAATTCCTCAAAACATCTCCCATAGGATTTAAAAAACGATCTTAACATGATGGATAATCGGTAAAACTACGGTTGCTGTGTATTTGATTTTAAATGTAAACTAACTAAAAACGTAGTTTTAAACGTAGGGACTTGAACAATTTTTTAAGTATTAACGTACCTATATATTCCATAAAAAAAACATTTTTGGATCTGTTACATTAATTTCTTTTGTAGTTTTGATGTAATCCTGTGTACCTAAAAAATTAATATTAACAATTAACTTATTATACGTTTATTAACTTAACCTGCATTAATTACGTTTAGGTGTTTCTTTTTTTCGCTTTTATTGTTGTTTCAAATATTTTATATAGGTATAAATTAAACAATAATCTATTGAAATTCCAAAAATCAGTTTCTACTCTTTTTTTATGTATGAAGACACTTTCTCAGGTAGAAATAATATCATAAGTATGATATGATTTCGATAGCACATTGCATCTACTTTATTTAGTTTATTTTTCGAATTTCTCAAAAGTCTCTTTGCGATTATATAAACTACTAATCAATGGATGAAAACATCAAAATTTACGGAAACTCTTAATTAACTAGTATTTACTATTTCGTTATTTTATAATAATTAATTTTTTGTATTTTTTTTATTTGATAAATAAATAAAATGTATAAAAATAAATATTATTGCAGTGGCGCACACAAGATTTTTTTTCGGGGAAGGATTATGCTTATAATGATTTCCTAAAGAGAGGAATTTTGTAGAATATGCCTTAGTGTGGTAAAACGTTCAATAGTATATTTGCACACTGTAAATTGTACATCACTACGGGCTTCATGGCATGAACGGATGCTAGATTTTAAATCCAAATTGAATTAAGATGAATATTTCGAAGGGTTGTGACTCTTTAAACCCCCCCCCCCCCATCCACCACTGTGAGCACTAATTATCAGTATATCTGACTGAGTTTTGCTCAGAATCTTATTTTCGAATAAAATATCGTTCAAATCTTAATTATAATATAATACAATAAAATTCAACCACTAATCTCACAGATGATCGAAAGGTATAATGAAGAACTTTGAAAAGCTTTTTTTACAATTTTATGTGCATAGAAAATACACGAAAAAATATACATTTATATTATTATTCTTTTTCTACCTAAGAAGCTTTGTTGACTTGTTAATAAAACAAATAAAAGATATTGGTAATTGATATTAGGAATTTACATTCATTGTTATATCATAGAATAAAAAACAAATATTTTTAAATTGCTTATAAAAAATTATTTTCACCTATTTTGTAGTCATATCACATAACAAACCTAACGACACTGATATGGCTGTTATCTTTAATCGCGGTAAAAAGCATGGTTTAAGATATGTTTATCAGCTATCTTAAACTTCATTGATAAGTCCAAAAACAACGTTATTAGAGAATTCTAGATCATTCTCTACATTTTTAATTCCTTTTTATCCATTATAAGTTAATAGTTATAGGTATAGTTGTAATAGATCTTTCATTGTGGTTTGTTGAAAATCATTATATTACATCAATACTTAGTATTACTAATTTAATAATAAATTATTTTTATATTATATTACATTCATAACTAACTTAACCTATAGAGATTAATATAATACACGACATTTTTGATTAGTTTTTATTTTAAATAGTTTCTTACTTGAGTTGTGTTTATTTTACATTAATTTTACACAATGGTAGACTCGGTTCCTGCCATGTTTGGGTTATTGGTCAGTGGAAGACTGGTTAGTTTCAATAATTTATTTAAAAATTTCACTGTTCTTTCAAAATCTAACCATTTAAATTACAATATTTCGATGATAAGTGTAGTTACAACGAGTTACAATGAAACTAATGCTCTGATTACATATATGATATACTATTTTTATAGATTATGCAAATAGTGTATACCACTAAACAATGTATAATATACATTTTAATTTTAATTGTTCTAACAGAAAACTTCTATTAATGTATAAATATTATTGTTTCAGGTACGTACAGATTTTGAACGTTTAGAAGAAACAAAATTTATGATTACTATCAATTCAGCTGAATCTGTAAATTACATTTGTGTGTTTTTGACCGGACTTATACCATTTCCAGATGGTACAGCTGGCTCTGGTAAGAGTTTGTATTATGTTGAATTAGATATAAGTCAATATTTTAAATTGAATATACCTAATTTCAATATTTATTTATTTTATCAAAGTCAGTTTGTTTTAACAGAAATAAATGTTTATAAACATAATCATAATTTATGAAAATATATATTTAACTCAAATAAAATTATGTATTTATTATAATTATCTACAGTTTAATTTTAATGTCAATATATTTTTAAGCAAAATTAACAAATGTAAATAAATAATAGATTTTCTTAATAACATAAGTTTGATGATCTATCTGAGATTGTATTATATACAAATATTCTGTCATTGTTGTAATGACTTCACAATAAAAACTGATAAAATAACTATAAGCAATAATAATAATAATAATAAAAAACTAGATACATTTTTCAATTCACATAAAAATACACCTATGAATCTTAGTTTCAGTTAGACTATTAATAATTAGTAGGTATTAGATAATATTTTTTTCACTTTCAAAGTCTCTCCCAATAACACTATATGTACACAATCAAAAATACCTATATTTTGAAATTTTGTTAGTGAAATGAAAAAGTTAATAAAAATCTAATGTAGTGAAATTGTTTTTATCTCTATAATTTTTTTAAACTAATTAGTTTAGTTATACCTATGGCTTATTCTGAGGATTTTTTTTAACTGTGCAGTGTCATAAATATTAGAGTAGGAGTTATTTTATAAATATATTATTATATTAGTTAGGTTCCTTATGAAAATAATTTATATTTGTTAAGTTTATTTCAAAGAGAAATTCTATATTCTCCCCAAGATACATTTCTTATTATGCAACTGCAACGTAAAACACTACAACGGTTCATTCAAATACAAATGGCTTAAAATAAAAACATAAACTGTAATAGAAATACTGTTTATTGTTATATAGTATTCTGCTATTGAATGCTATGACATTCAGTACACATTTTACTTATAAGTTACTTACAATACATATAATACAACAAAATTGTATTATATTAAATTACAAATTTGTCGATTAATTATATTATTTTTATTTCTATAAGTATATAATAATATCAATTAATTATACGTATTATAAGAAAAACAATTGCATAAATATTGATTATCAAGTGCGTATTCTGTATTTGTAACTATGCAAAATACGCCCAATTCCTTTTTAGAATAAACCCTGATTATACCTGTTTTTTTTTTCTAAATATAATTTTATTATTGTTTTATTTTTTCAAGAGTAATTTATTTATCATTTTACATTTTTTTTCTGCGAATTTATAATGGTTACAAATGGTCTTTTGTTACATTGACTACTGTTAAATAGATATTTAATTTACATGTTTTATAGTTAAACTTTTACTTACTTAAATAACCATATTTTTTTTTTAGTTTACTTTAGCTGGCCAGATGAACAAGCAAGACCAAATTGGCAATTTTTGGGTGTTTTGTCCAACAATAAACCATCTGCCATATTTAAACTTTCAAGTCTTAAACAACATTTTGACACATCAAGTCAACCAATAAATGCATTTAGTCAATTTCCATCAATTAGTATAAATGCTCAAATTGGTATATCTATTGAACCTTTAATAAATACTGAGTCTCAGATAACTAGTATTGATAATCCTAAACAAAATGTATCAATGTTTGTCGAGTTCACACAAAAAATGGTGCAAAATTTATACAACTATGTGTCTAGTTATGCAGTTGAAGGTGGTCCTCTACAGACACCAATGGTACCCCTATTATCAGTTCAGAAATGGTATGAAAACTTTGAAAGAAAATTAAATTTAAATCCTAATTTTTGGAAATCCTAAGGTGTAATAATTGAATTATTTTGATGTATAAAATATTCTTACTATTTAAAAATAACATGGTATGTAATAAATTTTTAATTTAATAGCATATTTGGATTAATAATGTACTGTTAAAATTTTATTTCCTAATATTGTATAAACAAGTTCAATGAATAATTTGATATGTGTATTACATTATAGGCAACACTGTAAGAATAATCTAAATAAATAATGATTGTGTATACTAATATTATCATTAAATATAAATTTGTATTTTATAATTATATGTTTAAATTTATTACTTAAAACACATGAATAAACTAATATTTGTGTTTAATTATAAAAATGCATAGCAAATAACATAATTTTTCAAAGAAAATTATAGTTAATGTGTCGTAATGGGCACAACTTTTGTTCACTCATTTACTCGCACGGGTTAATGTTTTCTACAATTTTTTTCATAAATAAAAACATTAAAAAATAAAATTAATATTTTCAACTTTATTTTGTTTTAATACTTTTTAGAGTTATTTAAGATAACAAAAGTATTTTTTCCTAGGAAGGCAAAAAACTACAAAAAATTGTGGAAAATCGGCAAAATTACGGTTTCTGTCATTTAATTTTTTTTAATTTGTGATAACTAATTGAGTGTTGATCGTAAGGACTTAAAAAATTTTTTGAGTATTAACATAGGTAATATACATATGTGGTACAATTTTGGAACGTATTGGTTGATTATTTGACTCAGTATGGAACTTTGTACTTTTTTCCAAAAATGCTTAATATTTCCGGCAATTTTTGATTTATCGCTTTGAAAATTTTATCGTAGTCTAATCATATACTACTTAATCGTTTTACAAAATAGTTTGAAAAACATGACTGACAATTTTTTTTGATTAGCTTTTAAAGTAAAAACTCCCGAAAATTGGTAAAATAACGGTTTCATTATTTAAATTTTTTTAATTTCGTGATAACTAATTGAGTTTTGTACTTAGGGGCTTGAAAATTTTTTTGAGTATTAACATAGGTAATATACATATGTGGTACAATTTTGGAACGGATTATCAGTATAGCATATTGTAATATAAGAGTTTCGCTCAGAATCTTATTTTCTAATGCAATATCATTGCATTCAAGTCATAAATAGAATACACCACTAATTTCTCCGAGGACCGAAGGGATGAAGGAGGAACGTCCACAATCGACATTCCCACTTAACTTTACTTTTTTTTAACTATTTTTATTTAACATACAATAAGATATATATTTATTACTTTTTGCTTATTACGTAGAATAACAATCGGAACATACAGTTCATCCATTTCTATTATGTAAAACGAGAGAAAAACGAATGTACTAAACATGCGCACATGTTAAATGATTCCCAAACATTGGCGTTAGTCATTTTAAAACACTCTGGCACATTGAAAACATACAAAATTAATTCAAAATCAATTCTAATCTATTTTTTTATTATATTATTTAAGACTAATGTAATACAAAGAAATTTATATACCTATATTATATTTACTTAATTATGTGAAACATTAATTAACTGTCATTATTTACCCTGTGCGACCAACAACAGTTTAAGTAAAAGATAATTTTTAAGGTTGACTGATTTATATTTTTTATGAAGTAAAAATATACAATTTCTGACGTTAATGCTGTGAACTATTGGAAAAACATTCATGCACAGATAGTTCGTAGAAAACGGATTCGTATCAGACACCTATGATTTAAGAATACCAATTTTTATTCGTATATGAAATTAAGAATATGCTCCCTGGTGTGTGTGTTTGTGATGAGGGGGGGGAGGGGATAAATAATTTTAATTTTGTAAACTAGAAAAAAATTGTACAATAAGGAAAAAACCTGTATTTATTTCAATTTATTATAAGTGCCATTTCTAGTTGTTAATTGCACAGTGTCCTACTGTAAGGTATCTTGCAATAAAGTCTAAGATTAATTGCATACTTATATTATATTTTTCACTTAGGTATACACCTTTTGATGTAAGCACAGGTACTGCGTTTCTGCATACCAGATATTTTATAATATTAATGTGCACATAAAGAGTAATATGGTATATATTTTCCCAATATTAAAGAAGTAGATAGAAAGTGGTAGAAATTCTACATATTCTTTTAATTTCGAGTAGGTCTATATGGTTATTGTTTAGGTATTAGGAATCGTGAATAAAACCTAACTAAAAAAATACAACAAAATAAATAATGTTTTCCATCTTTTTTTTTTACATATTGTTTTTGTATAATTAAAAACGATTCGTTGACACGGGATAATGTAACACAATTAACAATTATTATTTTTTTCTTATAATCACTTGAGCACTCATTTTGTGCACTGGTAAAATATTATATATATAATATAATATATACGTACGGAAAAGTTATTATTTTTTTTTTTTATAAAATAAACTTATATTACTACTCGACACGGAACAAGAGTGCCGCTAAAAAAACAGCTGGTCCGCGTTTTTTATTTTATATAATAACTAAATAGAAATAATGGTTTATAAAGTAATAAAATAAAATTAGTTGAAAAAAAAAACACAATAAACTCATTTATACTCATAAGGTGCTAAATTAATAGTAATTATAATAAAAAGAAAAAAGAATCCGAAGAAAAAAATCCAAACATTAATACTTCATTTTATAATAAATATAGGACATATATTATATATATATTTATCTAATTAAGTTGAATTATTTTAGAGTGTTTCAAAAAAATATACACAATTTTTTTCAGATTACTTAAATATACAGCAAAAACACTTCAATATCGAATTTATTATTCATTTTAAATTCTTCACGATTAAGCAACAAGTAAAAATACTTGGAAATTATTTTTACTTTGTGTGTATTACGCGAAAAGAAACATTGGGTTGCGTACAAATTCATAATGCCATAATTATGAATTTATCATAATGATTTATGTGAAATTATTTTTGAAACACTCCAATTATAAATTAAAATTGAAAAAAAAATTCACACACACATACAGACATGAATGAATGATAAGTTTTATCAAGTAGAATCAAAAACATAAATGTAATAATTAATAAAAATGAATTAAATTATTATAATGTTAATTTTATAGTACTATAATGACAATGATGATAATAATAATCATAATAATCGTATTTGTAATAATAGTATAGTAATAATAATCATAATAATTATAACAATAATAATAATAATAATAATAATAATAATAATAATAATAATTAATAATAATAATAATAATAATAATAATAATAAATTATTATTATTATTATTATTTAAACACACACAATTGAAATCAAAGCTATAATGTTAATGTACATAATACATTTGGTAGACCTAAGTAAACATTTTGAAACAATTTTATAACTTTTTCATAATAATGCAACTCTGTTATATTATAAAGTGCTTCGCTGGAAAGTTGACAACACATAAAACAAATTTTACTAGATACAAAATCAAATACACAGAACGAAATCAGATTGGAAGACAAAGGAGTTCATCTTATTGTGTAAAAATAGTTGTTTGTATGAAAATTATAGACTTTAAAAGAGTTGGTTTGTTGTAAATCTTATTTTTTGTAGCATTTAAAAATAAAACAAATTATTTGTTTCATTTTTTTTTTTTTTATGAAATAATTATTTAATTTAAGTGTATTATAGCCTATAGGTATACGTAAAAACATTAAAAGATATCTGTTATCAGAGTAAATAATAATTATATTTTATGAGTGTATACAATACAATAATTTGTTTTATTATTAATTCATTTTAATATTCTGGTCTAAGTGACAAGCCGACAAACCATTATTGACTATAATAAATAACCACCTTCTTAGACATTTATTTATTTGAACAACGGGAAGAACCAATTTACGTTTAACGTTTCGGAAACTGTAGAGTTCAGAGCAGAGAGACAATAATACTTAATTGAAAAATAGTTTCTAGTCGTTTTATAACACAGTGAAATAAATATAAATGTAATTAAATATCTCATCTCTACAATATTAATAAATAATTAAAACTATGGACTAGAATAGTAGACTACTAGAATCGTAAAAGAAAAGGTAATTTTAGCAACAACACTTTTTTTCTTCAAAAATACTATCTAATGCGTTTATTTAGATAGGTAAACGAAAACAATAGTTCATTGCAGGTAATTTTCGCGAAATATTTTAACAAAGTTAAAATAAGTTTAAAAACTCTTGAGATCATAATGACATGGTTGTGACCGCATATGCAAATATGCTCTTTTTAGTCAACAACTAACAAGGTGTTAGTTTTGAACTTTCTCACAAAATATATAAAAACTTATAAAACTGTACGCGTCCACACCAGAAACACTCGTTATTTTTAGCTCAATCATATTTATTATAACAACCTATATATAGGTAATCGCCCAAAATAAAATTATTACGTATTATCCCTACAATTCTCAATTGAAAAATGTAAAAATATGTTTGATAAATGCAAAAATATATTTGTATTTGTAAGAAAATACAAATTGTTAATGTTCTTAAAGTTTTCAGTCATGATTAGATGTTAGCGTTTTCGCGAATACTTATATAATAGTAATTATACTTATATATATATATTATTTTCTGGTAAAAATAATTCACGAACTAAAACATTATTTGCTTTATTTATTCTCTTATAATCATATCAATAAACAATATTCTTTTATACAATTTCTTACTTAGGTCATTGTAGGATTTCCACTTACAGATTATTTTATTCTTTTTTTTTGTAGATAAATTTTGATTTCTATCGTTTCGCATGAGACAAACATTTTAAAAATGTATTTATTCAGAAAGCCGCTCTTAAATGATTATTACTATTATTATTATTTTTAGTTTAAGTTTATCGTTTTATTTTTAAAATTTATAATTAAAATATTTTAGTATAAATTATTATAATTATAGTGAAAGGTAAAGTAATATTAATATTGTGTGTTTTTGTTTTATAATGTTACAAACATAAGATTATTATATCATATTTTATTTTCAACATAAGTCTTTGAAAATGTATTTAATATTTATTTTGTTTTAACTACGGTCTACGGCGACTTTAAAAAAAAAATCTCTACACACAAAGTAAAGTAGACTTTGTTGGTAAATAACAAAACAAGCTTCCTAAATAAAAAATAGTATCCATCTATTTACGTTAGGTTTAATTATCTACATAATATATTAATATGTTATATTAAATAAAAATTAAAACTTGTGTATTTTTTTTTTTATATCAGTATAATATTGCCATCAGATTTAAATAATTGATAAATTATAAAGTATACAAAAAAAAAGTAAAATAAACGTAATTTATCGATTCTTAAGCTATAATCAAGTAAATGTAAGTAATGTAATCTACATATTTATAATAGTGATCGTGATTTAGAAATCTTTTTCAGTGGTAACTCTGAATAAAATTTTATTGGCCTTTTGGTTGAAATTCGACCAAAAATTAATCGATGTATATACAGCTAATTGTTTAATATAGAAATTTGATTTTTCTGTTTATAAAAATACAAATCGAAATTATGTTTGTTTTACCAATTGTAATTTGTATCGGTTGAAAACCGATTGTAAACTGATCACAGGATGTATATAAACAACGTCTCCAATATCGGTGGGTACCTATATATTTATATATATATATATAACTAAGATAATGAACCAATGATAATCCTGCGTAACGAATAAGAAATTCGACAATGTGATTCTTTATACGTTTTATTATAAACAATACTCAATAGTAAAGATTTTATATTATATAAGTATATAAACACATAAATCAAATCTCGTTAGGAAACAAAATGTTACAACGTTATACACATATATCTCATACATAATATAAGTACAGTACGTCAGTACCTATACAAATTACAAAAGTTTATAAGCTATATGTACCATACACAATATAAGTCTAAGTCTTCTACATTGCACATATGTTTATGTATAGGTACAAATTAATATGTTTATATAATTTTAAGCACCAAAAACGTTATTTCGCACGTGTATAAACCTCAAAATTGTTGTTACATTTATGACACAATTGTTATTAATTTATTTGTTTATTAGTTCTGTATTTTTTTAGCTGTCTACAATTTTTCTGTTTCGTATTACTAACACGTGTATATTATACGTAAATATATTTTAAATTTATTGTACACATTAGTTCAAAAATAATTATAAAACAATAGAAAATGATCTTTGGTTTACATGTAGAATAGGTTTGATTAGATATAGAACAATACCATTATGATTTTTGAATAATTTAATTTTCTTATTAAATTCATATAGCATGAGTATTACTGGTTTTTATAAAATATGCTATAGTTTATTCTCATAATGAAATGAAAGGTAGTTAATAAATTAATTAATTTGTTAATAAAAGAACGCAAACAAATTTACATTTAACGTACGTCGTTTTATGTACAAACTAAATTTTAATTAGTTTTAATTAGTTAATTAATGATCGTCAGCATTAAAATATTATAACAATATTTAAAGTTTTTATTTATGACTTTAATAAGTTAACTTTCATTTTCAAATAGAATACAATCAAAAATGTAATTGATAATAGTGAACAAATTTTAATAGATTTAACACAAAGGAATAACAAATTATTTTTAAAATTTTCAAATACCTACATATAAAAATGAATAACTACGATTCTGTTTTATATTATATTTTTTTAATATAAAAATGATAGATATTAATCATTACATATTTACAGTTGTAAACATAAGTGCATTTAAAATACGTATATTTATGTAACAAAAACCACTTCCAGGTTAGAATTCGAACTAATGTTACTGTTAGTATATAATTACGAGTTAGTGGTTATAATAGTAAAATCGCATATAGGAGCATTATTACATGTTTTCAATCTTATAAAATAAACATCTAAAACCCTGCTCAGAACCTGATACTTGGAAAGACTCTGCCTTTTAGTACCTATTTATTTGAATTTAAGTAGTAAACTGCAGAAGACAAGACCTATTACTTTATTATTTAGGAATATATACTTTGAAAAAATACATGACTATATCATTATTTTATTGTTACTTATTTATTTATGTTTTATGCCGCATTTCATATATTAGTTTTTATTGTTTCACATTTTAAAACATATGTCACAAAACACAATGTACTAAGTTCACAAAGTAACAAATTCTATACATTTTAATAGATAAAATCAATGTTTATTGTTTAGATAATTAGACATCTAAAAATCTTTTACAAACCATTTTTTAGAGATTCCAATATTTGTTAATAGGTATCTTTTAAACTATTTTGAAACTATTTACTCGTAACTCCATTAGGGAATATTTACAAAACGTTAAGTGTGGTCAAAAAAGTAGATAATTAAATTAATAAAATAATTTACTATAATAAATTATATAAAGATCATAAATAATTTCCAATTAATTAGTTAAGCTATATAATGAAAAGCACAACGATTTATGTATATATATTAATAACAAAATATGCCGTTTGGTTTGATATTGAAATTTGGTTAATATAGATATTAAATGTTAAAATCTTTAACTCCAAATATATAAATATAAATAATGTTATAATGATACTAGTATGTAAAGTTGTTTATGTGCGTTTGTTTAAGTAAGAAATATAATTTTAAATAAGATCTTTTAAATATTCAAACATTATTAAGAACTATTGAAAAATATTTCTTTATTCTGATTTAATTTAAATATTATTTAATATTGTTTTTATCCATATTAATATAGAAATTAACATGATTATATTTTATTTTAATATGTATTATTAGCGAGGTTGAGTAAGAATAGTAAAACAAGTAGGAAAGATATAGCTAATGTAGTGTTTACTTGGAATTTTATGGGGAGCAGAGCTTAAGATTAACTTAGGAAAACGTATTTGGATGTTGTGAAAGAAGATCTGGATAGTGGATAGAAGTCATAAAGTGGAGAGAAATAGGGGGTAACTGTGAGAGCAGCAAAAAATACTTAGAGAATATTAAATGCCAGAAGATTTTTGTATCAGGGTTTGTTGTATTTGCAATATATATACATAATTTTTTTATATGGAAGTATTTTTTTGTTTTTATAATTTGATCAATTGCTCATCTCAGTACTTCTTATTTATTTAATTTTTAGAAAAGATTTATTAATGTAAATGTCATCTATTATTTAAAATTGTCAAAATGTAATTTTTTATTCCATCAATATTTTCCTTTCGTATTGTAGTATAGAGTTTTAGACATAAAATATTATACATGTTTTAGTAAGGTATAAATAATTAAAACAAAAATTGTCATATATAATCGTTTTTCTAATTATATTAACAAGTAATAACATTGGAAGTTCATGTCTGAAGAATTCATAAAAGTTGATACGTAATATTTTGATGGAGTATCCAAATACAAATATGTTATTTATGATATCATATATGATATATCTATGTGTACAGAAACTGGATATTTTTAACACTTTCATTGATTAGTAATTTTATTTATATTACATGTTTTATTTTAATTATTATTAAACGATTTCTACAAAATGTTTTAAACTTCAAGTATATTTTAAAGCAGTAAATATTATAATAAGTCATACTTGTTTATTATTATATTTTAAGAAAAACTTACGTTGAATCAAACTATGCTTGAACAGACTAATCAAAACAAAATAATATTATGTATATATAAATATTATGAGACTAATAAATAGAAAAATAATAAATAAAATTTTACTAGTTATTTTTTTTAAATCTGATCGGTTGTATATCTGAGTATTAACACAGTAACAATATAACTATAGATTATAGTTGTAAATATTTAAATTTTCTAATTAAACTATAAGCAATTCTAAATTTGTACAACAACGAAATTCAAGAAAATAATTATTCGTAACTGTTATAGATACTCGTATATAACATGCAACTAAAACTTTTAAACTAAAATCACATTAAAAATCAAGCTGTCTCCATCATGTCCAAGTAAGTTTTTAAAAAATTTCAAATAAAATTTATATAAATAATATTTGAATAATTTAACATCAAAAAGTGAAAAAAAAATCATATATAGGAAATAGTACTCAAACTTCAAATAAGGATATTAACATGACTAGTATATTTAAGAAAATTGATTAGCTTTTTATAATATTTCTTGACGGATAATTTGCATAAGCATTTAATATAAACAATACTAACAGTGGCAAAAACTACCGATTTTACTTAAGTTTTATAACTATAGGTAAATGATATCATATATTTTTAATCTAAACATGTTCAATGATTAAATAAGTTCATTACTTTTTATTTAAATAAAAATGTTAGTTAATAACAAAATATACAAACGAAATATTTTTAAGATAATATTTGTATTATATTTTTACAAACACAAATTTTAATATATATGTGAACTCTGTAGTTTTTAAATACAAAAAAACAAAAATTGATGTTATTCATAATTTAATAAATTGAATATTCAACTGAATAGATTTGAGCGTCAGATAAAAAATAGATTAGGTAACTATGATTTTAAAAGTATTAAGAAATTAATTACCTTTGAGCATGTAAACATTTTATTTTACTCGATAATAAATTATTAATATTCAATCTCATCCCAATATTATTAAATTTCACAATATATAAACAGAATCAATATTATAGTTTAAATAGGTAGGTTCTTAAATACCTAATACAAATAAAACATATTGACATCTATTAATTATTATAGGTACATATACATAATGTTTTAATTTCATTATTCAATTTAATTAAATTTATCTGAATTACTATTGTCTTAAAAAAAATGAATATCTATCTTATTAATCATGAATATATTTTATATATATGTTATAGTTTGGTAAGTTGAATAATTGTTGTTAAATTATTGTTTAGAAACATTGCAGCGCAAAAAAATAATAGTTGAAAAATAATAAAGAATGGACACCTATGATGATTATGTACCTATTAAATTTGTTTTATTATAATTATTTTACATAAAATATTAAATCAAGGGCATATACTTATGCACTTTTTGGAAAACTATTGAAACTAGATTAACATAATTATTTGTGTCTATTATTAATAGAGTATTTTGTTTATTTAAAACAATTTTTATTAAAGATTTATTTAAATACCTTATTTACCTTATTACTTAAATAAAGAATTATAATTTAGAAAAAAGAAATAGAAAATCAATAGTTTGTTTACAATATTCATAACTACCAAATTATGTTAAACTACACAACACTAAGTAGATATCTTGATTATTAAATAAAATAGCGCCCATAATAAAGGACCTCATAAATAAATAATGGAAAATTCTACAAGTTTTATATTTTTAAAATTATTTTTTTAATTTGTATACTGTAAACCAATTTCAGTCTCTTTCTCAATATATAAGTCTTTTTTTTTTATTCCATACTCTTTTAATACAGCAATGTCCCAAGATATAACTTAGAGATACTTTTGATGATTTATGCATATAATTTTTCCATTATCAAATACCACAATGAAATGTTGAATTATGAAAGAACAATTAAACAATTAATCGACTTAAAATTCTTATATTATTTGATATAGTTTAGTACAGATGTTTTAAATTATAGCCATTATATGGATTATAATGAAAAGACATAATATTTATTTGATATAGTTAAGAAGCAGAAATTAAAACCCAATTTTAATATACTTGGTGGACTCGTAGAAGATTTTGAATAAGTTTAAGTATTTATGGTATAAATGTTATTTTGGATTTTAGTAAATATTTATACATTATAAGCAAGGATAATTTAAAACTGATAATATTAAGGATAAGATAATAATATAACTAATAAGATTATAATTATAGGTACTTATATTATATACCTATATTATGGGTACTAATATTTAATAAACTAAATTGATAAAAGATATATCTAAAATAATTATATCTTAAATATACATATAATGATTTTAAAATAAATTACAACTACATAGAATATTGTGTTCTTCGAAATTAGTTTTATTAGCTTGTGGTTAATATTATTTTATTTTATATATTTTTATACCAATTACCTACATAGAGCATTAAAAATATCCAGTTCCAGTAGGAATGAGATTATAATTTCTTCTGTACTAACCTTTATAATTACCCTGTGCATTTTAAAGTTAACTGTTAACTTTTATTTAATAATATTCAATAAGTCCATCTGTTATTGAATTTTATGTAATAAACTGAACTATTTAGATGTAAAATGTATGATTTTGAACAGTGTTAAATTAAATACTGTCCTTTGAGATCAATTAATATACCGATTTATGTGCAAGTAGAAACAAATAATTTGGTATTTCTTACACTATCTGCATGTACAAGTCATACAAAATAAAATAAAAATGTTCATAATATTACATAGGTACATTATAGAAATTGACTAGGTTCTTTTAGAGTAATCAATAAATGCAAAATTAATAAGTTTTCTGTGAATAATAGTGTTAGTTATTATGGTTATAAACTATAATGTAATGGGATCTTTTCAGTATGAAAATAATCTCAAAAGTAACTGTTTATAATAATACTAACAAATATTAAAAATATAATAGAAGATAAATTATGTAATTTTTTTCTTAGGATGAAAAAAGATGAGAGAGGAAAGGAATATTGAAAAGTGGTTAGGAATTAAATGAAGTATTATTATTATTTGTGGTATTTTTAGAGCGAGTAAAAAAGTAAAAATATTACATTGACTTACATATAGCTCATGGACAACATATGAATAACCATAAAATGTTATTTACCTAATTATATTAAATACGAATAAATTTATATTTAATATAAATACACTTAAATGTTATGTACACACATAATACACGCACACATATAAATGGAATAATAGCAACAAAAGAAAAAAAAAATTATAAATTATTTACGAATTTAAATTTAAAATATATAATATTAGGAATATCTTAGACTAGCAACGTTAAATAGAACAGAACACTATCAGTCAACATGCTTGCGCAATTATTATTTAAATCTGTTCCAAAAGTAAAGTAAAGAAAAAAGGGAAAATTTTAATATAAGATAGGACCAACAATGATTATATTGCACAAACATTAACAAAATGTTTTGGGAAATATTAACATTTTTTCCTCAAAAAAAAAAAAATTATAATTTGTATATTATTAATAATATGCTTTGAAAAGTGTTATTTTGACAACGTTATTATTATGGTGCACGCGATTTAATTTAAATGTATCTAATTGAAAATATAATTAATAAATAAACATAATTTACCTTCTTTAGACATGATAAATATCAATGAATTCAAAGTCAGTTAAAGATGTTTTAGAAAGAAGAATTATGTTAACATTTGAAGATTGATGAAATTATTAACAGTCAGTTAATGAATCAGCAAGAGACATTAACAAACTGGATGCATCTCCTTTACCTAAAAATTATAACATGTAATTTATTATAATAACATCATATATCAATTGGTACATGATTAATGTACATAAAAAATATAAACTAAGTCGAAAATTAATAACTCAATAACTCTTATTAAATTTAGTTTCTAAGTAAAATTTCTTAATAGCTTAAGCTCATGTTATTTGTACCTTTATTGGTTTTGAATGATACTTGAAGTACACGATTGCCTAACGTATATCCATTTAAAGATTGGATGGCAACAACTGCTTCATCATAATTAGTCATTGTGACAAATCCAAATCCTTTACATTTATTTGTTTGTAAATCTCTGATTACTTTAACACTCTGTACAGCACCAAAAGGACCAAAAAGTTGCCATAATACATTTTCCTCGGTTTCTGGAGCCAGGTTATATACAAATATGCACCAACCAGATCCATTCATTGAATTACCGGGTAACATTGAGTTTGCTAACAAATCACCAGCTAACGGTGAGTATCTAAAATTAAATCATAATTTACAATTATATATTTTAATAGTTTAAAATAATTAAATTGATAATTTGAACAAAAAATGTTAATTAAAAATTAAAACTTTAGACATTTCAAAATGTACTTAAAATTTAATTACAAAATTAAACTTTCATTTATAAATTAATGACAACTTATTATAAAGATATATATTTTATTCTATAACTTTAAATTATTTGTTTAGTAAGTGATTGAATTGCCGAATGGATAAAGTAAACAATGAATACATGTAGTGTCATTGGTTAAATCTTTTAACTTAGTGTAAGACAATTTATTTAGTAAATTGACATGTCAATAACAGTAGTCTAACAGTGCAAAATATAATTTCTGCAAATATGTGACTAAAAATACATTAAGTCTAAATAATAAGTTTATGGCCAAGTGAATATTATTACAACTATAATATATAGAATAAAATGCAGAATTTTAATACACTTTCAATGTCAACACATAGATATTACTATTTACTATATTATCTTAAAATAAATTCTTAGTATAATAATAGGGGAGTAATATTTTATTACCATTAATATTTTAATAGGTCATATTATTTATTATTTCAAATTTATCAGTCTCTTTAATAGTATACTATTAAGTTATATTTAGCTATACATACTGGATAATAGATCCAAAACTCTAATAACAACTAAAAATATGAATTTAAAAAAAAAAATTACAATATTAATTAAATATTATTTAGACATTGTTTTTCCTTGATTTATATATTATATTTTGACTTTTTTTATTATTGAATAAAAACTCAAGATATTTTCATAGGTCTCTCAGGCTTGTTAATATTCTAATAATTGTTTAAAAAAAAATTTCTAGTTGATATTAGTTATAACTAATCAATTTGAACTTTTATTTGAACAATTATTAATTATCAGTAAATCAATACTAAATAAAATAGATAATAAATAATAATAAATAAATAAATAAAACAAAAATTAGGTAAAGGATATTTAAATTATTCAAACACATAAAATCATTTAAGAAAAATCTGTTAAAATGTTTAAAACTTTAAAACTTAAAATTGTTAAATTATTATTTGTATATTATTATTATTATTTTTTTTTATGTTTAGAGAGTTCTATTAAAGAAACTATACTGACCTCTGTAAGCCTTTGTTTATGGCTAGCATGGTCTTTCCAGTGCTAAAACAAAATAAAAATTAAAAAATATATATATATATATTAATATAAATATTTGAATAAACAATAAAATAAATATAAAATAAATTGTACAACGAGCGGCAGCTTCAATAACTATAAGTTATGACGAAAAATTAAACTAATAACTTTAGTTATTTGATGCACCAAAAATAAGACAGTAAAGGAGGTTGGTACAAGTTCATCATATTTTGAAAATTGATCGAATAAGTATCTAGTTCTTATTTATTACATCGAATTTTAAATTTATCAATTTAAACAATGTATTAAAAATATGATTTATTAAATAAAAATAAATAATATGTATGTATTTTTTTACAAAAAAAAAATAATAATAACTACATATTTTCAATTTAAATTGTTACATGAATATTGAAATAATACTATGTACCCCATTATATTTTAATAATAAAACATTAACTTTATTTCAATATGTTATGTGTGCATTAATAAGGTTAAAGTGTGATTATTCTATACAAAAAATTTGTTCCTGCCAGTAATTTATAGTGCTCTTTAGCACTAAATAAAAAATAATTGGAAATATATTACCTATGCCATCTCGTGATACATCAATCCATTGGTTATAAATCACACTTTGTTACAGATCCAGGAATGGTGTGAACCATTTCTCCTCTCCATTGAATGAATTATTGTGTTTAGACAAATCTTAATTTATATTCTTTATGTAATATTTTGATTTATATTAATAGTTAGTAATAAAATAATGTCAATTTAAAAATTGTTTTGATCAGCATCCGTATAAAAATATTAGAAGTAGGAATAAACTACAATATTAGTTATAAAATTTAAAATTATAATTTAATTTATGATTTAAAAAAAAGATAAAGTTAACAACATATTAGTTTAGGCTAAGTTTTAATCCCACACATAATTATCCAAATGCATATAGTATTATACAAATGATTCTAATCAAGTTAAATGAAGTTAAACTATCATATTAAATTAAAACTATCATAAAACTAGAACTGAATCCTCCTAACCCTAATAATATTAACTTGTTGTAATGTTCTTTAAAATTTACAAATTTTAATCAAATAAATAATAGCTATTATTTATATCTTTTGCTAAAAAAATATGTGTAATATTAATTTAACATAATATCCTATAATACATAAGTGTATTATGTTCCATGTTTCAGATATAAAAAAAAAAAAAAATTATAAAACCAATTCAAAAAGCTGTTTTATATATATATTAATATCTAGTAAACATTTCATTATACAAAATATAAATTTATATATAAATATTCCAATATTACCTATAATATATACAACAAATTAATTGATATGTATAACACATAAGTGTTACAATGTTATTTTTACTAAACTAAAAGTCAATTTGAATAAATCAATGTTTGAAAATGTATACTTTTTAAATGTCTAGGATTCCAACTCCAACCTAATAGATTTTTTATACAAAAATTATAATATATTATATTATTATTATTTTATTTTACCTATATTAAAATTGGGAATTTAATCAAATTTTTTTTTAACTAAATGTATATATATATATATATATATATTATTTCAATAGAAAGAACATTACAACAGTCATATTTAAAATATCTCAAAAAGTTCCAACAAATTACTTTATGCTATGAATGTATTGGAAGATAGAATATATTATGTGCAATCAAATAAAATAAAATTTTAAACACCATTTATAAGCTGCCACACTTTGTAAAATAAAATAAAAACAAAACAAAGACAAAATAAAAGTATATTCTAAAATTGCAATAATATTAAAGAATATTGAATTAAAAACATACTATAATCACTAATTAATAAACATTTAAATAATCAGAAAAATTGTGGGTTTTAAAAATGTATTTGCATAAAAATAACAAAGAGTAAGTAAATAAGTAATAAATTTATACACTAAAATAAAATGCATAACTTATAAAAATATAAACAATTTTTAAGACATTAGGCATAATATGCAACAATTAGAGCCCAGAGATTCAGTATACAGTCTGATGATAGTTAAATAGCGGTTGAACAATATAATATTATCATTTCAGGAATCAATAAAAAAATATAATACACCAATTAGAATAGAATGTTAAATTAAAATTATAATTATTTTAGATGTTTAGATTGTTATATATGTTTTATATAAGGTGAAAATATAAGAACAAAACTTTGAAAACAGAAATAATTAATATTATAATTTATTCTTTATTACCAAATTTAAATGGTTAAAAATATGTACAGAATATAATTATAATATACAATAGTAATATCTTACATATTATTTTTCAAGAAATTTAACAGATATTTTAAAAATTTAAAAATTAAAAATGAATTATAAAAATAGTATATTTATTAATATATATTTACAATTACATAAATTTATTTATTTAAAATAATGTACGATTCTAAATAGTTTTATTTTAGTTATTAATTTTAATTATTTATTAAAAATATAATTTTTAACAATTATAATATTTATTAAACTTATTTAATTTATTATTTATAAATTAGTAATTACATTAAAATTGAATACTTAAAGTTTTTAAAAATCTATTATTTTTAATCATTTTAATTTTCATAATTAATTATAAAAATAATTAAATTAAAAATGAAAACTTTAATTAATCATATAATTTGTTTATATTATAATCAATTATTATAATATTATGTTAAAATATAAATTATAAATTTTCCCTAGTAAAATTTATGTTCAGAATAAAGGAAATGCTTTCTTAGAAATGTAATAATAAAGTAAAGTAATAATTGTAAACTATTGTTTACTTTATATGATATAATTTATCTTTTTTATTTTATTACATGAAAAGCACTTGAGAGACCATTTAAAGAATATTTATTTCAGAAATTCATAATTAACTAACTTTAATTAATACTCTACAAAATAAATGTAATAGGTAAATAAAAACAATTAAAAAACTTTTATACCTAATCAATTAAATAAAATCAATAATAAATCTTAAATGTTTTACTTATTTTATATTACATACATATTGTTCTATGTGACTTATATATTATTTATATATAAATAGTAAACCTACATTATTTTAATGCTATAAAATTATTTTTTCACTTATTTATAACTTCCTATATATTGTTTTATATTTTGTTATATCATTCAACTGTTATTTGTATATATCATTTGATGTTAAGATTTAATCCATCAATAAATAAATATTAATTTGTATAATAAATAATAATACTTAAATTTTATTTAATAAGATATACAAAATACAATGTTTTTTTTTTAATTTTACTTAAAATATACAAAACATTATACTATTTTTGACAATGCATATTTTAAAATTATCATTTAATGTAAATAATATATTTTTCTTTTTATCTAATCAAATTATTATTTAAGCATTTTTAATATTAATATAATTGGGACATGGAATACATCTTAATGAATTGATTCTAATAATATCAATGTAAAACAAATGAAGAGAAGAAATGGTCATACCTGGATAAAGGGGAGAGTGGAATATACCTGAAGCGCCCAGTAGGGTGATGAATAGGGCCAGCAGCAAACCTTCGTGCACCTTGAGGAGTTAGGTAAGCTGCTAATGCAGGTACTGCTTTATTGCTACTTGGATTATTGGCAAACTTCACAGTAATTGATTCTGTTGAACCTTTGGGTACGGTTCCATTTAGTTCTTGAATTGCTCGTTCAGCTTCAATTCTTTGATCAAATCTTATAAAACCAACACCTTTTGAAATTGCTAAAAATAAATTGTAGTAAATAAAATGTATATAACATTTGACCACTTAAATGAATAAGTTGTCAAAACATAATAAATAAAAACAATTTTACAAAATATGTTAAACGCTACAAAGTAATTATCATAGGGGCCTGTAGACATCTGTATCAAATGAGACTACCATATACTATTCCCTACTAAAATATGTAAATATTCATATTTGCACTAAAAATAAAAATAAATTATAAAATACTAAATAATTTATTTATAACACATTAGTCAAAAACGTATGATCTCATATATTTTAATGTATAACCATAATATATTTTTAATGTACAATGATATTAGTCTGGTATTAAATTCTAAAATTCCTGAATACCTTCATTGTAGTTTATATAATGATTGTCATTTTCTATTGAATTAATAAAAGTAAAAAGTCAATCAAAATATTCTTGATGATAGTAGATTGAAGCTTAGTTTTAATGATACTTAACTTTAAAAATGTACATGCATAGGAATAGCTTGTAACAGATATAGTGATAATTAGTTAAAGATAATTTATAAAATGTTTAAAGATTGTTGATCACACTATATAGTTTAACCTTTGAAGCTAAGATGAACAATTCCAGTTTATGTTTATTTCAATGTTTCTCTGTCAATCATGTTATATTAAACATGTTATTTTTTTATATTTATATTATTTAATCATTTTAATTCAGATTTACTGTTGTAAAATATTTTATATCATCTTCAGGGTTAAAATTAATTAGGTTTTCATTAACTTCAGTTAGTTTTAAAGTTTCTTGATTAAACAGACAATTTGAACCAGATATCATGTCATCCCGAACAAAATAATATTATATTTCCATTATCTTTGTTTCTTTAAAATGTAGATCAACAATATCATATTTTCATTTTTTTTATAAATACTACTATGCTATGGTGATTTAAGTTTATAAGGTCTGAATTGTTAATAAATAATAAATAATAATAATATTATGATTGTTTTTTAAAATTATTAATTTAGTTCCAAAAAATTATAAACTAAAAAGGTAGAACAAATGATACAATGTATTTTATTTAGTCATTTTTTACTATAAGTTAAGTAGCTTTTTACTTTTATTTCTATTAATATACTATGTATTTTACAACCAATAATAGCTTTAAATAATTGAGAAAAAACTACCTATTTTATTTTAATAAATTATATAGTTTATAAGTTTATTTACCAATTAGCTACCATTAAATTAATATCATAACACATTTAAGGAACGTCGAGTAATTAAATTAAAACATGTTAGATATTAAATATTTAAATGTTTTAAGTGTAATTTACGATAATATATTATGCAATTTATCAAAGCATTCTTTAATTTGTGATTGTTTTCAAGAACTTAAAAATATTAGTAAGTATAAAGCTATTTTTTGAAACTAGCTGAAACTATATTTAGAGACTAAAATGATTTATATTTGTATAGTTTATTAATTTATTATCCAAAAAAAAAAAAAAAAATATATATATATATATATATATGTCTATTAAAAAGAAAAATATTTTGAACATTTAAATTGAAGGTAATAGGAATTATACTGGTAATTTATTTCATCATAATAAAATTATATCAATTCATGGATTACTAAATGTATACATACATACATATATAAATATAAATTTAATTATAATAAACATTATTGATTATTAAATTTAGTTCAAATATTTATTGATAGATTTAAATTACAAATAAATCTATTAATTATGTATGAAAAAACTTGGTGATAATAATTCTCTAATAAAAATCAATAACTTACACGGCGAATGATCTCCACCAGTATTCCCCACAAATTGTCGTACTGTGAACATATCAGTAATATTTCTTCCATTAGAATATTTCAATATAAGTATTGAAAGAATAAATATATGCAACTAAACTCACCAGTCATATTATCACATAAAATTCTTGACGTTATTATACGACCATAAGGACTAAATAAATTTTCAAGGTCTTGTTGTGTCATATGTTTTGGAAGACCACTGACATATAAATTAGCCCCTTTAATTGCTTCACTACTAGGTCTTGCAAATGATACCTTATATTGAAAATAAAATACATTAAAATGTTTGTATTAATTTGTTTAGAATACAATATTCTTATATTGGTATGTTTGGAAAAAATAAATAATAAAAAAAAATTATTTTTTTTAAAAAAGTTTCCTAGCTAAGCGAAACTTTAGGAAAACAAACTGATGAAAACATGAAGAACCCCATTCCGCTTGACTAACAACAACACTTCTTGAGTTGTTAAATTGGGATATTCTCCAGCATATAGAGTACAAGATTTGGATCCTTTAAGTTTTATCTGTTTACTCACTTAAGATTTATTAGCCAGGTTCTTTTTATTGACTACGAAGAAATGAAAAAGGCCATTGATAAATTGATAAGAGAGATGTTGGGAGGGACGTGTAAGAAAGGTTTAACCTCTTCTCAGTTTCCCACCTTTGAAGAAATGTTTAAAGCTTTAAGGCGACTATATAGAAAAATAATACACTATACTCTTAAAATTTATTAATTTCATGAATAAATTAAAATTATTCTTTTTTTCTTTATAAATAATGTGATTTTACTTTCCAAAAATACCTCGTAAATTAATAAACTAATAATACAAAATATTCATTATTAATTATTGTACCTTAATTGTTTTATTTTGTAATCTTAATCCATTTAAAGTATTGATTGCTTTTTCTGCATCTTCTGGTCGATGGTAATTAACAAAACCATAACCTAAACTTTGACCTTTAAACCATAAAATTTAAAAAAACAATTAGTAAAATTATATTATTAAATACAAATTATAAAGACCTACATAATTTAACATTTTATTTAGAATTGTTAATAATGCTAAAATACAGTATGCAGAGTATATGTATGTATGTGAAATGTTTTTACATCAACATTTATAAATGTATTACATAATATGTTAAAAATAAGTTAATTTTTTTTAAAAAAATAACTATTAATTGATAAATATAAAATTATATAAACTATAAATATTTTTAATAAATATTAAATTAAAAAAATTTAATTAATTATGTAAAACATATTGAATAGTGGACTTATTTAAACTCAAATATAATTTTTAAGGCCATTTAATGAATTATGATTTAATTATATGAATGATAAATAAAAGTACCTATATTAAATAATTAATTTTAATTTAGTTTATTATATTATTTTGTGTTAATATTTGATTAATTAGATGCAATTACTTAAATTACATTAAATATACATTTTTAAATTTAAATATAAATATATGAAAATCAATTTTGTAAATCTATAATAAGTTAAGATCAATGGAATTTTTTAAAGCTAGGTTACATATATATATATATATAGACGGTAGCCAAATAAAAAAATACATATATTTTATTCAAAATAAACGTATAAACCCTAGTATTAAAATGTACAACTTGAATATTAAGAACTAACAAGGATTTTCATTACAGTACCTGATGGAAGAGATCCTGTTGTGAAAAAGCATGAAAAAAATAAAAGACACTTGTTATAAGTATATTTATATTTACATTTATATATTGTTTTAATGCCATTAAAAGTAAATATTTTTATATATATTCTACTATATTTAAAAAAAAAAAAACTATGAAACACACACTCTTTTGAGTGTCTTACATTTCCTAGTTGCATTATAGAAAAAATTGCATAATTATATTACAATAGAAATTAGTTATAAAAATGAAATATATTAAAATAGTTAAATAATGGCTTACGGTTAGGTATATAATAATAAAATAATTACCTAATATTATTTTAAATTAAATTTTGTCAATATTTTTATTGAATGCTAAATTGTAAATGCTGGTGTACTTTATATGTAATTAACAAAATATTTTTAAAATATTACCTAAAATTTAAGTATATTTAAATTTATATGATATAGTGTATACTGTATATAGTAGAAACTCCTCTTTATATTATATTATATTTAAAATATTGTAAGAGCTATTTATATATGCTATAGATATAATTGATTTATGACTATTGATATAGATAACTACAATAATTAATAGTAAGGACATATACAAAAGGAATAAAAGTATGCTATCCTTTGTATGGAAATTTAAAAATTAAATCCATCAAACATTATAATTATGGTTTTTTTTTAGTAGTAAAATTAAATTAGTTTCTATACTAAAAAGTTAAAAATAATTGTATTATTAATATTATAGTCTAACTGCCATGACTAAATATGCACTACACACTCCTGCAACGGTTCCGAAACATCATATCACAATCAAAAACATGGATTTTTCCTTAATACACAATAATATTAGTTTAATCCATAAAAGCTTTAATCATTTCATAATCATTTTATTGTTGAAGTTTGATAAAAAAATTTTAAATAAATACCAAACATCATATTAAAGATCAACATTTTATTAAACAAATTATAAATTACAGTTTATAACTTGAGAGATTAATTATCAAGGCAAATTATTTTAAATTCTTTATAAAATTAGGGAATAATCTAATTTATATTAAAATAAATAAAATATTGTGATAAAGTTATTTAAAAAATAAAACTTGAATTTTTATTTTAGTAAAAAAATCTTTTTACTTAATTTATTTAGTCTGTATTGCATATTAACAAAGAAAGACAAATTTTCAATAAGAATAAATATAATTCACACATATGTATAATTAAAAAGTTTTATACTAGAGTATACCAAAATTTAGAATTTTCTTAATAACAATTCAATAGTGTCTATAACTGTATTCTGTAAAAATCTTGTTTTATGGTAATAAAAAGTACATTAAAATTAATTTTGTCAAATACCTATTAAGGCCACGAGTGTTAATTTGATTGAACAACAATTGTTTTGCAAAGATTTACTCCTAATAATAGATAAATTTCTCCTAGATCATTAATATAATTCAATAATTGAATAACCAACGTAAAATAATTGTAACATTAGTGTGTTAAATACTTTATGTGAACAAGATTGTTATTTAAAATTTACTAATAAAAAAATTAATTTTATTATAGTACAATAATAATTCATTATTTACATCAATATACTATATACAATAAACTTCCGAATTCTGATAATGATTAAACACTATACCTATTTACTATAATATAATAAATGTTAAAATTAAGAATTTGACCCATCAAAATGTTGAATTAGCCAACTTGAAATCTTAAATTATTTTAAAAAATTTAAATAATATTTTTACTTAGGAGATATTACCAAGGAGTAAATTCTTCTGAAATATATGAAATTTGTATATAATTATTCATAATTGAATGTTTCCATCAGGTAAATATGTTTAATGTCTTCATACTTTCCATTGTATAACATTTAAATTAAAAATTATAATGTAATTATTCTCATAATGAGATATTGATATTCCCATGATAAAAATTGTTCCGCGAATTGAGATTAATTTTACAATTGATATCAAATAAATATGATCCACATAACCATAATAATAATTTTTAGATAAATAACAAAAAATTAATTATTTAATTTAGAGGATGTATATGTTGCAAAAAAATTAATTATTTATAAAATATTCAATTAAAATAAACTTCTATTACTATAGACCAAAACTAACTACAATAACTATATCAATCTATCTAAGTGTATTAGGAATAAATATATCAACCATATTTTATTCATATTATAATATTAAATGTTACATTTGTAACCTAGTTGCACAATACTCTTATTAAAATTAACTATGATACATTTATATATTAAACTTTATTGAAACAATATAAATACATCATATTACATACATACATACATACACGATAGCATACATTAAAATTTGTATCAAATTCCTTTTATTTGATTATTATAATGCAAAATTTACTAATTGTTGTTTAAGAAATATGTAATATAATAGGTATGTATTATTATATATATTTTGAATTGATTAAAATACAATAATATATATCTAACACTTAATTAAGAAAATTATATTATTTATTAATTTTAAAATTTTAATTTTCTATACTTATGTAAAACAATTTTTAATAATAACAAATATTGTTGGCAATATCTTGTTCAATAATTTGGCTATATTTTTTTGTATAAAACCATTATAAAATAATAAAACAATGATAGATATTCACCTATATTGTATATAAGAAATGCACCATGCAAATTTATTGTTCAATATTAGAATAAATTTAATTTTCTAAACTGTAAAGAATAATATAATATACGATCCAGATAGTGGTGTATTCAGTTTACAAATATTTATAGTAGATAGGTACAGATAGCTTTTTAGGTAATATATTATATTTATAAAAATTTACTATGGTTTAGTAATGGAATAGATTACATAATATTTTTTATTTCAAAGATTTTCCTAATTTATAAATATAATTTTTAATTTTTAGTTACATTAAAAGAAAATATTTAACTTTTTTAAATTAAAAATAAAAATAATTTCATTTATATTAAACTTATTACACAAGAATAGCATATTATGTTATTGGAAGTAATTTATTTTAAATAACTCATATAACTCATAAGTAAATATTAATTGGTATATTATAGTTTGAATGGTAAAAATATAATATAGGTGATCAGGATTTTGCATTAAAAAAATGGTAGGAATAGCATTCGTTTCCAATGTTATATCCACCGTTTTTGTAACACTAATTTCAGAACAACCTGTATGTCAGATTTAAATAATATATTATATTATGAATAATAAATAAATAAACTATACAATAGAGCTTACCTGTCACTTTATCTCTAATTAGTTTACAGCTTTCAACTTCACCAATTGAAGAAAATAATGATCTGATTTCTTCTTGAGTCATTGTTTGAGGTAAGTAATTTACAATAAGATTGGTTTTACTTTCTTCATTTAAAGAATTCCCTTGTGATGCATGGGAATTTGTACTAGAGGTATGTATTGAACCATTATGTGGTAGTGAATCCATTCCGTTTTGCATCATATTGAAATTTTTATTTTTATTTTTATTTGTTGATTAGTTATTTAGTTTTCAGTAAATAAATTAAATAAATGAAAACAAAATAGTATATCTGAAATGCAATAAAAATAATACTTATTAGATTCAGTTACTTTATATTAGATATAAATTAAATACCTAGGTATTAATTTATTGCTAATTAATAAATAAATATTGACAATATTTTTAAAATTTCTATATTTATTCCTATCTATTTTAAATCTTTTTATTATTTTTATCAAGTTATTTTAATTATCCAAATATATTTTTTAAAAAACTAATCATAACATTGATTAATTATTATTTATATGTGTAGAATATCTAAAACTTATACCTATAATAAGTAATCGTAGGCATATTTAATAATAAAACATTTATTATTATTATTATTCCTATGACTATTACAAAGGTAAATGGTAATTGTTTTAATAAGTAAATTGTATACGCATTAAATACTCGTAATATTTTTACTAAGTACACTAATAAAAATTTAATTTTTAAGTATAAACTAACATATTTTAAAATTTTAATTTGATGTATTTTAATTTTAATAACTCATAATAAATTAAATTATAAGAATATAAAAAAATCAATTTTTATACAGATTTAAAATTCTGATTCAATAAAATATTTATCATATAATTTAATATAATATAAGGTTATTTACTTTTAAAAAGAATATAAAATTAAAACATCAAAGTAAATAGATATTATTGTATTGATATGATGTTAAAGTTGATTTATTTTGTTAGATGTGTATAAATAATTTCTAAAAACTCACTGTATACAACTAGATGTATAGGTATATTATAAATTGTATTATATTTTATATTTAACCTAGGTATATAAAAACATTTAATACTATAAAAATATATTGTTTGAATTACATTTGACTAATAAAAACGAAACATCAAAATGTACTTAATTTAAGGTAGGTAACTCGTTGAATAAATAAATAAATTATAGGTAATGAATAAAATTGTAAAGTTGTAACAAAATATAATACATAAATATAAAAATGTATTTATAATATTTTCAATGATTTAAAAAATTATATGTACAAAACGAAAATCAAATAATTTAATACTCAATAATAGTATAAATACGACTTTTATATGTAATAAAATATATCAAAACTACATACAAAAAAACAAACATAATTAAAAAGATTAATTTAATTTTGTTATCACAAAATGTGTTGTTTAGATAATATAATATTATAATTGTATCATTAACGGTGTGGAGGGAGGTGAAAAAAATCAATAATAAAAAGTATGTAATCATTACCTAACAACCAAATATTTGACCCAACAGCTGACTATATGCCAGCTTATACATTTTCGGGTAACGAAACGATTTAAAAATATTTAAAAATGAACGAGACGGAGAGAGAAAGAGTAACAAACTCACACATACAGTGATAGAAGAAAAAGGAGAGAACGACAGAAATGGAATTAGGGCGTGTGTGTGTGAAAGAGAGAGATAAAGATTCAAAGATGTAAATAAAAAAACTATGGAAACGTAACTTTCGATATTATTTATTTATACCTGCGACGAACACATTTAACATTTTTAAAGTTCTTATAAACAAAAAGTGGCGTCGATATAATACCGTTATTATACTAATTAAAGCAAATATGTAAATATGTAAATTTAATGACTATATTATAATATACTGTACATTATTATTATTCAATGTGTTTTCGTATTGTGAATAGATTCGACGAATTAAATTTAATATTTTCCAAATTATTATATAGGTAATGGAAATTGTTAATATATTAATAATAATCTGCTCGCATACACACAAAAGCACTGACCATTGTGCATCGGACATATGGCGATAAGTAAAACACAATATATAATTATTTTATTTAAATACAGGTGACGATTGTAGTTGTACCTTGTACCATGAGAAAAAGAAAAATTAAATGAAGGCAAATGAATAACTGATTAAGAGTGCAAGTCGAAACCAAATAGTCGTCCTAAAAAGTTACATTATTTTTCTTGGCTCTACTGTTGGTTACGACAACCGTGGTATACTTGCCCCTCCGCACAACCCCCTTTGAACCATCAAGGATTTGTGCGTTGTCGACGCGCAAACGATTCTGAACTCCACGCCGAAAATTTCGAACGTCGCGGTGAGTGAGAGTGTGAGACGTGTTTACTGCTACACTCTACGTAGGTACTAAGGAGTAGACTAGAGAAGCGGTCGTTGCGCGCCGCCGCCGTGCGCTTTTGGTTGTTATTATTATTAAATTCAGTTTACGCGTGCCCGGACTACCGCCCGGAATTATAATCGTACACCAATATAATATACCTATAGGTATTATTATCACAATGGATTTGACCGAGATCGAAATGGCTCCGTCGAAATTTGTAAAAAATACCGTTTACTGTTTAGTGTTTAGTATTGTTCAGAATTTCAGATGGGTACGGTAATTATAATATGGGTATATAATATATAAATATTATATTATAATTATTATGGTTATTATATTACACACTATTATTGTACCGTCGTGTATTCGTGGTCCTTTCACGATATAACTTGTTTATAAATTATTATGTAAATTTAATAATATATTGATCGAGAGGCGTAAAAATGTGAATATATAGATTCGTAATTCGTATCAATAGGTCTATTAAGAACCGCGGACCTTACGCTAGAAAGCATAATTATTATTTTTAGTGAAGTTTCTCCCTCTCTTAAAGAAGTAACGTTGGTGTAATGGTGTTCCCGATTCTCGACAATGGTACAGTGTGCGAGTCACGATCTACACGAGTATTCCGGTCCGGGGGGCCGAATGACCAATTACCTAATTGATGTATAATGTAATATAAGCCACAGTGGTCAATATTATTATTTATTAATTATTATATATTATGATGGATTTAACGAATAAAGCAAATATAAAAATGACAAATATGTACATACCTATTGATATATTTATATACAATAAATTATTGTCAATAATAATATGTAATATGGTACCTATTTACTTAATTTAAAACGTTATATATATTATATATATATCACATATGTGAATATAGTGGGGTTTTCAACTCTCAAACTCAGAACTTTATATAACCCAAGCCTATATTGGTATATTATATATACCTAACCAACTATAGTTTCCATAGCGGTCCGTTTTGAAACTCACTAAACTTATCGCGGTCCAAAATACTTTTAAAACCTTTGTTAAACACATTAATTTATAGACATTTTTATTAAATATTTAGAAAATATTTAATGTGGAAAATTACATTTATCGACTTATCGAATTTTAGAAATATAGATTATTTTCATTGCCTACATAAATACGGATCCTATTCCTATGGTTTTTTATAATACATTTTTGTTTTAATGATCATGCAAACATATTATATAAAAACTATAATCTAATAATTTATTTACACGACGATCAGAATCCGAAAAAAAGTATCCGTCTATTAGTGATCTCTAGGTATTTGGTTTATAGTTCGACAGAGGTAGTAAAAACTAAAAATAGTCTTAATTAATCTTTTTCTTAGTAAAACTAAGATCTGTTTATAAGAATTAACGAAATTGTAAATTGGGAAGGACCAAGAATAAAATAATGGCAATTATATCCAAATTATGTAATGTTATATGTATTAACTAATAGTTATTAGTTTATTACTAGGGAACGAATTTATATTACTTTTTATAATTTATATAATATAAAATTATTTATATAAATACTTAAGTATAATTTATAAAATATGAGGAAATACATTAAAATATGTGTAAAAAAATACATTTTTGTATGTATAAAAAATTTGAAAAAGTAATTAAAACCCGTTCATAAGATTCGAATTTTTTATCGTATAATTATCGGCTTTATCGGCGTCTTTCGGTCGGGTTGTTCAGACGAACTTTTACCATAATATGCATTGATTTTATAATATACGGTATATTATAAAGCAAGACATATGCAACTCTACTATTTACGATTTTTTCTTTTATTCACTCGTTTTCAGTCTGATTAGAAAAATGATCAACGATAAATGATTAGCTAGCGCTATCAGTCGAAATACCAAAACCTCTAAATGTAATGTATACATTACTACAATAAACCGAATAGGTTTTTCCATCGTATTACCGAAAACGATTTTCAGTGACAAAACTGAACGATATCGGTCTAATCAGTCAAACCGTTCGTAACTGTTATCGTTTAAAAGTACTCATATGAGGTATGCCTACTTAACATTACCATTCGTTTATATGGTAATATACTAAAATAATTGATACGACAAAATGACCGTCCCTTATTGTAATTTTTTACTCAAATCCTGTGTAAGAGTAGCGTATTTAATAATAAAATTCTATTTTTAAAGTTTTAAAATTTTGAATGCTCAAATGTTAAATGTTGCCTACTAGATATTAAAATTTATTTTTGAAACAGCTAAAGGACCATTCTATATCGACTGATGTAATCATTAATTGGTGCATTTTAGATGCGCGCGATTTCTAAAGGGGATAATTGATATCGATAGGTTAGGATTGATAAATGGATAATTCCAAATTTTTAGAACGATTGTCATTAAGTATATGATTTTTGAAATTCAACAAAATCAGGATTTTTTCTGTAACAGGCAAAATTATACATTTTTTTACGATATTCCCTACTTGTTCATTTATGAGTTTTAATTTTCATACTAATGATAGTATAATAGTATTATTATCATAATAAGCACATTTTTACTCTCTTGTAATTGTATGATGTACTCTAAAGCTAAAATTTACTGAGAGGAAAATTAAATTATTTTGCATAATATTTTAAGCTTTTATAATTCTCAAATATATTGAGAAACTTTAGATTCAATAGTAATGGTGATTTTATACTTATATATATATATATACTTAAAATACATAAATCAAATAAATTATCTGTACTTATACACTAGACGACTAAACGTCCGAACGGAAAATACTTAGATAGATACTGAAGACCTAACACTAAAAGGTTATTTAACGATTACCAATCACTTATAAATGTAGAAAAAATAAGATAACGATTAAAAATAGAAATAACGACGATATAAGTAAAAGTAGTATTTTTATCTGCATAAGTGTGTTCGTATCAAAGATACAAATAAATAACAAAATTTTAAAATATATATACAAACTAGTGAAATATGTAAAAATGGGGACTTATACCAAAATATGTGAAAATATATAAAATAAAATTGGTATAATTTTAATAAGGACGATTTAAATCGTATACATTTTTACTTACCATACCTTAAATATCTTATTATAATAAAAATATGTATTTACATAAGTATCCATTCCCTAGTTATTACTGTTGATTACAAATTTACAACAATGATTGATAACTAGGACATGGATTTAAATTTAAAAAATGTGGGAAGGTCAATTCTTGACGTTCTCCTTCGTTCATACATTTAAATTTGCATTAGTTATCATGAAAAACTCAAATCAATTTCCACAATATAGGTATATTGTATAGGTCTGCATAATATACAATAATTGTCAAAATAGTTAAAAATAAGTAGAGGTGTGCGGTATGCCTAGAATGGAGCATTAAATTTAATTAAATTAATAATAATAACATTTTTATATATTATATATTATACAGGCCGCCCATTAGGAGCTCACACCCTCACATCATAAGTACTTTTCTAAGTCTTATTTCTATAGTTCATTGTAAAATTTTAAAATTAAAAATTATACTCATACAAAGACTAATACCATTATTTCTTTGTTTCTATAATAAAAATTATAACTTTCAATATAAAATACTGATTTTAATATGAAGTTCATGAGGGATGCACTGTACCCTTTATTTATTGTACCTATACAGAGTGATTATAATTTCTATCACGAAAATAACCGAAATGATATTGCAAATGAATCTATATAATTTTAACCATGGTTAAATTTGGTAGCACAAAATTCTGATTACTCTGTATATATATATATATAGGGAGTCCCAAATATACTAATTACAATACCTCTGCAAAACATTCAAATTTTTGAATGGGTTGAAAGGGTTGTTTAAAATTATTAGTAAGGTATATATTTAAAATATTGATAAAATTATATTAATTAATTATTTATGTGCATATCAAGAAATATAGCATTATAAGTTTTTTATAAAACATATTTGTTTAATTCTAAGTGCTATATAAATCCTATCTTATGGTCGTAATCTTATTGGAGAATAAAAATCGTAATCGTAAACTATCAAAGCTTATATATTCAAAATATACAATATTAAAATTATAGCGGACTGATTTTGTAATTAAATGTTATAAACATTAAATTATTGATATAAGTAGACGTCAGCTAAAAGTATGCATCCGATATTCATAGCATGATGCATTCCCGTGACGCAACGCGTAGTAGTTATTGATTATTTGTTTCCAACACGCACGGACCGCATATGGTTTTCCGCAGATTTCCAACGTTCGGTGTGCTAACCCCAACATCAACCACCCCCGACGAACTGACGGCACCCTCGAAACAATGTTGGTGATAAAATGAATATATCCTATATAACTAATATAATTTATTATATCGTTGCAACCGGGGTCGTACTTAGAGAGTGCATATCCAAAATATTATAGATACATGTATTATCATACACACTCACTGTGAATTATATTATAATATTATTGTAAATATGATGTCAATAGTCAATTAACTTGAGAAAATCGGAATACTCTTAAGAATATTTAAATGGAAGTTATTTTAAAAAATCGGGAAAGTCGATTCCGGACGTTCTTCCTTCGTCCTTCGTTCCTCGGATAAATTATAGTGGTTTATTATAATTAAGATTTGAATGCAATGATATTGCATTCGAAAATAAGATTCTGAGTGAAACTCAATATAATACAATGTATTATACTAATGATCCATTCCAAAATTTTACGACGTGTGTAAATATGAGAATACTCAAAACATATACAAGTCTCTACGTTAAAAATTTTTTTGGTAGTTTTTCTTGTTTGAAGGAAAAACATTTTAAGAAATTCGAAAAATGAGTTAAATACAGTACCAACTATATATTGCATATACATATACATATATATAAATAAATATATATGTTATAATTGCAATTTGCAACCGAAAGCATTATATTACCCTACTTATGGTAATTGGCCATTATTCTATCCGAAAAAGTGTCTTTTTTTTAAAAAAAAAACATAGTAAAACCAATACATTCTTCGCTTCACTCAGAATATAAAATATTATGAATAAGTGAATACAAAGAAAATATTGGGTAGAAAATAGGAATGCTATAGGATTGTATTATATAGGTACAATTTTAACAGTTACTATGAATCAAATAACAAACTTTTGAAATAAATTTAAAAATATTAGATTATTTGTTTTAATATGAACATAAATGTATAATACAATATTATACAACATACCTATTATATATACCTACGAGTATACTGTATATGGAATATAAAACGTGTATTTTAATATTACGTAAAAATTGAACATTTGGAGTAACTAAATATATAGACGAATATATTAGTATACCTAATATATGTTTTTTAATTAATTTTCTATACTTTGGATAATATGTGTATGTACGTACTTATATAAATAATAAATATACATAAAACTATATTATGGATATAATTAAAATAGTTAAATCTTAAATCACTTGACAATTATTTAACAATATAATTTTTAGAGTATATTTTAAATAAAAATGTAATATTTTTGGAATTATTTTTGCTATGGTATTTAGTAATGCATAAACCGTAATATATTACATTAATTCTAATTTAATCTGAAATTTTAAAAATGGAGGTTTTGTTTTTTGAAATCGAATTACTTAATCAATAAATTACAACAGAGAAAAAATACCTATATATCTACCCATAATTATACAACCTACGCGTTTTCAACGTTTTTTCGCGATGGAATTTTTCTAATATAAAACATTGAATTAAATATGACTAAATGAATGTTTAATAATAATCAATATATTAATATATAGCTATTAACGCATTGATATAAAATAACTATAGTAACCTATATAATAGTATTGTGTTTATAATTTAGGTATTTGTTCACGATTTACCAATAAATATCATTTATCAATAATTGTCACGATCATTGTGGAAATTACATTGTGTGTTTTAAATATTATTTCCATTATTTTTGTAATACGACATTCTGAACATCCTATATATGCTATAAAATATATATTATATTCATATTAACATATTATTACGCGTGAAGAAATATATGTATAGCAAAATATTACCTACAATAATATAGTGATACGTGTTCAAAGATGTTCATAAGAATATGAAAATATAGGAAATTGTATTTTACATATTTTGTAAATTTGCATATATTATATATATATATATATATATAGGTAACGTGGCGCCGAACAGATATTTCAGGTAGTTCAAATGAACTGCCTTGAAAATGGGGTGGGTGGGTCCTCAGAGAAATACCCCCTTTAAATAATGATCGAAACTGCTTATACACTTAATACTAATATAGATAATGAGCATTATTATATCTAATTATTATTTAATGGGTAAAAAAAGTGGAGGTTGGTACTAATAAAAGTAATTGAATCGGCTTGTTTTGGAGCTACTATATAGGTACTATATACGGGTAGTATAGGTATATACCTATTATGGATAATAATAAGAAGGCAAGATAATTTTATGTAACACGTATATTACATAAGAATAAAATATACCTAATTTATAAGGTAAATTTATTTTTATTAATCACAATTGAATAATTCATTTTGGTGGTTTATAATTTATGTTTTATGTATGTATATAATAAATTCTATTTTTAAATGTTTTATTTTTAATAATAAGTAGGTACATATATTTTTATTTTTTTAAATAAATATGAATTACAAATATAATACCTATACGCCTATATCAAATGTCTACAAGTTAATTTTAAAAATTCGTAATAATATTATATTTTGAGTAGGTAGGTACATTATTAGGATTTTTTTTTATGTTTTTTAGGACATAGTAAATAGGTATACATAAATATTTTAATACCCTAAAAATCTCGAACTTTAAAATCCTTTCTTATTCATATAATATAATTTTGATGTAGTTATAGATTACAGGATGATTTAAAATAACGTTACAAACATTTTCTCGTTTTATACTTATACGAAATAGAGGATGTTATGAAAAAACTATAATTCAATATACCCATATATAATATAATTTAATAAATTCTCTTTTAGAGTTTTCGAGGGTTATAATTTGAACATTTCCAATTTTTAATATAAAATTTAATTGGTATAACATAAAATTCTATTACAAAAAATTAGGTAATAATACAATTTTTCATTTTTATTATTATTTTGTGATGTTTATAAATTGTGTCTGCATTCTGGAGGGCTGATTTATAGGTTAGGTTAAGTATAAACTATAAGTATCAGCATAACAAATGGCGGAATGCCGGAATTGTAAACACACTATTATATTCTGTAAGTATCGTGAATAAAATATATTGCACGCAATATTTGTTAAAGATATAAAATAACGTATTTGCGACCGGTATAAAAAAATTAATTTTAGAAAATAAAATTGATATATGAACGAGGCAATGTCTACTCAGCTGACATGTCTTAATTAAATATATATAGGTATTATGTAATGTATATAGGTTCGGCGCAACGGTCAGCCGACTGCCTTAGTCTTAGACTAATCAAATCGTTGAATGTTTTTATAAATAAAATAAAAAGGCATCGGAGAGGAAATAACTATTTCTAATACTTTACGATTAGTTGACAAAATAAGGGTTGGATAGTTTTATAGGTATTTTCATAAAAGTTAAATTAGTTATGAAAAGTAAATTTTCTGTAATTATTTTGTGTAATTTTCCGGAATAACACGTATAAAGCAGGTATAAACTGATCAAATTAAACGGTTGAAAATTAAAACAACAGGTACCTAATATGTTTTTGACTAATAATTGTAATTTTTATATTTTCATGTTTTTTTTGTTCATTATTACATATTAAAATTACATACACAGCATATATATATATATATATATATATTTAATAATTTAAAATATTAATTTGCGATTTTACCATTTTCTACTCACTTATCCCTCGCAGCAGATTTCGTAGTAAAATGTATACAGTATATATGTATATATATGGTACATACAATTTCATGTAAATTTGAAATCGAATAAACGAGTATATTGTTATAGTAAAATCTAAAAACTCCGGAAAAAATAATCGCTGTACTTTAATATGCTTATTATAGTTATCTATTGTTATGTGGAATAAAAATAGATTACTATGCATCGAATACATAAAAAAAATAACTACCTATACGACTGTACCTCATACTAAATTCGTAGAAGGTCCATAAGTTTTTATAGTCGAATGATAAAATGTGTATTTTTTAAAAATCAATATTTAGTGACATGTTTACCGGTTAGAGTGTTTGTATTTATTTTCATTTTATGGTATAGATACCATAAGCGTACGTACAGGGTAGTTAAGGTAGGTAATTGACTACCCTACATTATTTTTTGATATTATCATAGTATATATTTATAAATATGCAATACAACATTTTTAATTGAAATAGTATAGGTACCTACTATATACATATATATATATATATGTAATTTCTGTTTTTTAATGTAACTAGAATCAAAGAGATGATTAACTACAAGGAGATCTGAGAAGTCAAACATTTAGCGGTATTTATTCTTAACGCCACCACGAAGCGGACTGTACAAATTATATAAATCAAAAGATAAATTAATAAAAAAAGTGGGAAGGCCGATTGTGGACGTTCCTTCTTCGTCCCTTCGATCCTCGGAGAAATTAGTGTTTCATTATAATTATTAAGATTTGAATGCAATGATATTGCATTAAAAAATACGATTCTGAGCGTATCTAAAATACTGATAATCCATTTCAAAATTTACCTCGAATGTTAATTACATATGTAAATATGCAAAATAAATTTCAAATTCCTACGATCAATATTCAAGGAGTTATCATTCCTTTTCAAGGAAAAACTTTAGGGAAATTCGAAAAATGATTATTTTTTTTATTTTATTTTATTATTTGTGGTAATGGAACCATTATTTTTACTCGAAAAAAGGTTTTCATAGAACAGAAAAAAAAAAACAAAAAGCTTATAAAAAAATTTGTCTGTTACGATTTTCAAAATATTTTGTAAAAAAATAAAGTAATATAGTATTGGACTTTTATAAAATTTTCAAACAGATAATCTCAAAATTGTAGGTAATATTAATTTTTTTCGGAAAACGTTCAAAGCTCTATATTTTTCCAAATAATTAACTATTCCGTTCCAAAATTTTACTACGCTTGTAAATAACCTATGTTAGTTCTCAAAAAAATTTTCAAGTCTCTACTACTATTAAAACTTAATAAGAAATTACGAAAAAAAAATATAATAAAAAACGTATAAAAAATTGCCAATTTTTCGCTTATTAAGGAAAAACTTTTGGGAAATTCTAAAAATTAACTTAATAAAGTACTAAGTAGACAAAATTTGCAAGCGAAGCATATGCTATACGTATCGGACTATTATTTCTACTTGAAAAAATGTTTTCATACATAAAAGAAAAAAACAACTTTGTAGAATCAATACATTCCTCGCTCCGCTCAGAATCTAAAAGACTAAACGATTATATTAAAAATTTTAAGGTTTAGTGAAATGAATAAATGTTTATAGTAATTTACATAAAAATGATACATATAAGTTAGGTTTATTACTAAATACTAAATATAATTGTTTGTATATTTATGACATTAAACATTTTAAATAATTAAAAATGATGTATGATTTAAAATTTTCGTTGATAGGTATAAACATACATTTATTTTTTATCTACTCTGCTGACAATGTCTATGTACGCCTATGTAAGTAGATACTGTTGTGTATAGGTTTGGTTACATCGCATAATTTCGTTTAGACGTTAAAAAATAGTTGTGTGCATAAATAAGTATTTACCTAATACCAACTATAAATGAATGAATAAATGGATAAAGACCAAAAAACTTTACCTATGTACATTGAACTTAAAAGATTGTTATGTAGGTAGATACATCATCGTACAATGGCGAATCTACAGGGTGAATATGGGGGTCAAATCTCCCCCACCACTTGTAGGTTTACAACTACAATTACTATTACATTAGATACTATTTAGACTTTAAACCTTTAATGGAAACTATAACTAGTCTTTAATACATTTTAATTAAACAATTAATCATCGTAATTAATAATTTTTTTAAAATTAGGTGAGGATGGCGATTTAAGTAGGTACTTCTAGAAAATCCTTTAAACATAATTTATAATATATTAAATGCATTTACATTTAATAAAAAATGTTATAGATTATTTTCGTATACCTATTTAAAAAGACTCATTAGCACTACTTATTATAGTATTGATAATTATTACGATTGTATATATTATCACACAATAAAGGTTAATTCGTTATATAATTCAGTATAGTAAAGAGTCATATATAGACCATAAAGTAGTATAGGCTATTAACGTTTTAGCCTCGTATAAGAATTGTCTATAGTAATTATATAGGTAATTTATAAAATAATCTAACTAGTAATCTGTAAAAATATAATAAGAATGGTAATCAGTAATTATATAATATTTGTTTATAAATATAATATAGGTCGGTGGCAGTTTTACGAAAGGTTCAATATCATGAGGTACTATATCGCTCCCTGCTAGACAAATGAAAAATATAATTAAAAGTTCATAATATATACTATATATGCAATAAGTAAATATATACATTTATTTATTATTATTATATTATTGCGTATTACTAAAATTTTGGACCCTTCCAGAAAATTGTTACTATAAGTAGTGCATTTTATGCGAATACTGAATGCATATAATTATTATTTTCATATGCATGCCTACATAATTTCTTTGAAAATTTTCTTTTGTGTTTTTTTTTTTAACATTATAGATTATACTATAATATGTAGGTATTACATTTCATAATAAGTCTCTATTAATATATAATACACGTATTAAGTAACTAATTATAAATAATATATATAATAATTTAGTTGCATAATATTTTAATTTGTATACATGTATTTTTTTATAATTTTATTTATATTTTCATGTTCAATAAAGATTAAAGAATGATAACACATTTTAAAATTATTATAATATTATAATTTAATTTAAAGGAAATACACTATAAATATATACATTATCATTGTCGATATAACAATGTATTTAATATTTGATCTAATTTATATTACTTACGTATTATTTACGATGACTGTTAAAATGTAAACTTAAGAACTCATTAAAGTTAGAGTTTAATTATTATGAAAATAAAGTATTTTGTAAATTATGATTTGTTTGCTAATCTAATCTAAGTTTTATTAACAAACCAGCAATTTATATAATAAAGAAAGAATGAAACAAAAATATTTAATAAATATTTAAATCATATTAATATGTAGAAAATATAATGTGTATACCTACTGTATATATATTATATTTTCTAATATAATATTTATATTTTGTATTTATATTATATTTATATTTATATATATATATATATATATATTATGATTAATTTATTACACTGTATCATTCTTTTTATTAATTTAATTTATTACATTTCAAGAATATGCCAAAATAATTAATTATACTTTATTATGCTTATCGGTAAATATTATTGTGTAAGTATAATAAAGATTTTAAAATAATATAACTATATTAGTTTTAGTTTAGTAGTTAGATGCTTCATATTATTTATATATTTATAATTACGTAATAAGACACTATAAAATATAAATTATTTTATATTTAATAAAATAATAACTATACATCGGTCTTCGTTTTTGTGTAATTTAAAATTAATATTTCACATTTAATACCTGATAAATCCATGCAAATCAATATACCTATAATCAATAACCTACTTGATACATTATCCCTGTATTTTATTTAAACACTAGATAAAATACTATTTAAATAATTAAATAATATTATTATAAATTAACAAACAAAATATGTCCAGTAATTTGAATAAAATCAAAATAATAAGCTATTTCATTCCTGGTTTACAACAAAAAGTACTAATTTTGATATTTTAATTTAATTTTTAATTTCAAAATGTTTTTAATTCAATAGTATCATAAGTAATATGTACCATATAAGGTATACGTTTATATAATATATACCTATAAGTATTAGCGTAGACAAAGTAGGTTGCTATAGTAACACAATATGTAAACCATGTCATAATTAATTATTTTTATGATGATTTATTCATTACCGTTACACATCACGTTATATTTTATTTAAATTTGTTATTTACATAAAATAAGTAGGTAGGTACATAATAGTAAATATTTACACATTATTAATTAAAATTTCAAATTAAATGTAAGTAGATAATATCATTATTATATCAGTAAAGGACGAAGGTTACATAGGTAGGTACTATAAAAGTAGGTAGTAACATTTTTAAATATCTATTTAAAGTACTAAAATATATAATAATACGTAAACGTAGGTAATCACGAATCATTAATTTAAATATTTATTTATTGATACCTCATATAGATACTAGAATATATTGTAATATTGCATATTATATATTATACTCGTATATAGTTATATATATGTTTGATACCTATAAATTACAAACTATTCTTTAAAATAAACTTAGTGGTGCTTTCCTTGTATGTGATAGATGGCAGTAGTACTTGGTTATGTTCGTATTAACTAGGTACCTAACTAGGTATATAAATTGAAATAATATCTAACGCCATGAGTTATATTCTATATCATTAATCCGTTTAATATTTTAAATTAATTTGGACAATTAGATAAATATCATGAGGATTAAGTACAAGTAGGTATATTTTTAAAACATTTATATATATATATAATTTGACTAATGACGTGAATTTAAGAATATAATTTTATGTAGCTATGTTATATTGGTATATAAGTATATTGGAATCATATACGAGGCAATGACTATGTACCTACATATTGAAGCTTAACCCTATATGTATATAAAAAAAATTTGAGTGACTGTTGTCTTTTATCTCTTTACTTTATTATAATTAATATATCAAATACAAGGAAGGAAGAGATGTTAATATGTCATTCTTCTATATACCACCTACGTTGATTACTTCGTACATTTTTTAGATTCTCGACTACCATATACCTATGGTTAATAAGACATTTATAATTTTAAATTAACATTAATTAAATTTAATAACATAATAGACAAACGTCTAAACCTTAATCTCATTTTATATAATTTACTACTTAGGATTGTCTAATGAATATTCGCTATTTAATATTAAATAAAGGTATATTACAATTAGGTAGTTATTATTTTATTATATATGAATCATTGAAATATACCAATTACTAATAGAAAAAAAGAAGTTCAAACGTTTGAAACAGATAAAAATAAACAAATAGGTACTTAGTTTAAATTAACTTTATATCTATTCCCAGACCATAATATTCATTGTATTAATTGATTAATTGAATGAACACCAAATAATTTGAAAACAAATTGTAGTAACGTAAATTAAGTGATCAGCAGTTGACTAATACTAATGATCAAGTTACATATTCATGATTTGGGTAAATCAATGTTTATAGTATCTTAACGAGTCATTGAAGGTTTAATAATGATTTAAATACATTAAAGTTATAACTGATTATAGTTATAGTGGTGAATCCAGAGGCGTATTTATCAATTTTTAAAGGGGGGGGGTTCAGATTTTTTTTAGAAACTTTTATAAAGGGTTAACCCTTCCCCCTCACCGTTTGGTAATATAAAATAATTATTTGCAAAAAAAATGAAAATAAACATGTTCTGTATCTATCTGTATACGTATATGTATATGTAAAATTTAAAACAGGTGGTAAAATAATATTATTAATAGCGAATTTGTTTTTTTTGTTCATGGGAGGGTTTAAACCCATTCAACCTACCCCCTCATACCCATAAATACGCCACTGGTGAATCCAAAAAAAACTTAACCTAACTTTAAATTGTTTACATATTTAAAGAATCGATTAGTTTCTTAGTATTTAATATAATATTATGAAACAAAATATAAATAGAGGAATATGCCACTCTCGATTCTCTATTAACTATATGTAAGTGTTTTATTCTAAAAAACAAAAACAAAATTACCTAATCATTATGTCCCCCAATTATTACTTTAATTGGTCAATGGTGGTTTAAATAATATAGAAAGAAGTATTTAGTAATTTATTCTATCCATACTCTTGTAAACTAGTTCCTTTTATCAGGTACTAATATTAATATGACTAGATATAAGAATACCCACATAAATGAAAATACACAAATTAAAACCGCTTGGAAAATAAATCGGGGGAAAAAAAATTAATCATCGACCTTTTTAGATCAAAAATATATAAGTACCTATATATATTATATAGTCTTTAATAAGTCCTTCATACATATTATTCAATTATAAACTTTTTTAACATAAGTTTATCAAGTTAATATTTTCATATTACAATTAAATGTGGTATTTTTGTCTGTCTTAAAAGTGAACATTATCAATTATAGGTGTATAGCCTGTTATTATTGAAAAACATTGTATATATTTACCCAAGTAGGTACCCAAAATCTAAATTCTATATCCAGATATCACGTTTTAGTCCGAAACCAAATAAATAAAAAAAATTATAATTAAACTGAAAATTGTTTATATGACTGTAATACTCGTAGTATAATATTAAACTACTTATATAGAAACTATAAATTCAATTTTTAGTGGTTACATTTATAATTTGTTTTTCCAAACAAAACAATAACACTAAAAAACACTACACGCGGTGATATTTAAGACAACTAAATATTGATTTAGGTTTCAATCTATTTGTCTTACAAAATAAATAGTTTTTACATACGACTAAATAGACTGCCAACCTGTGTGTAATCTCATTTATTTTGTTTTATAATTTCGTAGTAAATAATATTAACTAGGTACCTATATATTATATTCTAAAGCTGGTCTTAATATAGACACTAATAATTATGAATGAACTAAAATATAATTACCTCAAATTATGTTAGAATAGATTTATGTAATATTACGTATATAGTACAATATATAAGAGTATGAGTATCTAATATTTTATTTATATAATAGGTACAACATGTCACATCTACACAGTGCAATAATTAAATAATAATGTAAAATAATAATTATCGTTTACCTACATAAAAATAACAAAAAAATACCTATTTTACATACGTATATATCTTATATAAATAAATGTCTATATATGAATAAGTAAAATTAATACGTACCTATATGAATATTAATTGTAAACACATTCGGTTGTGTGTGTATGTGTGTATATTTATATATATATATATATATATATATATATATATTATATATATGTACGTAGAAAAATACACAGAATAAATATTAATTAACAAAAGCGGCCAAAAAAAACGAAAAAAAAAAAATTAATTAAAAAAATTAAAAAAAAAAAAAAAAATCCGTGCTTAAAACTAAGTATGTCCTAAAACAAAACACAAGTTGCAGTCAGAAAGTATGGGAACTAAATGGCAATAGTGCTCCGCGGCTATGGTTCACGATATCGATTGTTTGGACGACGACCGCCGAAAAACCGGGGTGCTGCTCCTCTCCAGTTACGACGTGGCCGCCGCCGGTACTTGCGCGCAAGTGCACGCCGCAAGAGTTGAACGGGAACGCGACGATGTTATGCGTATTGTCGTTTCATTTTATATCCTGCAGTCTATAGTCCGCTCCAACGTACAATATTATCGTTTATTTCGGATATATATTTATGTTAAACCGTCGTGCGTGCGTCCTACACACGAGATGACTGTGTGCGTACGACTTCGAATGTGTACGATTTTTCCACGGACACGTCAAAAAGAGTACAATCGTAGAAAACATTGGGCGGGTGAGACGGAGGGGAGGGGGAGAAAGCACACGCACAGGCCGGACGAATAGCGCGAACGGGTGATTGGTCGGGTCGCGTAGTTCCGCGAAATACTGCGGCGTACGAATACAGTAATCAATTCAGGGCTAGTGCTTCAATCTCGAGCGGGGCTGTGCGGTCCTAATGAAAGAATGGTATCGAATAAATGATTCTCAGAATGCTTACTACAAATTATTATATTCGTCTCGACTCTTGAGTAGGCCATCTACACCGGGTACTCAGAAATATAATTAATATTTGTTTAATGAGAGATAAAATAATAAGAAAAGTAATTACAATAATAATTAACATATTTCCCGTGCAATAAAGCTATTTAATAATATATGAACGTGACTGAATAGTCTTATGAAATGTACCTACATAATATTATGTATACCTATATCGTTTAACCTCTGCTATAATTATGTAATTATATATAACTTGTTGCGAGTAAATTTAAATGATTTCATGAGGACATTAAGTATTATAGCATAATATTAGTAGTTACTAATTATCATCAGAAAATTAAATCGACCAAAATGGAAACTTAAACCATACATACCATGTTTGCTGATGAAAATATTTAAGTATTAGGTAGGTACATACAGTAAAAATCAAAACAGTTATGGGTACAATATATGTATTGAGCGATTAAAACCTATTTTAAAGCGTTTAATGTCATTTAATTACAATTTATAAATGTATAAATACGCATCATATATGTTTTAAATCTCATAAATAAATATTAATTAAGAATAATTTAAAAATCGGTTATATATTAGATAGGTACACATTATTGATTTATAACAACTTAACTGTTGCGTTTTCTTGTTGATACTACAATACTGCATTTGGTTTATGTTACCTACCTGGTAAGAGGTTTCAACTTTATTTTGAATATATAATAATTATGTTAATCTGATGGTGGATATAATTAATTAATGTGTTAATAATATTTCTAACTATTTACCTATGATGAATACAAAAAGACTTTAAAATTAACTTTAATATTAAATTGAAAGTAATTATATACAGACTACCCTTAGTGATCAAAATATAGTGTTACAAAAGTTATGGACATAATAAGGATAACACTGAAAACGTATGAAATTTTATATTATTAACGTATTCATTATTTTAATAACATAAAATTTTGAAAATCCTGCATTTTGAAACACCTACATAATTTAAAAAAAAAAGAAACTTTTAATCATTATTACAAAAGAAAACTTTACGTGTTATATTAATAAAGTTAGTATTTTAAATGCATTTTACCATACAATATATATATATATATATATATATATATAGTATATACGTATTTATTTATATATATTTAGTGTTACTGGCAGGTACAGTTTAAATTAATTTATACAATCACCTGCCTAAAAAGAGTTTTATTATTATTTAATTTATTATTTGCTGCTAAAATTAGTCAAAAAGAACTTTTTAAAAATTCGAGTTTCCTACAATACTTAACAACTTATAATTACCATTGATAAAAATAATAATAATAGTAAACATTTGAATATTTTCTTTTATAGATATACTAATGTAGTAACTAATAATCATAAAGTTTTATACAGTGTATAGTTCCGAAGTGTTAAATATTACCTACTGTACCTATTAGAGTTTCATTTACCTAATATTTATCATGCACTAATAAATCAAGAAATATATTTTCTGATAAGCATATGATATGTAATCTATACTTATTCTAGATATATATTTTTGTGTATAAAAAATGCACAAATAATATACTGTTAAAATATGCATTATAATTTATATGCCTCAAATGTTTGTAAAAAAAAAGTTCTTATAATAAAAATACCTATAAATTATAATTAATAATTAGGTATTTAAAAAATAATAATTATTCATATTGAATAAAAATAATATACTTTAATTGTAAATTAAATAATCGCTAATTAGTAATTCGTATATTTATTCGTTTATAAATGTATATGTATTTATTCATTCAGCCTTTAAATAATGTAGGTAATTATTGTAATTATTTTTTCTTGCAGAATTCTATTCAAAATTACACGTTTTAGTAGTTAAATACAAAACACTACAATATTTTCATTAAAAAAAATATTACCTTTAAATATTTAAGTGTTCTCAAACTCTTGAGAAATTGTAAAGTATATAAATATTAAAATACAATTTTATAATAAGTTTTGAAACAAATTAACTAAACAAATATGATATTGAAACTTTGCTTTTCGCCTTTTAAAATTTCGAAGAATATAGTGTTTGTGTTTGAATTAATCTAATACTATAAAATATATTCATTAATTTAATAAGATAATTAACAATTAAATTCATACTATTAAATATTAATTTATAAAGTAACTCTGGACGACTAACTGCATAGTTTATATTTAAGATGATCCTTATGTAATTTATAATTTTTATTCGGTTTACTTTAAATTAATAGATAGGTACTTTAAAAGCTTAATAAAATACATTTTAGTAACTGAATAAATATGGTATTAAATTTGTATTAAAAATTCAGTTCAGTGTAAAGACTGAAATTTTAAATAAGTGGGAAGGTCGATTGTGGACGTTCCTTCTTCGTCCCTTCGGTCCTCGGAGAAATTAGTGGTTTATTATACTTAAGATTTGAATGCAATCATATTGCATTAGAAAATACGATACTGAGTGAAACTCAATATATTACAATATACTATACTGATAATCCATTCCAAAATTTTACCACGTGTGTAAATTACGAATTTAAATTATACAATAATATTATATTATATAATAATATTTAAAATAAATTTCAAGTTCCTACGATCTAAACTTAATTAGTTATCAACAAATAAATAATTTAAAATAATGAAACCATAATTTTATCGATTTTCAAGAACTTTTACGTTAAAAGCTTATAAAAAAAATTGTTAATCACGATTAACAAAATATTTTGTAAAGACATATGTCGTATATGTCTAGACTTCGATAAAATTTTAAAACCGATAAACCAAAAATTGCAGGAAATATTAACCATTTTTGGAAAAAATGTTAAAACTCTATACTTAGTCAGAAAATATCCTCTAATGAAATACACCTAAGTGAATACTCAAAAAAATTTTCAAGACACTACGATAAAACTCAATTAGTTATCACTAAATTATAAAATTTTAAATTTCAGAAACCGTAATTTTGCCAATTTTTCGTCATTTTTTACAGTTTTTCTTCTCTCGAGGAAAAGTTTTTGAGAAATTTGAAAAATGAGTTAAATAAAATACCAACTAGATGCAATTTGCTACTGAAAGCATACCCTATTCGTGGTAATCGGACCATTATTTCGTATCCGAAAAAGTGTCTTCAAAAATAAAAAAAATAAATCTTTGTAAAACCAATACTCGCTTCGCTCAGAATCTAAAATTCTGTATTTAATCTTCTAAAGTAAAATATTTTAAAAAAACATACTCGTAAACGTAAAGATTATCACGGGAAATAAAATTAGTTAACAATGGATTGTTTCTATTTAATTTTGAGGTTGTACCCGTAACTACAAAATTTGTTTTGTTATATGAATTTGTTCATACAACATAATAAATCGGTTGTGGGTACTTAAAAGATCAAGTTTAGTCGTGTCAACTACTGTTTTATTTAATGTTACAAAACATTTTTGTAGTTCTAGATATTTATTTTCAATACAATAAAACATAATGTTGTTATAACTATTATAACAACTATAATAGTGAGACTAGAACTAGTGACTTTTGCAAATACAACCATAAAATTCTATACCAACTACAAATCACTTTGTAATAACTATATAACCAAACATAAACTTTATACATTTGTCACATATTATAATTGATAGTAAAAAAAGTTATCTGTGTCTATTAAAACTTTTTGTTTATTTAAAATAATTTGAATAAATATATATATATATTGGCATTAGGAAATAAATTTAATATTATAATATGTTACAAACAGTTTAATTTTTAAAAATAATTTTTATATTATATAAAATAATCACAGACATTAAAAATTATTTTTTTTAGTTTGTTATAATTTTGAATATATTAGGTATAACATTTTTATAATTTAAATAATAATTTTTAATCTAAATATATTTTTTCATCGTGTTAAACTTTAAAGTCTATTATTGTAATCTATTATTATAATTATGATGATACATAGTCATTTACTACGGTTATGTGCCTACTTATATGTAAGTTAAAAATTCATTTTACTTCATTCAAAATTAAAATTTTTATACACCTTTAATATTTTAATAACATTTTTTAAAAATTCGGGAAGGTTGGGAAATGAATAGTTTATTATATTAAGATTTGAATGCAATGATATTACATTTTAAATTAAGGTTCTGAGCGAAAATAATATAAGTAAAATTGATAATGACTCAATTGGTTGTGTTGAAACTTTATCTGATAACCAGATTTATTAAATAACATCGATACATATAAGTTTTTTTAATGATAAACAATTTATATATCTTCTGACTGCTTTTTCTGTTTAATAATTTTTTATAATAATTTATTAATTTATATTTAAGACATAAATGAAAGTTAGAATAAATTCAATATTTTTGTTAATGGTTTTAATAGGATACGAATTTATAAGAGATTACTTTTTTTTTTAATTTAGACTATTATTTATAATTTTCTAAAAAATATTTAAAAAATGCATTTTAAAATAATTAATATAGCCATTGCAAATATTTTTATTTGAATTTTTATGTTTTTTCTTTTACATAGATTTTTGTAAATCTAATCTATCTACAAATTTATCTATTACATTGTTATTAGTTTACTACTGTTAATTATAATATTAATATTAGGTATTTAAAATTACCTGCAATTATCACACATGTTGTATAGAATTCTAAAAGAACAAAAACTATACCTAGTGCTCCAGAGTAGGTTTTTTTACAAAACTATATTTTTAAACTAGTCATATGCATTTTAAAAATGAGTTATTTTCCTACTTAAAATTTATTTTTTAAAAAAAAAACTCAACGGAAAAGCACAGTTTATTTATATTTGTTCTTCTCTACAAATTTGATAATATCTACGTAAATTTACTACAATATTAATTATAAATAAACTATAGTAAGTAAAAATATGGTATTTACATAGATTTGATATGTTACGCGTATTATATATTCAAAAGTTTTGCAGCAAAACAAAAACAATAAATGTAGTCAGAAAATTAATCAATCATTTCCAAATTTTTTCCTCTAATGTAGAACACCAATATGAATACTCGAAAAAATTCCCTACTACTAAAACCTAATTATTTATCATGAAATAAAAAAATTTTAAATAACAGAAACTGTAATTTTCGGTAGTTTAGCTTTAAAGCTTGTAAAAAAATTGTTAGTTATGACTTTCGAAATATTTTGTAAAAAGATTAAGTAGGTAGTATATGATTAGACTTCGATAAAATTTTCAAACCGATAAACCAAAAATTGAAGGAAATATTAAACATTTTTGAGAAAAAGTTAAATACTCAATATACTTAGTCAAAAAATCGACCAATCGTTTCCAATTTTTTTTATAATGTAGAACACCTATGTTGATACTTAAAAAAAGTTTCAAGTCAATATGATCAAAACCTAATTAGTTATCATGAAATAAAAACATTTTAAATAATGAAATCGTTATTTAGCCGATTTTCGGGAATTTTAACTTTGAAAGCTTATAAAAAAAATTATCAACCGCGATTTTTAAAATATTTTGTAAAAAGATTAAGTAGTATATGATTAGACTTCGATAAAATTTTCAAACCGACAAACAAAAATTGAAGGAAATACTAAACATTTTTGGGAAAAAGTTCAAAGTTCTATACTTGGCCAAAAAATCGACCAATCGTTTCCAAATTTTTACTACACTTGTATACTACTATCTTAATACTCAAAAAAAAAATATATTTGGATAGGTACCTAAATTGTGTGTCTACTTTCACTTACTTCATTATTATTTGTATTTTTCGGTAGGTCGTAGGTATTAGCATTGATTAATGATTAATTACACAATTAATTAATGTAATTAATCAATGTTACTATGTAAGATACCTATATTGTTTTACACCACGGTTGTATATATAACAGATAGATCATAGATCCTTCTAACTTTTTTCTATTTTTCGGTTTAACTACAACCACTGTTTACAACCACGGTTTAAACTTTTAGCTATATTCGCCCCTTCCCCCCTAAACCATTCTATAAGAAAAATTACATTTGATATAACATATATATATATATATATATATATATATATATATAATATGTACATTCTGCATCATACATTCATATCTGTAGTTCCAATAAAATGAATAAAATTATTTATCGCAAACCCTCCCTTTCCTGTTATCATGGACGGGAACCTCTTCTGATATATATATATATGTATCTGTGTTTTTAACTTTCGGGAATACATTAAATATTAATATAATGTGCCATATTCCTATATTATATAATATAATATAATAAAAATATAATATAAAAAGATTTTCTATAAGATTAAAACCTGTCCCTCAAAGAACAGCAGCTGTGGTAGCATAGGACATGATAAGTTCAACCATATGTTTTATATAGTGGTAAGCAAATGGTAAATATTTATAAGTGATAAACTGATAGTGATAACGTATCAATATTATGTTAATTTTCGGAATGAAATATGAATACGAAATTACGAAGTAAAAGAAAATTTTTCAACATTAAATTGTATAATGATATACTATACACTAAACATATTATTTGAATTTTAAATACTAAGTTATGTAACTTTAGTTTTGTTGAAAATTTGAAATGGTTTTTTTAATGTTTTTCTTTTCGTTTATTGCTAATACATTAAAATCAAGAACAAGTCAGTCCTATTAATTTTCACAATAGTTGGCTCCAATAATTAACCAATTTGGTACGTCTATATCAATACTTAAAGAATAAGTTACCTAAAAAAATAATAATAACCTACATCAAATAATTACATTTTTGTTTTAGAATGTATAGTATGTATGCCAATTGCGAAGATTAATTTGTGTGATATACAACAAATACTGATTAAGATTCTATATGGAATATGGATGATTCTTTGATTCAACATTTATAATTCATTAAAAAAATTATTGACATTAAAGGAGTTTTTGCCAATAAACCTAAACAAAACGTAGTAGTATTTTGATACATTTAATAAATACATAAATTAATCATTTATATTTGTTTTAGTATTTTTGATATTTTTAAAAGTTCAAAATGAAGTTGAAAATCAAATTTTTAAAATAAAAAATGAAGATTCAAAGCCAAGTAGTATGACCAGTAGTGTCATACGTATTCAATAACCTAATAAAAGGATTAGTAATAAAAGTAATGATTCATATTATAAATTATATGGTAATAATTATTTAATATATATTTTCATATGTAGGTGTATGTATTATTTTAAATTTATTGTGTTACTTTAACAATTTGTTTATGAAATATTATTTAAATAAATTACATATTTACAATATGTATTGTTTATTTATAAATGTAATAAATAATTAAAAAGTTAATAACATATTAATAAAGACATAAAACAACAAGGCAATAATAGATTTGGTGTATAGAAGATATGGTATTTTTTTTCTTTTGGTGATTATTCATTTCATAGAACCTATTATATCATTAATGTGTTAAATTCTGAATAGCAAATATTAACATTTTTAATAATATGCACTGTAGTGTTTTTAACACATTTAAAATTTAATGTATCAGTTTCATTTTTGTTATCTATACTATCTGATACCGACTGATGTGAAACCCAATTAAATGACATTTTATTTACATAAAAATATTTAAATACCATTTATAGGTTCTATACACTTTTTACTACTATAATGTAAATAATAAATATATATAAGCACAATTTATAATATTTTGTATTTTAATATAACCTATGGCATATCTATTTTTGTTAATCATTCTGATATTATTAGATATTTAAGATATAACATCTTACGGTGATGTTTACTAATACAGAAAACTTTTTACCCAAAATGAACTCGCCAAAACATTCCTATTATTTTTATAATTGCCATCCTTGTTTACTTATATATTAAAACTAGTACTATATATAATATTGTTATTAGTATACTATATATAATTAAGATGATATTTACAACATTTAAAATAAATAATAAGTATATAACTAATTTTATTTTATTTCTAGAAACAAAAATTAATATGTTGGAGAAAATTTAATACAAAAAAAAAACATCATAAACACATACAAATATTTAAGCTAAATCAAGATTTCATTAGAATTAGATTTTAATTAAATTATATTATATTAGTTTCTCATTAAATAAGTATAGTGTTAATCATTGTATAAATAATAAATACTAATTTATATGATTATATATTATTAACTTTGAGCCTAAACATTGTCACCTACCACAAACTTCTTTAATAGCTTAACTGACATGTAGTCGCATCACAACCACTATTAGTTCATGTCACTGGTTTCATATGCATCCTCTGTTGGCACTTTTCATCATTGATTATAGAATAGACTATATTAGCTTTTCATGGATCAATTCTAAATCTTTTTCCACAATATCTTTAGGCGTCTTCCTATACGTTTTATGCCAGTAATTATTTTTTCTGTTACTCATTTGATTATTTTAGAGAAATATAGATAGACGAAAATAAAACTATATATGTTATTTATAGATTTAGAATATATATATATATAATAGAATTCCAAGAAATAGTTTAAAGTGGATGTATATAAAGGGGCAAAACATAAATAAAGGGTGTGTATGGAGAAATGGAAGATTTTTGTGTAAGAGTGCACCATGGTTCAACTTTGAGTCTTTATCTGCACTCTTTTGTAATAAATGAGATAATAAAAGACTTACAGATCATAAGTTGCCATAGTGCATAGTCTTTATAAATTATATCCCTAATGTTAGTAGGAAAGAGCACGAATATTTGAATAAGAGGATTGAACAGTGGAGGTAGTTTTATAAGAGTAAGGCTTAAGAATTATTAGGAATAAAATATGAATATATATAAATTAGATTAGATTAAGTTATAATAGTTTGATGGGCAATATTCCAAAATAATACTATAGTTTTGTCGACTCATTTTCTCTAAAAAATGAAAATTAAGCTAAAAAATATTTTTATTTCTCAAAAAAGTATAAACTAAACACATTATGTGTGTTATTATTGATTATTATATTTATTTAAATTTTGTGAGTAATTATTTGAACTAACATACCTCTTAACGTTTAATTATTATTTCCATAATAATATTTTGTTTTTATTTAATACATTTTATACTAAATTAATGATTATGTTTTATATTTTAACTTATACATCATTTGTATTATATTCAATTTATATAGTAATGATTTTTATTAAAAAACGAATAGTTAAGATATGTTTTTGCATATCCAGTGCTTATTTATAAGAACTATGATCCATATTTTTGTAGACCAAACGATTTAAAAGAACCTAATCCTCCTTAATTAACTTTGTTTTAGTCAGGACTGTAGTAATTTTTAATTACAAAGAGTGGAACAGAAAGGCACATTAGGTTAGGAATGAGATTAACACTAAATTTTGTCTAGATGTTAATTATTTATAAATTGTAATAATGAAATTATGGTAATTTAATAACGTGCTTGTAGTTGGTATCCCAATTTTGTCGAATCAACTTCAAACCGGTGTCAACAATTTGCAGCACCAATTCAAATTTTTGTATTTGATATCCAGATATTGAAAATTATAGATTTGGGTTGGACGTCTTACAAACACGTTGGCCCCTATACCACATATGATTTTCTTAAAAATAATACCAAAATTTTTGAAATTGATTAATATAATTGTAAATTATTTTTTAATCTTGATACCATACAACATGCATATAGTTATATTTAAATTAGTTTTTAACTATTCTTGTAAAGTGTATTGCATATTTTTTAACAAAGTAGTAGGTACCAGCATATTTCCAGAAATATAAGTATTGTTTTGCTGGATTTTCATAGTTTATATTCTTACAACTTTACTTTTAATCAATTTAAAAATATATAAGTAGGTAAATTTAAAACAGTATTTAGGACTTAAGGTATACTTGCATTTTAATTATATAAATTAATTATTTATAAACCAGAAATTTAAGCATTTTAAATAAATCTATGTGTCATTTTTATAATTTTAATTTTATACTGTATTAAATATTATATTCTATTAATAAAAATACCTATCATAATAGGTAAGTTAAAATTTAATTAATGTGAATAACATAATTTTTATTTAAAACCTAGAAAACTGTTTGTATAATTTTGACATCAGTTTAAGTCAGTGCAACAAAGTCAATTAGTGTGCCAATTTCACGCGCATAATTAAGTGTACGTTTTTTAATAAATTGTTATAAAATAATTTTGATTATTATACCATAAAAATATTATGAATGTAAACTTAGACTAAAAACATTGAGATTAAACTAACAACTGAAGTTTATTATAAACAAATTTCATCAAATTAATAATTTTTCATAGACAAGTAGACTTGTCTTAAATACTGTTTTGGACATTCTACACTGAACTTCTAGACTTAACTAGTACAAATTATTTTAAATCATTCCAGAACTTATTTTTTTTAAATAGTTTTATATCAATCAACAATATATGTTGTACACTATATTAAAGTTTATTAAAACGGTGTTTTTAATTTGATAAATGTATTAATTTTATTAAATTTACTTTAGTTTATTTAATAACATTTATTTATAATTTACTATACTGTTGTAGTTTTATTAAATTTTAAAAAATGTTGAATTGAAATGACTTAGTTAGTTCTATATTTTAAATTCAAATTACATAATTCACTTTTAATCAATTAATGTTATATAATTAAACAGATTGAATACTCATTTTTTTTACTTTTTACTTTTGAATACTCAAATTATTAATTATGCTTATCTCATGTATTTATACCATGGCATAGTCAAGTATATTAAAAATATAAATTTATAATGGTTCTGAATATAAATTAGGAAGTTAAAACTAAAAATAAATTGTTATTTTGTTTAAATGGAAAGTTCTCAATAATTATACACAAACTAGTAAATTATTAAAAATAGTAATTGTTTTAAAATAAATACATATTTTATTTTGTCCAATGATTATATAAATCGTTTTAATTATATTTATACATAGGTAAGTACTTAAACATTTAAAGTCTTATTTTTCCAGTCAATAATTACACATATATAGTTAATTCACAAATTCGGTAACCAATAATAAAAAATTAATGAATTTATAAAAAGTAAAACAATAATTTTCTATTATCTATTATATGTGTAACAAATATACCTCAAATTTTCAGACAGAACTAGCTTTATATTGAGCAAAACAATTATTATTTTGAAACTATGTATCGATTAATATTTCTATCAGGATTTAGGCGCTTGTAATGAATGTAGAGTAAGCAATCAATTTGATTATAGCTTGCGGCAATCTCGATTGTTAACTCGTCCCACAGACATCCATTTTCGTAGGCGTATTTTAAGCATGGCAGATGTCCGTTTTTTGCAGCTTTTTCGCAAATCGTCTTATCCCACGGGCATCCATTTTCATGTGCATATTTCAGACATTCTAGTTGTCCATATTCTGCGGCGATTTGACATGTCATTACGTCCCATGGACATCCATTCTCATGGGCGTATCGCAGACACTCGAGTTGGCCACTTTTGGCTGCTAGTATGCACGTGACTTCATTCCATGGACATCCGTTCTCATGAGCGTATTTCATACACTCTATTTCTCCGTTTTTCGCAGCGCAATTGATTGTCAACATATCCCACAAGCATCCATTCTCAAACGCAAACTTCAAACACGTCAAGCTCCCGCCTACCACAGCCTCGTAACATGTTGATGTGTCCCAAATGAAACCGTTGGAGCTAGCGTACTTCAGACATTCCAATTGTCCACATCTAGCTGCGACGTTGCACACAGATACATCGGATTGGCATCCATGTTCGTGTACATATTTCAAACAATCCACGTGGCCAGCTTTTGCTGCTAAAAATTGTGTAAGTTCATTCCACACGAATCCGTATTCGTGAGCGATCATCAAACAATCCAAGTGACCATAATATGCAGCTAAAGGACATATTACATTTTCTCTCAATAATAATGGAGTAATGATTTCCATACCTTGCATTATTCTGAACAATTCCTCGCAACACGATTTTATATCGATGTATGGCACTTCGAATTCATTGTGATAATATTTCTTTTCTTCTTCAGTACACGCTAAATATGCAAATTTGGTAAGCGAGAATGATGTAAGTGGACCACTCCTGATTGCCGCCTTAGTACGAAGACCATTACTGTTTACAACAGTTTGACATCCAACACAGTTAGCCACAAAATTCATTTTAGTTATATGTGACCTGTAAACAAATAAAAAATATTTATTATATTTATAAAATATGAATATTAAACAATTAAAAGTTATTAGAAAATAATAGATCTAAAATTTAAATTTAAATTAAAGCATGTTTTTTAATGATGCTGACTCTGTCTATGTAATGGGGAATTCAGTATTACCTAAGTTTTATATTTTTTTAATCAACAATGTTGTTTAATACTTAATAATTTCTTTTTCAGGTGATATTTTACAAAACGAATATGATATTTCTCCAAAATATACTTCTCTTAAAATTTTCTAATAGATGTTTTTACTTTAAGTTAACCCTAATCGTCACAAATAATGTTTTGTGATTTTGTTGATAGATAGATAGTTAGATGATGACAGAACATATGAGTATTAAGTCCTCATTTGAATTTTGATAGCATGTTTCATGTCCATCCGAATCAGTAATAGTATATAGTTTTTTGGTATATATTATGTAACAACATTTATCATAAAAACTAAATATTTAATGAAATAACACCAAGTATTTTAGATTATAACATATATTATTTTTGTTTAAGTTTATTGTATGTTCGTTCAGTTTGTACTTATAAATTCTTATTTTTAGGTGCTGAGTTATAATGGGGTTTTTGTAAAAAAAGCCTTTAAATAAAAATAATAATATTACAAGTACTTATGTACAAAAAATTACTAAAAAATTTGAAGAGTGTAGCTATGTAGGATCAATTTATAATCTAGTTAAAAATCAATATGTATTTCATTTATTTATTATCCATATTGTATATTTTATAAAGTATATTAATGTTTATATTATGAGTTATGTAAGTCAATTTTAACTCAATAAAAATAATGTTTAATATTATTTGAATCATTTAATAATTCTAAGTTAAAAACTTCAATTCTTTAAATAAAATATGTAAAATTTAATAAGTTTTACCTTAAATTAAATTATTCCTCCACTAAAATTATATTTGATATAATTTACATCTTCAACCTCACAACTCCTATTTTATAATATTAAATCAAATTTTATATATTTTTTTAAACAGAATTGTGTTTTTTATTCTGATTATGTTAAAAAATACAATTTTGATATTAGAAGTGTTATGATATTAGAGATTTTTAAATAATAGACAAATTGCCAACCACACACTTATAGGAAAAAAATTGTAAATACTAGATATTTGTTGATAAACTATATTTAGGAAGAATCACAAAACCACATAATATTGTCTTTAATATTAAAATAGTTATTACGATAACAAATACACCTGGGGTCATTATTTACCCTGTACGCCTGCTCAAAGGTTAAGTCTTTAGTGACCAATTAATAATTTAACAGGCCCCTGAGCGCCACCAATACTGGGAATGCTTATTTAGAACTTGGGGTACCAAACAAACCCCTATGTGCGCCTATGATTATATTGTATTTAATTATTGATAATTTTGGTGATGACAATATAAAATATATAAATATATGACATAAAATGGTAAGATATATAAAAGTAATAAAATTATTTCTTCAAACAAATATTTTAAAATTATAATCTTAAATAATCTTTAACACATTGAATATTCTCTAACTTTAAAATGTTTTTTATGAAAAATAAACTATTTTCTATGAATTCCATGTTTTATGAATATTGAACCGTAAATATATATTATCCATATTAATGAACATAGACCAGAAACAAATATGTGAAATCATACAAATCTGTACTCTAGACAATACCATCCTCTTTGTTGCCAGTAGTATTGGTAAGACAAATGGTTACTTCTTTTCTGTGATCAAACCTGCAAATTTTCACTACTAGATTGTCCAATAGGCCTTTATATATTATATATATATATATATATGTGAGGCAAAACTAGTAAATACTTTTGGTTTACTAACTACCGGGATATCATTATTTCATTTATGAGTTTATAAATACTAAATCAGTTGTTTTTAGATATTAAAAAAAAAATCATTTTTAATACCAATTAAGTGATTCAATCAACTCACTTCATTAGGTATAATTGTTGAGTAGCACTGCCTCATATCAGCCAAGATTTATTTCATGTTCGACTGTATCACTTCTCCATTATTTACTGTCTTCGAATCTACTTTCTGATGCATCTGTTGTCACTTACTATTATTGTCAATACTATTATAGTAAGGACACGATCTGTATTTACTCTCACAATTTTTGCACAGGTTGGTTAATTGTTTGTACATTCTTGACGGTTGTTATATAGTATTTCATCTTTCCAGTCTTTGACTTGTTACGGTACACAATAATTATCAAACAGATAAAGAAAATTCATATCATTTGCAAACATTTTTCTATTAATAAATGTGTGACTTATTGCTATATTGCAATTTTGTAGATATTATGTATAAGCCAATAATAACTTATTAATTATGGTTCTTTAAATCATTTATTCACACTAAATATTCTGTTTTACCATAGATGCTACTATAACAATATATAGTAAGTTTAACATTTAGTTTTTCTTATTTAATTTTAAAATATGAAGTTTCTGCATGAGCTAACCTTTTAACAGATTTCTGATTTACTTCATTAATTGCAAAAAAAAAAAAAAATGATTCTATACAACAGTGTTCTCCAATGCTTAGAACAATGTATAAAATGTAATAATGTAGTATGTAACTGAAATATTAACAATTGTTACATCTTATTTTGTTTGTCTTAATGTTACCATATTTTAAACATTAGTAGTGTACATGGACAACTAATCACTCAATACTCATTGATAGGGTTTGTATTCGTTTACAATATTGCATCATTGTATCTCGTAAATTTAAAAACGATCGCATATTATACTGTTCAGTCAGTGGTGTAGTCAGAAAAATAATTTAAAGGATTTTAAATTTGGAATTCTCTCTTCTACATAAATAACAACTTCTTTGATTTTATTGAGTCGATTAAATATAATAATTTTTAAATTTGGAGACATTTTGTGGCAGTGTTATAACCCGTTAACCACCTAACCTATACCTAATAACCTAACCACCCCCCCCCCACCATAGTTACTTCACTGTGTTCAGTATTTACATTTGAAAACTCCCTAATATCCATTATTAGATTAAAAATATCCTCAATATCATGTACTTTTCTCATTATATATTGCATGTAGATACCTTAATAGTGGAATATGATCCTTTAATAACGTTTTGGTTTTTAAATTACTTCGCCGTAATTGATACGCTCAAATTTTAATATAGGAATATGCATATAAATAATTATTTACAACAAATGTGAATCTTTTCAAGTATTAATCTATACCAATCTAACATAACTTTAAATTGTTCTTTTGAGTTCTTTCTAAGTTATCAAATCCACTTATCTGCTAAGGTAAGTTCCATAAAGGTAAAATAATTCTTTCCAGCATATTTGGGCACCATGCTTTTATAAATAAAACTAAAAATTATTTAAACGAGAACATGATTTTAAAAGCAGTAACTCATTCCTCAGTGATATTATAATGTCTAACTCACCTTTAAAAATTCTGATGTCATTCGTAATATTTGATTGTACTTGATTCTACTGGTTTGATTAAAGAAATTGCTACTTGCTAACCCAACTATTATAAACTATTTTCATCTGTAATTTTGTTTTATTATCCTACAATATTACGTAGAAATTCGTGCATTGCAGTTTCTGACTTCCTATAACATCTGTTGATCTTAAGAGTTATATGTTTATAACGGATTCACTTCACGAGCGCGTCATTTTCAGAGTAGACCAATACAACTATTGATAACAATAAATTCGTTCAATCACAAAATCACAAAATAGATTATCAGATAAATGATTTAACGTTTAAATCAATCTTGATACCATGTTACCATGGTCATGGTATACCTTACGAATCAGGTTATTCACGGAAAATAAAGTATATTCTTACAGTGAACGATAAAAAACGCGCCTTGGCTGTACACTATCTTTATATTTTATAATATTATATATTATACACGATTACCTATGTCATATTCATGTTGCAATAGCCCACCTCAAACAATAAAATATAATGACGCTATTTTCAAAAATTTGTTGACAAATAACGTAATATTGAAAGATTATTCATTAAAAAATATAGATCGATATCAAGAATACTTACAAATTAATGATTATTGCAATTGTAAAACGATATATTATATATCGTTATTATATTATATATATATATATTTAGGTAGGTAAATTATAGGTAAAATATAGATGACATTTTGTAAAAAAGTTTAATAATTTTCAACTTACCAAAAAATATACTACCTACTATCTATATTTTATATTTTCAAGATATATAAATGAATTTTTTTTAATTCATTATTAAATAATTAATGCAAAAAAAAAAAAAAAAAAATTAATGTTTTTTTTTTATTAAATATATAATTATATAAAATATTAAATTAGGTAGGTACTTAAATCGTTATATTTTCAAATTTTATAATATACATTTTTTTTCTTTGTGCCACTGAAATTTATCAGTAGGTAACTGTTGTCTACTGTATACAATTGGTGTTGGGATAGAAGAACCAATTATCACAGTGCAACTCTCAACTCTGATTACAGCACACATCAATATTTCATTCGTTAAAGAAACCATACCTAATATTGGATATGTCGTTTCATTGAAAGTGCGATTTATCTACTCATTTTATCTTTAAACAATATTTAGGCTTGTAGATACCTAGGTACCCACTGTAATATGTGATACCTGTACAACTACATAAATCTAATATTAATACGTGAAAAATTAAAACAACTAATGCGAGCGTTAAAAATTAAAACTTAATAGGACATTAGGTTCTAAACTAGCATTTGTCGCCAACATATACATAAAAGGTATACCTAACTAATTTTGTGGCGTTTGGGTTCAATTATTTAGACTTAAATTGACATATTTATAAAAGAAACGGAATATAAAGTTTTCAAACTTTTGTAAAATACCTACTGACAATGATGTTATAGCTATTTAAAATATGAAAATCTTAAAACAAGTATATTTATTATCTGCTATTTTACGAAATAGCCCATTGGGAACTCACGGGTGACGGAGCTGATATAGTATAGTAACCAACACCTATTATTTGCATTTAATAATAAATGTTTAAAATCTAAGTTAAATTTAAATGTCACAAGTTCTGCGTATAGCTGTGCTACAAAAAAAAAATCTAATATGACGTCATCTTATTAAGTGTCATGTAATATTTTGCAAGAAATAACAATGAAGCAATTTCAATTTATTCAAATTTTTAAATTAAAAAATAGGTCCTAGATTATTAACTTAATCATTAACTTACCTTTGAATAAATAAGTAGATAGAGTATGAGTTTAAATATTGGGTGTAATATTCTTCAGCCTTGTTCTTAGGTAAATGTTCGTAAATATTTAATTGTGTGATGCGTGAAGATTCAAAGAGAAAAAGTAGTTGATGCACGATTAAACTGAAAATAAATATATATTATCCGTTTGATTGAGATAAACAAAAGCAAACTGCTAAGAATATTATTATGTACATATAGCGATTTTAGCTGAACTGAAAAACATAATATTGTGTTTAGTTCGTTTCATCCCGTCGCAATAGGTATTGCTACATTGCGGTATTGTGCAATAACTAATAATAAATGTTTTACATATTATAATATATGTATATGATATTTAATTAAAATATACTAATCGATTATAAATAATAATAATAATATCAATGAACAATATTAACATTTTAAACGCAACAACGGCGCAATGTCTTAGCTAAATTCTAAGTTAATATTGTTAAGCGAGAGAAATGGAAACACCACGACTTAAAAGATTGTATTCGAAAAACAAATTAAAACATCGATGCTACGAGATGCACAATTATAATAACGAATAGTTATTAACTATATAAACTAACCGGTAACAGCGTAAATAGGAAACAACAGGACCTTGAAGTGTATTATGATATTATTTATTAACTGTTTCGGTATAATATTTGACTGTGCACAAAAAGAGTGGCGAAGTGCGCGATTGTAGATATAGGTTAGAACGACAAACCCACCCACCCAACGAAACATATATATATTTTTATAGGCAACTGTCAATAAATTTTTGGGGGAAAAAAACATTGTTGCTAACCGAATGGACATTTTTCTTGTCACACCCTGTCTTTTTCTTCCCGCCACATATAACAATCAAATTTTGGGGTCGGTCACCCTTGTCCTTAACATCTATTCAAACAGGTTTACTATATGGTTTCTCAGTAAACAACATATAGCCGTCCTTGTATCTCCTCGAAACACATATATGATATATCCCATCTATAATTTCGGGCCTTATCCACTCTTAACCTCTCTTCTGTTCCGTAGCGGCGGCTACGCTTAATAATTCTCTATATATCCCCTCTCATCGTATCCATACCGTATTTGAACTGGTTTTCCTAAGGTTTTCTTTATTATTTATGCCCAGCACTTCAGGCCACTATACACCAACTCATTTTTCGTTTTTATTATTATATTAATTTTTTATTAAAACATTGATATTATGTATCTATTATAAATATCGGTTTTTATACGAGTATTACATTTTAGTATTAGTAGAATGTCCCGTCACGAACCTGTATTATTGTTTACTATTATATGGAACATAAATCAATTATTTTGAATATTATATTTCAAGTAAATTCATGTAATCGGTGATGCTTATGAGTTAGTTTTAATGTTTAATAGATGCCAGTTGCCATAAACATTAATCGATTATACTGTTATTGTTAAATGCATTTGTTACATTGTAGGCAGTATATTATTATTATAATTAATAAATAATAATAAATGTTATAATATTTTATATACTATAATTAATATACCTACTTAAATCGTTGAATACTTTTGTCTCGATATATCGATGCATTGATGTATCTATAAACTATAAAATACAAGTCATTATAACATAGCTGATTAACGACCTTTTTTAAGCATAACATATAAATAAATGAACAAACATGAGCATAAAAAAGAGCGTGTAATCTATGAACAGTCAAAATCATAATCATTATTTTCTTTTTCAGATTAAGTCTAATTAGTACAATTAGTAAATTACACTTATCTTTAGTAAAGTAAAGGTAACATTAAAACAATAAACACGTTTCTATACCTATGACGATATAAGTAAGTACTTAAATAAAATTATTTGCAAACAAGCGATAGAGACTTAAGATTGTATATAATATAAGTAGGAATGATCATTCCTACTAATGTAGTTTCAAGAAATGTCCTATTTTACTATTGATTTGATCAGATCGAAGTAACCACATTTCCGTTGATTTCCGATAATATTACTATTGTCTAGTACAATTATTATTATTCATCTATTGAGATAGCAATAGTTACAATAAATTTACCTATATTTATTGATTGATTATTAACATTCTTATAAACAATCAGAATTTATCTAATTCTCGGATGCAATAATACGTACTTATATCTACAGTAACAATATTGTTTACCGTAGTAGATAATAGAGAGTTTGACAGAGGGTTTTAATATTTCAAGCCTATTTTTTTTTAATATGGGCTTATTGAGTTCCAGCAGCCAAACATACCTTTTGTATTATTGTTATCCTTCCAAAAGTCGTATTCTAGTCTTAAATGTAGATCTTAGATATAGATATAGACATTATATACCTACTTATTTTGAACAGGGGCGTAATTACAATTATTATCGGGTATGCGATGTTTCAAGCAAGACATTTTTAAATTCCACCTTCTTTATAAAACACTATACATAATCATGCTTTTAATTTTTTCCATAGGTCATGAAATCAGAGTCAATAATTACATAATATAGAAATATAATTTAATTTAAATTATACAAATAATAGCAAATTATTTTAACAGGCCAATTGAGACTTCAAGGGTTCAACCGTATACTTGACAACCCCCAAATGATGTCCCTGATTTTAGTGTAATCTAATATATAAGATTCTTATATATACCTAAACTGCACTCTACATGTATAAAAACAATGAAAATCTGGTTCATATTTATTTTAAATACCATTCATCTAAAAAAAAATACATTAACTATTATAAACGAGATACCACATATTACTTGACCTGTAGTTGAAATAATCATCATTCAATTAAAAAAGGCATGATTAATCGGTATGTTACGTTAACTTACAGTTTACTATTATATTATCCCCGACTTTAGAGTCCGTAAAGACCTTTACCATCATAGGCTTTAACGACAAGTTATGAAATTGAAAAAATTAGGTCTCGTAAATTTTTTGAGCCTTCCTTAGAAAAAAAAAAAACATTAATACAAAATAATGGTTTTTTTATTTTTAATTTTCCTTGTAAAACATTATGATATTATACGTATTTATTATAGTTCTAGACATTCTAGTTTTCTTTTTTTGGGAAGTAACGTTTTGAACTCTTCAATAACATTATCAATGTTTATTTTAGAGGCCATTCTTTTTTTTCAATAATAAAATAAAATATAAATATAATTGTCAAATATACGCACAATCGTCAATCGCAAACACTCAATAATTCAAATTTACATTTTATAAATTGTTGTAAAACATTATGTAAAAAACGGTCGTACGTATTATCATAGTTTAATATAATTATTTTGACCATATATCATAGTTTATTGTTTATATTTATAAATTTTTATGGCTGTTGCCTGTAATATGTGGTAATAATAGTGTATCCAGTTGTAATAATAAAATGTATTGTATTAACAATATTAATTCATGACAAGTGTATGTAAGTTGGTTATTGGTAATAATATATTATAATTATGACGATTGGTCATGGATCCTAATGAAGAGTTATATTATTTGTTAATGTTTATCATTGCCGGAGTAATAAATATTATATTATATTATATTATATAATTCGAATATAAAATGAAAATAATTTATTAAAAAAAAAGTAGCCAAAATTTAAATAATTTTTAATATTGTAATGAAATTTAATTCTTAAATATTTGATCGTTCAAAAAAATGTTTTGGATAATTATAGGTTTTTTCATAAAACTACAAACTATGCAAAATTATACCTGCTTAATCATAGGCGTAGCACTCTAAAAGAATTAGGGGAATTTGAGTCTCATT
>CM023362.1:5937832-5961306 GCA_013282895.1 Eriosoma lanigerum
TATACTGGACATACTTAAGGGTGAAGAGACATATTTGTGATTAGTGGTTGCGGCAAAAGACCTCAACAGTCTATATTAAGCTATGGGGAGAAAAAACTTTTGAGTTACATACGTAGGATAGATTAGGTTTTTAAATATAATTGGGTACTCAGATAAATTATATAAGTATTAATTATTATGTAAAACATGAATTCAATGAGTGGTCAAACCCGTAAACAGCTATATGTATACTTTATAGAGTATTAGAGTATTACACTTATATAGTGTCACAAGGCACAGATTTCTTGATTAGCCAGAATTATGATATTTTAATATTTAATCTAAGATTAAACTTTATAAAATTTTCAGTTTTATTTATGAAAATTTAAAAAGTTAAAATCATAATAGTATCATATTTGATTTTTTCAACAATATTAATAAAATTCCTCAAATTTGTCATATCAACTATATAAACATTAGTTATGTGTTTTAACTAGTTATTGTCCTTTTTTTTTTTAAAAAAAAATAACATTTTTAGTATTATTTAGAATCTTTATTCCATTGATAATGTATGTTATACAGACAAGCAGTACAATGCGGTGTAGAACCAGCTATTATTTGACTTTAACACTGCCGAACTAACGCTCCTTAAAACTGCACCTGTCCAATCTGAAAGATGGTAGGGCACTTCCTGTGTCACCACATCCCTCCGGTCTATACAACTGTAGAGTATCCCGCAATCCTGTTGTTGACGACTACGATAAACAAGAGCGGGAAATGAAATTTTTAAGAACAAGAACAGAATATATTATTTTGTTTGTTGTGGAATCTTACATGTAGTTAGGAAAAAAAATCATATTCATGTTTATGTATATAATAAATTTAAAAAATAATAACACAATCGGAACAATTCAGAGGGTCCTCACTAAGGTTCGGAACACAGGTTTGAGCATTGAGGTCATGATGTGCAACATTACTTTATTTGTACCACGTTGTTTTTCATGTATATACAGAGAGTTTAAATAATAATATAAAACATTGCAGTTCTGAATTTTTAAAATATTAATGTAGATTATATATATATATATATATATAGGTAGTTTTTTTTTAAAAGAAATCCTAATAGCCGATAAAATACCGTATACTTAGTATTAATATAAATATATATATGTATTTTTTTTTAAATCGATAAACCTATATTAGGTATACCTAATATAAATATGATTTGTACCTAAATTTATTTAAAAATAAAATGGTAATATATATTTAAAAACAATTTCTCATTATAATTTTTGTAACTTGCGTTAGATGTTCAATTTATATACTTATAGGCTATAGCGTAAGCTCCGCTGTTGTTTGTAAATAAAATTCGATGATACAAAACCAAAACATCTGCTTCCATTAGAAGTCGTAATTTTTAATATATTATAATTACTATACACGTGTATCGTATATGATTAGAGATACGTTAATTTAAAAAAATAGTATAAAACAAATAAACATCACATTTTATGGTTTGAGTGCATTTTAAAAACTCGAACCTTCAAATAAAGAAATAACAGTGGCTCTCATTGATCAAAAAAGATGATGTGTACTAAAAATTTAATTGTAACTGTCTCCCACATTACATTACTCATATAATATATTACGTGCGTGTATTAAATTATTTAACGACATTATTTTCACGTTTTTTTGACAATTTATTGTTCTTGTGTTAAATTATTAGAAATACATACGTCGGAAGTGTCGTTTCGTAAATCGTAGGTAGAATTACAGGTAGATCGGAGCGTTTGTCGGCAGATTGAATGAATAGAACACATTATTTTCAACATGTTTGAATAACTATAATTTTGTTTAAAAACATGAAAATAGCCATAATATTCCTCTACCTGAGGAAATAGTTCCTTCCTACACATTAAAATAAATTGGAATGTGGTAATGCTTTTGTAGTATTATATCATCTTGAAAGGTCATGCCTTCGACTAACCACTAGCATGCAAATTATAACTATGATTATGTTATGGATTTAATAAATTTGGCAATAATCATTAACTATACACTATACACTATTAGGTATAAAGGGCGTACATAAACTGTGCCCTGGTTCTATCCCTGGTAAAAAAAAAGGTACATATAAACTGCGTTCTGATTTATATTTTGGTATGAAAAATTATATTTTGTAAACTGTGTTTTTTATTTTATAATATTTATATATGAATTCTAAAAAGCAAGAAAAAAAATTAATATTAATTTTTTAACTAATAATATTTTTATTCCCATTTACAGACTTAGGACTGAATACAATATTTTCGTTATAGTTATGGTTAAAAATATCATTTGTTATTTAATAATTGAATTATTTAAAAATATGTACATTAAACTTGTAATATGTTTCTAAATTATAATTTTCATCAAGTCAAAATATTTCTATACACTATGCATGAGATATAATTTTTATTTGAATTAAAACCTGAGAGCAGTTTACCAGTACCTTTTCTTACCTAGAAAATGTAATGCTCGGGGCATAGTTTACACGAAAATTAATTATTTGGGCGCACTTTACAATCGCCGGGTATAAGATATCTAATAGCTTTGTTCATTTCATTTAGGTTATCGCTCCACGGATATAACATATTACAGTATGTAATTATAAAATTTGGAATTGGAATAATTTAATGTAAAAGTAGTGAACATAATAATTTTATATTTTTAAAATAAAATACTGAAATACCGATCTAAAAAAAACAACCATTAAATATTAAAAAACATTAGTGAATTTAAGGATTTTTTTTAACGTATATAGCAATTATTATACAATATTAATCCTCATTAATAAAATAAAATAGAATTTTTAATTTCTAAATTTTTAATATTTTAAGACGAGAGTCTAATAATTATATATAGGTATCACATATAATATAATTACATTTGTTATACTTCATTAACTTCAAGAATATATATAAATTTGACATTTAAGTATTACAGAATAAATTTAAAAAACAAATAAATTATCTATTGCTTTATTTTATTGTCTGCTTTTTAATTATCTAGCTCCTTAATAATAATATCGAATTGAATTAAATGCTTTTACAAAATGGAAATTTCAAATTTGTGTTAAAACACAATTTTCGATAATTTATCTAGGCGACAATTTACTTATAAGACATAACATAATATTGTCAAATTATAAATTTTAAGTTTTCAATTACTTACTTATACATTTTCATAAAAAAAGAAATTAATCAAAACAATAAAATTAAAATGAATAGCTTGATTTATGATATATTTTTTATTCTAGTTTACTCTAGTTTATTCTAGAATAATGTTAAATATTAAATAAACATACATTCTCCATAGTTAAAATGATAGGTACCAATCAAATACTACAACGACATGTCTACATTTAGTATAATTATGATATAGGTAATCAAATTTAATAACTCATATACTAGGTACCTATTATTTCCATTAGTATTAAATATTAATCATTAATTTTATAATGTTTACAAAATCTTTAAACAATTAGATAGGAGTAAGATATTGAAAATATAATATTATGTCCCCTAAATTATTTTATGCCCTTAATCATTAATGTCTAACATATAAGGGTAACAGGTCCAGATTTCGGATCTGGGACAATTAAGGGCTTCAATCGAACCATTTTTCATAGCATATATTTATAATGATGAAATTGAATATAGTATTTTTTTAAATACCCATGATGTTTATTAAAAAAATAATACAAATTACAACAGTGTCATGACATAAAAATGTTTATTTAGGTAGGAATATTATATATATACAGAGTGTTATAGATCTATTTACTGATTGCAATATCTTCACGAAAAATTAAAACTGTTGTACGTGGTTTTTAACGAGTATTATTTAGTTTAGGCAATTGGCTATATCATAATATAATATAATATTAATATCACCTAGGTTTAAACATCTAATAAAAATAAAAATAAATAACTTTTAATTTGTAAGTTATGTGAAAATTGAAAACAGACAGTTAAAAGAGTATATTTTTTTTATCAAAATTATGATGTGTCGACCTCCTAATTGAATCAAGATGTCGATTTTTAGGAATTGTTTTTATTTATTGAAAGAATCATATTTCTGACGTCATTTTTGTAATTATTTTATCTATTATATCGTGGAATACAAAATTATTATTACTATACTTTTATGATTATTATTATCAATTATCAATATTTCTTCCCCATATGATAAAAAATATATGTATTTTTCGAAAAATTAATATAGATATTATAACTATAACTATATTGTATGATTTAAGTACTTATTATCATAATATTGGAAATTGAATATTAATACTAATTTTACATTCCATAATATAATAGATTAAATAATTACAAAAAATGGTGTCAGAAATATGATTGGTAAATACATTTTCCAATAAATCGAAAAATTCATAAAAATCGATATCATGATTAAATTAGGAGGACGCCACATCAAAATCTTTAAATTCCATACAAGAAACTAAAAAAAAAAAATTAAATTAATTTTTTACTAGACGTTTAGAATAAAAAAAATAATTGAGGTAATATTATATTGTATAAATAATAATTTTAGAAAACCGCATTCAACAATTTTAATTTTTCGCGGAGATATTGCAATTAGTAAATAGATCTTGGACACTTTGTATAGTACCTGTATATATAATATATTATTTATTATGTATAAGCAAAGATTATTTAAATATAGACAGAGTCTTCCTTAAATGTATATGTTTATCTTTATGGTTTCACTTAACTTGTTTATTTTAATGTGTGAAACGGAAAGAACAAATTTAAAATAAGATTTAATTGAATACGTCCGGGACCATCTATTTATATATTTAACATTTAGCTTTAAAAATTAAAAATTAAAATAGGATATTTAAATACATTTAAAAATGCATTTATTAAGATTTGAAATAGATATTTAAAGGCTTTTATTGCGATAAAGCCTCAGCCTTAATTTTTTAAAATATTCCAATAACGTAAATTGTAAAATATGTATTTACTTAATTATAGTTAATTCACATAGGTGTTTTTTATTTATGAGAAAATAATTTGGAACGGATTGGTTGATTTTATGAATATAAAGCTTTGAAATTAATCTAAAAATGTTTAATAATACCTACAATTTTAGGTTTAACGGTTTGAAAATTTTATAGAAGTATAATCATATATTATTTAACCTATTTACAAAATATTTTGAAAACGTAAGTCAAATTTTTAACGGCTTCAAACTTTAATATTTAACATTTCACATTGATGTTTGATTTTTATGTTTTAAAGTCTGAAAACATTTTTTCGATAAGATTAAGTTTCAATAATTTTCCGTCTACAACAAGTAGAATTTGTTTTCGGTAGCAAGTTGCATCTTCTTGGTACTTTATTAAGCTAATTTTTAGAATTTCTCAAAAGTATTTCCTTGGAGAAGAAAAACTACCAAAAATTAACAGAAAACGTCATTTCATTATTGACGAATTTTATTTTAAATTTTTCATGGCAACTAATGCGATTTTTAACGTAGGTAAAATTTTGGAACGGATTATCAGTATAATATATTGCGTATATCTAATTGAGTTTAATTTCAGAATAGTATTTTCGAGTGCAATATCATTGCATTCAAATTTAAATTAGGTATAATAAATTACTAATTTCTTAGAGGACCGAAGGAACGAAGGAGCAACGTCTGGAGTTTATATTCCCGTTTTTTTTTTTATATTATAAAATGTGTACCTACATCATTACACTATATATAAAAGAGAAATTAAAAATATACAAAATATACACGTTTAACAATAAGTCAATGATTAATAATAATCTTAATTACCTAATAAAATAATATTTAACAGTATACCTAGTTAATATCATATATTCATATCTAATAAATTGACTCACTATAGTTAATAAAATATTTTACCTTAAAATACATGGTCTGATCTATAATCTGGTTAGGTTAGAAAATCATCTAGGATGAAAATATACAATAAATAAATATTTATTATATTATAAATGTATGGGAAAATAAATTGTTATAAATAATGTAACTTCAAAATCACAGGTAGGTATATTTTTCATATTCATAAATAATTTCAAAAGTTAAGTTTTTAATAATTTTTTTAAATTCAATTGCTATTAGCAGAATATAATAGTAAAATAGTAAATAAAGGTTTTTAAATTTATTTATTGAACACTTTAATTTACTTAATATAAAAAAAATTATTTTACCTGTTACATACATTTGAACAATACGATTAATTGATAAAGTTAATTAGTTAATAAAAATAAGATGACGTCATGAATAAGAGATGTGTGAAGAGGCTTCTAGTTCACTTCACCCGTTTACCGTGTCAGAATATCCATTTTAAGTTAATTTATATAATTTATTAAAATACATTCTTATTTAAAACATTTAACTACCTATAGTTAATAAATATAACTTATAATATTATATTTAACATATTATTTTTAAACTTCAATAAAATTAAAATTGTAACCTTAATTTTTTTTTTTTTTGACATATTAGCAAACTAGTGACAGCGTTGTTGAAGGTTAAATAGGGGTAATTGAAATATTCTTGTATTCAGTTAAGTTAAGTTTTACGTAAACTTTATTTGCCTAGGGGTCCGCAAAAGCTTGTGCTGAAACCGTACCTACCTAATCTAACCTAATGATGTTTGGCATTACTTTCATTTGATTTTTTTATAGTTTTAAAAGAACTTCTAAAATAATGTATGACGATTAAACACTACAAAATTAATTTTTTGCTATATATGTGTGAAGAACCTACACAGTTTTATTTAAACTATTTTTATTATTTCCATTAATGCGGCAAAGCCGAGGAGCTAAATTAGTACATTACCACAATACCACGTGATGTTTATACAGTGATAATATTCTGCTTTAAAACTTAATATGGTCTACTGACTTCCAAAAGATTAAAATTGTTGATTACCAAATATAGGTATTTCCTACCAGTGTATAAATATAAAAATAAGAGTACTTATTACTTAATACCCAACTCGTATTAATAGTCACCTAGTTATATTTTTTTGTCTCTACAATCCATATGTTGTGTCTTGTGTACATTTTACTTAACCGTGCATATAAAAGATAAAAATAATAAAGTTTGCGGTGAAATCTGTAAACGCGCAGAGTGTCAATTCATTTTGAAACGTCACAAAGAATACGTAATATTTGTACAAATACTAAAATGCGTTTCTTTGAATATCAACTATACTGAAAGAAATAATAATGTGTAAATATAAAACTTAAAACACTTTGTTTGGTTTAAATTTTATATTTAAAGTAAAGAGAACTTTAACATTATTCATAAGGTACTTACAGGAATATTATATATAGGTACCTACTACACAAACATATGTAGTGGCATCGAGTTTATTCAAAATAGGTGGTGCAATTATACAATATATATCCACCCATCTCATTTTTTAAGCCTCTAAGTCTTCAAATTATTTAGATTATTTTGATTTAAATCATTATATAATCATTATATATCACTATATAATTATAATAACTGTCTTAAAAGAAATATTATGTTATTATTAAAGTATTACTTTTTATTAAAAAAATATTTTAATTTTAAGGAATACTCTTTAATTGTATTATTTGTTGGAAACTATTTGAAAATTATTCATGTTATAGACATGTTATAATTTGCGCTAATTTAGATCATTTCCAAAAAAAAATAATTTGTTTCTACCTACATTATTTTATTTTTGAGAATTAAAATTATTTTTTAGGTCATCACTTATGTGATTGTTAGGTTGGTCTTGGTAAAAATATTATGTACAATATATACATGTACAAAATAGTCCTACTTAGTTAAGTAAATTTTACAGAATATCTTTGTTTATTTTTTCCAATTTTATATAATCCGTAATTTTTAAATAATTATTTAATTATAGATAAGTAACAATCAAAATACTTTTTTATTATTTTAATGTTATTTAATATTTATACATTTGTATATAAAGTCATTAATTATCATTTTCCATGTGTAGTATTTTAGTAATTTACGTGAAATTTTTAACACATGAATTGATTTGCATTAAAAATAATATAAAATATAATATTTGTAGCATAAACATATTAAATAGTATTAAATGAGTAGGCGGTTTACATTGAGTTATACGACAGTATAAATTATGTAACTAACTCATTTTACACATTATAATTTATTAGTAAATAATAGAATACAAATATAAATTACAAAAGTGTTGACCGAAAAGTGAAAATATGTTGTACTAATATATCAACATTATAATATAGGTAACATATTACCTACACCTACGTCTTAAGTTATGAGAAAAAAATAGACGTGTAATAGCATAGAAAATGTTTTTTTGTATCGCTTATTTATTTACCAAAACTATATATATATATATTATATCAATATCATTTTTAAACTGAAAAAAATTATATAAATATGAAATATCATTCAAATGTATTATATTTATATGAATTATTCTAAAATTTAATAGCGTTTAAATATTTTATTTATTTAAGATGGTATCTAATGAGGATTCTTTGTTGTACCTACTTATCTCTTAGACAAATAAATATTTTTAATTCTGATTTTAACATTATTATTTGGACTAAGAATACTATTTAAAATAGTCTTATAGTCATATTTCCAAAAAAAAAAAAAAAAACAATTTGTTTATTTTTAATATAACTTTAGATAGGTATAATAAGATGGGAAATTTAAAGAATCGAATTTACTGATAATTTTAATAGTTCAAGTTCTTAATTATTTTAAGATTCTGATTTTTTATTTTTTATTTAGTGAATTAAAATATTAAAAAAAGCTTGCTAAATTATCAACTTTTAGATATATGTATGTATGGAATTTGTATTTAATATTTATGGAAATGATTTTAGAATTTTATATTTTCAGGATTAGCAGTTTTATTATAAGTTAGTTTTATCGAATAATATATAGGTACTTGGAAGTAATATATGTATCACATAAGTGTTTAACTTAGTGACGTACCTGATATATCTTTAATTACTTAGGTAGGTGCGCGCGTGGGGTAATTATTTTCCGTTCAAATAAAAATAAAAATGTTCCATTTTAATTATCAAGTTATTTTTATAATTATTATAAAATCTATTTTTTTTGTTGTTCTATATTTAAGTATTGATATTAATTATCAAATTATTAAAACGTTTATTATATATAAATATTAATTAAAAAAATTTAAATTATAATATCATTTAGTATATAAATACATATAATCTTTATTTCGTTTATTAATTATGATGCTTCCAAGCAATCAGGGCAAGTCACTATTATGTGGTCTCTGCAGATGAGCCTTGCGTAATTGGTGCATACTTTTTTTGTTTTCGGTTTTTTGAAAAAGCGGTCTTGAAAAACTAGATGCTGATTGGGCTTAAACTCCCTATAACCAGCAAAAAATATATATCAATTTTTATATAATAAAACGGGAAGGTTAGGAAAACCTTCATGAAAGCTTTAAAAAACAATCTAAACGTCCCTTCATAAAGTCCTAAATCGCCTCTTTATTTTGCAAAAATATTTTATACTAAATTTTATTTGTTTTGGTAAATTGTTCAATGTTAAACGATATTCCATTTGTTCCTGAATTAATTGACGCGCTGATATCTTTAAAATTTGAGGGAACTAGTTCTAGTGATGATATTTCCCCTATTAATAATAGGTTGTAATGCTGTATCAATCGTTTCACAACATTTTTTGGACTATTATCAGTGTTAATATTACTAAAAGTATCATCGGGTTTTCGGGTTGTTTTTCGTTATAAATTTACATATTACTGATAAAATATGAAACGTTATCCACAATAGGAAAAATTTCCAAGCCTTATATAACAGAGTAAAAAAAGTGTTCGCGGGGTAAATTTTTTCCAAACTACAAACAGAATTACATTAGTACCTATACGAATACTTACATGGAATAATTATATCGTTCCATTTTTATGATTGTATGATAGTGACAATAATATAGTATCACCCGAAGGGTGTGCAAAATAAAAAAATAAATCATTTATTGCATATTATATAGCTAGACTAGAGTGCGTCACTAAAAATGAATATATAATTAAAATATAATTTAATTATGGTTTTTAATATGTGACTCTGTGTATTATTTTGAAATAAAAGAATAAGCAAAGAAATTAATGAATGTGAGTAAAATTTAAGTGAAATGTGAGAGATTATAAATTTAGTGAACAGATTGAATATGATTGGGTGAGTGAATAAACAAACTAAAAGAGAGTGAATAGTGTGTTAGAAATGTTATCCTTTTTTTAAGGTTTGTTCATATACAAAGGTCAATGCTAATTGTGTTTATCCTTCAACATACTGTTAATTATAATATATTTTAAAGTTCATTTATTTATAAATAACAATATTTATTTCGATAATCTTAACTCTTCAGATATTCTACATGGTACAATTTTATAATTGAAATATTTGCATTTATTAGGTACCTATATTATAACATTGCATTTATTAATTATCTAAAATTATTCAAGTTCATAAATCACATCATAGGTATTATTTAGAAATGTAAATATTTGTATAGGTATGTTAATATCATAGATATTGTAATTGATGATTTTTAAGTAAATTAAAATAATTTGATCTATCAAAATAATTTGTAAATTTAATTAGGTATTAATATTGCCTTTCTTGAAATCTTAAATTATTAAACAAAATGGTTTTAATTTTTCCCTGGAGGATTTTTTTCTAATTTGTAATTTATTATGTGTTAATTGTATGGAATATACTATAAAGAAGAAAATTAACATAATGACATATCCCTTAGACCTTAGTTCAAATTATTAAAAGAAACAAAATAGAAAAAATATTAATTTACCAGTATCATTGATGATACCTCATGAAATATATTTTAGGTACTTGTATATGTATATACATGAAGAGTTAATAAATGTCAAGTAACTAGTTGGTAAATAATAACATACCCAATTAAATATATATTATTTGATATTTAAATTTTAAATAATATAAAATATAAATGTCTCTAAAACATCTTCGTTATATTATTCGTGATTTAAGTTATTACTGTTGAAAGTATAAATCATAAATATCATATAGCTCGTTAATTATTGTTTTCATCTGTTTAACATAATTTATAAATTTAAACATGTAATAAAAAAATATTTAATAACTATGTTCGTACTTGGTAGTACCCGATTTATATATTTTTATTGCCTTATATTTCTATAGATAGGATCATTCTAAATAACAACAGTTTGATCAATAATTACACATTAATTTGCGTCAAGTTAAATGACAATTTCTCTATTAATATTTAATATTATATATTATTGTGCTGTTGTAACTGAAGTCTAAAGTCATTTCTTTTTGGCATTCATTTATTTATATTATAGATATAATTATTACTAAAGTTCAAAAACAATAAATGTTGTAATTGATTATGATTTATGAACCTACACAATATCACTGTATCAGCTGCATAATATTATTTATTTATATAACAGCGGTGGTCGAGCTTAAACACATTTCCATGGATTTAGTAGTTAGTATAGTTAATACTAATGCAATATGCATGCATAAGGAAGTTGTATTATTATGGGCACATACATAATTTAATAATTAAAATGTCTAAACTGTAAGATATTAGCCGTTTTTGGAGTGAAAATATGGTTTTATGAATCTTAATAAATTGTTATTTATTATAGATATTATTACAGTGTTGTCATATTATTTTTATAGGTTTTAAAATATGAATTTCGACACACTACTATAGTAAAAATAATTTAATATTTATATTGTTTTTATGTTTTGTTTATATAATTTAAGTAATATATTTAACATATAAACTATATTTTTTTTTCTTTACAGGTATACAAATAATTTTTAAGGAGTCAAAAGTCTTGAGAAACCTTTGGTCATTGTCACAATTAGAAACTGCTCAGTCTTATAATACTGACTATAGTTATTATATTATGATATGTATTCAATGTTTAAAGTTAAATTATTGTCAATAATTATCGATTCAAAATATATATACTTAAGCATAATTTTTAATACTTTAAATACCTAGGTACTTACTTTGGTAACACAGCCAGATTAATTAAGAACATTTAAATACCAAATTTATAAATTAATAATTATTGAAATTTATAAATATATTTTCTTAAAAACCAACTATATCACATTATTTAAAAATGATTAATTTTTCGATATTTACACTTAAGTGTAGTAATAAATAATAATACAAATAGAATAATAGCCTTTTATAAAAGTATTACCTGGATAAAATATTTGATAAAAAATATGTGACATTTATATAAAAAAGTGATAATACTTACAAAAAGAAAACGAAATAACAAACAATTACTAGTTAATAATAAAATTAAAATTGCACATTGCAAATTGCACAAGGTATAGGTATTACCATTGATTATAGAATAGAATTATATTCTATAATCAATGGTATTAAGTATTTCTTTTAAAAAATAATTACAGTGAATAATTACATTAAAGCGATCGATTATTATCTATCATAAATATACATATGGCATGTGAAGATATGCTATTTATATATTATTATATATAAATGGATAATTTAAACATAAGTGATAACTGATAAATTATAATTGATTTATAATTTAATTACTAATTAGAGTGTCACGTGAAAAACAATTTGTACTTTTTGAGTTTTACATAATACTTATTTATACAACGTAAATTTTATTAAAATAATATTGAATAGTTGCATATATGTATTAGGTATATATAAAATAATAAATAGACACAGTCAACAGTCAAATTAAGAATACAAATATTCAATAAATGTCATAGCTAAATTTGTTATAGTACCTATGAATAGTTTAACTTTCTTTAATGGTCACGGGCCACCTATATGGACGTGACCTCCTATAGAAATAATATCTCTGCTGTATATCTACTTTATGGGCATATTTTTGTAATCTTGATCAAAAACAAAGATTGAAATTTGAAACTTTTAACGTCTAAAAAGTAGTCTGATGGATACAGTAACTGGATGTTGTACACTCGTCTCGCTTCGCTTACCTTGACCATGTTGAATATTATTTTTTATTATTTAAAAACAATGATATTTATGTAAGCTACGGAATTTTTTTTTAAAAAAATAAAAAACAACTCAATTTATTACAGACTATAACTAATGTAACTAATACTAATGTAAGGTTTCGAGGTTTTTTTTAATTATAAATTATTATATACTAATTTAAAAATCGTCTGTTATTCTGTCAAAGTATCAACATTATCTTACGCATTTATATAAATAACAACGAAATACATTAAATTAATTTATTTAGCTATTATTTTAAAATAATTTTTCAATTTTGGTGTTATATTATGTCTTTAAATTATATCATACTTACCTTATTCTAAAAACTTATCGGTTTCTTAATTTTGTAACACGTTAGTTATCAACGTTGTTTTTTAAAAATCGTACATATGTTAAAGAAATATATATAAATTTTATTGAATTATGCTTAAGACCTTTATTAAACCATCTGAAATTTTATCATATTCAAAAAATGTTTAAAGTATTTAAAACACATAATTGTGATAATAAAGCGAAATTAAAAAAAAATATATACTTAATATTTCTATTCTATACTGTAAATTAATATTCCATAGACAAATTAATACTGCGGGTTGTATACATAAATCATTCATAAAATATAATAAATGACTTTTGAAGTTTTAACACTTCCTTATATCATTAATGATATGCAAAACAATTTTCCGCGATATTATTAATTATTATTTCTTATTATACTTTATATCACATCTAAATGTACTATTTGATCATCATGTAATATTTTATAGTAAATTAAAATATGAAGGAGTGCCTAGTTGGGTGCCATTATTTGTAGTGAACTAAAATATTAAGTGTATGTAACTATATAAGGGGGAATATAATACAGTGGTTGAATTGGTGGGGAGACGTAAAGGGACGCAGTAACTCTTCTTTCTTTAAATTAATTTTTTTAGCGTAACATTCCTAATTTTTCGAAGCTCACACAGGTTGAATTAAATCATTGCAAGAAATGTTACTATTTCTTAAGTGTCGTAATCCCCCTTTCTTCTATTTTTATTTTTCTAATTCAAGCACTTTAATATAATTATTATATAAAAGTGTTTAAGTATACCATTTACTTTTTATGAGTGGGTGTGGTTTTTCGATGTCTGTTAGAATAATCATCTTTTAAAAATATTTAATTCTGGAATTGGTATTTAATATATTTAAATTTGATGTTGAAATAATAAACACTCATTATTAGGAGTTAATTTTAGTTTTATAATGAAGTTTATTTTTATATCTAAAGACACTTTTTCGGGTAGAAATATAATGGTCCGAGGATATGCTTTCAATAGAAAATTGCATTTAGTTGGTATTATATTTAGCTCATTTTTCAAATTGTTTAAAAGTTTTTCCTTGGGAGAAGAAAAATCACTAAAAAATGACGGAAAATCAGCAAAGTTACGGTTTCCGTTACTTATTTTGATTTTATATAATTTGTGATAACTAATTCAGTTTTGAACGTAGGAACTTATTTTATTTATGCGATAGTTTTCGCATTATTTGTATTTTTAAAAATATAAATCAAAATAATGAAATAATTTATATGAGCATAGTGGCTGCGTATAAAGTAAAAAAATTGACTTTTGAAAAAGACTAATCGATGTTTTTTTTATTGCAGAACTAAACGAAATGATACACGAGATGCGATGAGTTGGAAAAATTACCCTTTTTATAGTCTGTTTTGATGCAAAGGTCAGTAATGTTCGTTTGTTTTATAATCATACATACTTACTGTTAATTATAATATATTTTAAATTTTTAAAGTATATTTGTTTATAAATGTCAATGTTATTATTATAATGATTACTTAATGTTATATATGATATAAGATAATTAGGTACCTGTTATTAATACGATAATTCTCCGATACTTCGGATGTTTACTTATGTTTAATTTTACAATTTAATTCATAATAGTTAATAATGTGATTATGACATTTTATGTAAATACATTGTGATATACACTGGGATTATTATATAATATTAATGTGACAAATAATATCCAGGTACCCATATGTATTCTGGAAATTTCAATATATATTTTTATATTAGTTGATATAATACGAGTTTGTAATTTTGTACCAATTTTAAATTTTACACTATTAATGTATAAAGTAAAAGTAATAAAACATTTTAAAATTTAAAACCTAAAGTTGGAGAACTAATACAGATAAAAAATTAATGAACGTTGATAAAACAATAATTTTTTACGAATCCTTAAAATCGTTAATGTACCATTAAATGTTGAACTTTGAAGATTTTTTATGTAACCCAACATTCCAGATTTTAAGGTATAATTATAATAAAAGTATTAAGTAAATTATTATTAAAGCATTCATTTTACTAGAAGAAAATGTGTTCAAATTGTAAACACTCGAATATATTTGTAAAAAAGACGATTTTATTTTGTAGAAGAATACCAAATAAAGAAGTTTGTTAACTTCTGTTATTATAAACTATAACATGCAATAAACATAGGTGTTTGTAAAAACAAAAACAAATATTTGAATTTAATTTTATATAAGTAGGTAAGTGCCTAATTAATTTATATTCTTCTGAAATTTATCTTTAAAATAAAGATAAAAAAATATTCAAATATTTTCTGACATATTAATTAAAAAATAATCGTCGATTTTAGATCAACACAGCCACATGCGTCATTATAATAACCTGAAGGTTGAAATGTATAGTTTCAACAAAATATACGATATATTATAATACTATTATGCGGAATTATACAGACGACAGAAACCCGAAGGCATTAATATATTATATTAGGTACCTATTTAGGTATGTCGTATGTAGATATTATAATAATATAATATTATATATTTATATTATATTAATGATACCTATTATACCTATCTATATAAATGGTATATTTATTACCTATTTATAAACTTAAGTACTTGTATTATGCATTCGTAGTTCTTACACATTGATATGCATTATTAATAATTACCAATATATTTTATTTTGTAATACAAACAAGTATTAATATTAAATAATAGAATATTAATGTTCTGTAAAGTTGATGAGCGAAGAGGAATAACTACTAACGACTTTTTAAGTACATTGGTTAAACTGAATGTGTTTTCAAGACTTTGTTTAAATTGTTTAATTTTAAAATCGAGTTTATGTTGATTTCTAATAATATCTAGACGGGTGTTAAAAGTTGATTTTTAACAATATCTATTTAGGTGCCATTTGTAGTAAATTAAAAATGACGTTTTACATATAATCATTTGTTTTCCCTTTTTGATTTAGCTACCTACTTTTTTATAACTATTGAATTATACTTACCTTTTACAAGCGAGTGTGTTTTTTTGATGTTTGCTAGAATTATCAAATTTTGGAGATGTACCTATGTTGTTAGAATTTGTATGTTATTTAAAGGTATGATTATTTTGAGCAACACTCAATATATTATACACTATTTTATAGTGATAATCCATTCTAAAACATTACCATGGGTGTAAATTACCTATGTTAGAACTCGAAATTTTTTTAAAGTTTTTACGATCAAATCTCAAACATTTAATATGAATTAAAAAAAAAAATGTAATCCGTGAATTTTTCTGTTTTTCGTAATTTTTTGGTAGTTTTTAATCACCCAAGGAAAAAATTTTGGGAAAATCGAAAAATGAGCCTAGTAAAGTACCAAGTGGATGCAATTTTCTGTCGAAAGCAAACTTTATTTGTTGTAATTCGATCATAATTTATACACAAAAAAATATTTTCAAACTATTAAAAACACATAAAATGTCCTAAAGATTTTAACTATAAAACCTTATAAAAAAATTGTTACTTATTATATTATATTTTGTAAATAGATTAAATAGTACCTATATGAGTAGGCTTCAATAAAATTTTCAAACCGTTGAATTAAAATTGCATGTAATAACAAACTATTTTGGAAAACATTTCAAAGTTCTATATTTAGCAAAAAAATCAACAAAACTATTCCAAAATTTTACCACATGTGTATATTACTTATGTTAGTACTCAATATATTTTTTAGTTTCTAAGATCAAAATTCAATTAGTTATCACAAAATAAAAAAATTAAAATAACAAAAACCGTAATTTTGTCGATTTTCCGCCATTCTTTGATAGTTTTTTCTCGCTCACGGAAAAACTTCTGAGAAATTCAAAAAATGAGGTAAATAAAATACCAACTAGATGAAATTTGGTATGGAAAGGGTACTCTTTTGCCTATTTGTGGTAATCGGACCATTAGTTCTACTCAAAAAAAATTGTTTTCATACATCAAAAAAAAAAAAAAATAAATAAATAAATAAAAAAAAACATCTTTAAAAATCAATACATTTCTCGCTTCGCTCCGAATCTTAAAAATGACAAAGAATAAAAACTAAAAGTTTCTTAAGTGAAGTGTGAGAGATTATAAATTTATCGAAGAGATTGTATATGAGATCGGAAGAGTGAGTAAAAAAACTAAAGGAGAGTGAATGATGTGTTACCCTTTTTCTAAGGTTTGACCTAGTGTGTCGCGCTAATAGCGTGGTTAGAGGGGCTTAGCCCCCCAAAATGTAATTAAGTTTATTCTAGAAAAATATATCAGGTATGGAAACAGGTATAGGATGATCAAAATATTTCACTTTTTATATACTTAGAAATATAAATACAGTGAGTCATGTCCCTTTAGCTCCCCATGACATATTTTAGTATTTGAGCCATTACTTAATAGTTACAATGGTCAATGATATTTGCGTTTATCTCTAAACAAATGTACACAGGTGCTGTTAATAATAATATATTTTGTAGTTTGTTTATGTTTATATGTAATTCAAGATAATAGTTATAATGGTAATGGAAGTGTAGGACCAGGGTGTCCGACACCATATAGTAGGATGGCGAGGCGGAGAAGAAGTTATATATATATATATATATATAATAATAATATCACAGATTATATGAAATCAGATAGGACACTTGCCCGTTTGTCAAAATGTAAACAAACAAAAATTCGTCCTCATGTCATAGTGATAACATTCATGAAATGAAATTATTGTACACTCATTTTATCATAATATTGTACCATTAAATATATTGTTATCAATCATCATATAAGTTAGGTATACTAATATCATCTAATATGAAACTTTTTGAAAAACTGAAATTTTTCGTTAAGTGGTTAACCTGTCGCCAGGCCGAGTTTTGGTTTGTTTACAACTTAGAGAATTGTATTGCTTTAATAGGGAGTGTCCATAGCATGATAATATTAAGATATTTTGAATATTTCATGAGTAATATTAATTAACACGATTTTCAATATACCTAGATGAGACTTTTTGCGTCAATAACGTTTTAAAATGTTTTTGTTTTAATTTCGCATTTTAACTTATAGGCTATATAACTATAAGTATACAATATATAAATAAGGTATTATTATATTATATTTAATAATTGTATAACGTGAACGAAATAATACGATAAATATAGTGAAAAGAAAAACTGTTTAAAACAATATCGTTAATAAAGCAAAGGGTTTAATTAAAAACGAAACGATTTAATTAATTTATTTCTTTGCTTATTTATACCTAAAATCTATATATATATATATATGCATAAATTAAATCAATAAACATTATTAACATTTTTCTAAAACTTAAAAATATATAATATATTTTTATATCACGATTAAGTTTTACATTTACATATATATATATACCTTATATATACCTATAATGTCTCACTAGGTTTGTCCCTGTAAATAACTTTTGATCTAGAATATATTTTTATATTACGATTTTTGCAATCTATTTATGTGTAAATAGATTACTTTTAACATTATATATATTGATTACTTTCAATCAATTAATTAATTTTATTTAATTTTATTAAATCAAAATCAAATAATAAAATGTTTGTTTTCATATTAATTACAATTTTTAGATAGCTAATTTATAGTCTATTGTAAACATTTTTAAATTAAATAAAAAATAAATGAATTTTTGGTTAGTAATTAACGTCAAGCGATATTTTATATTTTATTTAATTTTTAAAAATTAATAACTCAGTAAATAATTTATAAAAATTAATAATTCAACTATTAAAATTTCAGAAAAATAAAATCTATAAATTGGCCATTTCAAAATTTTAATTAATATGTATATTATATAAAACTTATTTGTAATTTTAAGTATTCAAAAAAAAAAAAATATATAATACCTAATGTAAAATATAACTTGTTTATACTATTTATAGATTGTACAATTCAGATTTTAATAATATGTAATAGATCTAAAGTTATTGACGAGGACAAACATGGTGAGACATTCGGTATATATTTATTTACTTATATATTAAAAATTAAAATATAAATATTAACTCAAATTAGATGTATCTGATAATTATATAATATAGTATATAATGATAGGTATAATATATATGAACTTATATTTATATATATACGATATACCTTTATTGATTTTGGTTACCATTCATATTTTAAATTATTTAAATTTTATTTGACACGATATAGAAAAAGGTAAAAAAGGTTCTTCCTGGTCTAGACAGAGTCAATATTATATTATCAATACTATAATTTATGTTACATCCTACATTGTTACCTAAATATCAGTTTGAAAATGTTTTATTTACAAACTATTTCGTTATGAAGTATTAAATATTTATTAATTTTATAGATAGGTATAGAAAGTTAGAAATATTTAATTATATTGAATGCATTTTCAACTATTCAAATAATTTATTTAACTAATCAAAAAATTAATCGCAACCTACTATATAGTTATACAGGCATATAACCATATAGATATGGTACCTATTACGTTTACGTAAACCAAAACTATGAGTCTATGAAATAGAGAGCCTAGATAAATAATTATTTAAATATGTATCTAGGCTCTCTACTATACTCGATACTCAAATATATAATATCTATAGTCTATAAATAATTACACAAATTAAACTGTTCATTATCTAAATTTTCCTTTAGTTTTTAATATTTTTGTTTCAACTAAATTAACCAGATATAAATGCAATTTTGAGTTTCTGACATCAGTTACTTGCTGTTATATGTTCTGCAGTTTTAAATTTTAACTAAAGAGTAAAATTTCAGAAAGAGAATTAGATTTAAGCAATTTTAATTTTAATTTTAATAATAAATTTTAAACATGTATAAGTATAACCATAGGCGAAACTAAACATCAAATCTCAAAAATAAGGGGGCGTTTGAGCTATAGGTTTTTTTGTAAATTCTGTGTGCTCCTTTTCCTACACACATTTTATTTGCCTATATATAGGTACACACAACCTTACAATTTGATAATTTTTATGTTTATATATTTTTATTATTATTATATTATATTTATTCGTATGGTTATGAATATATTTATATTATTAAATTCATATTTCAAATCATAGTTATTAGTTATTAGCTAGTAGTAGATCTGGCGTAATTGACGATTAAACAATAAATACGAAATCTTGTATTATTTATATAAAAAATGTATTTTTACTTGATATTTAAACTTTAAAGACTGCTATTAAAAACATTGTTCCTATATCGACTTTCGAGGTACATTTATAGATTGAAAATTGAAACTAATAAAAATTACAAACTTTCTGAATCTTAATGGTTTCCTATTTAAATTATAAAACAAATATTTCTAAAAACCATAACTCATCTGTATAGTATATGGTAATGGTATATCAGTACACAAAATTATACAAAAAAGTTTAAAATATTAATAGTTAATAGTTTAATACTATATTTATATTGATTTAGTTAAATTCCAGTGTCTCATAAATTACATATAATTATTATAATAAGGTACCTAGTTTAAAAAATAACCATTGGGAAACTAGAAAAGTTATTCTAAAAAATTACCATCTGCATACAATTCCCTACTAGAATCTAACCCAGGGGTCGGTTAGAAGTTTTTAGAATGTCTGCAGTAGCTCTTTGGGTTATGTCCCGCATCGAGTACCGTAAATATATTTGTGTTTCTTAATCTACTGGCCGGTAAGCTTGAAGTGCGGCTCTTTGAATATCATGATTTTGAAATTTTTTGAAAAAATGGCTTTTTTTACAAAAAAGTTGCCGGCTCCTGATTAAACAGATATAGATAATATATTGGTAACAGATATATTTATTAGATATCTAGATATATTTACACTTTTACTAGGTTAATAAACGACGGAGGCCATTTTAAAATTTTATGTTACAGATATGTACCTACCGGTTGAAATAAATTAATTTAAAATATGATTCAGTGTTGTTTTCACTAAATATTTATTCTTTACCTACTGTTAGATACCTCACAATATTGACATATTGCTATACCGCACAACAAAGAACTTGTGATTTGTGTGTTTTTTTAGGAGAGATTGATTTTTAATACAGACAATAATATGACAGCATGTATCACAATAATGGTACATAAAAGACAATTGATACACGAGTGCATATATAATACTTATCGTATAATTTTATACAGGGTGTAGGAACATTGACTTAATGATTAATTTATAAAAATGAAATTGTATCTATACCTTTTATTATTTTAATTAAAAATTTCGAAACTATATTTGTACCTATAGGTTTTAAACGGACAATAATGTATTTTGTAATAAATCCTAGGATACATAGGAATAAATTTATTTAGTCACTTACTCTATTTTTAATTACAATTATCTACGAAAATTTAAAAATAAAAAAAATTTCAAGTTAGAATTACACGTTAAATTACTCGTTTTTCATGGGAAGCAAAACATAATTTGGCGAAAATCTTCAAACCTTAATACATTTTTCAGAAAATTAAAAAACTTAAAACGCTGTAGTAATTTTTAAGACAATATTTTATAAAACAAATTATGTTATGTTTATTAGTATATTTCTTTATTTAAATTTGGTTATAATATCTTATCATATTATGTTTATGTTACATCACAATTATTTAAATTTTTATGTAATCTGGTGTTATTTTCATATATTGTAGCTCGTTAGTTAATAATGCATATTATGCATTTAAGATATACTCAGGTACACATTTACTATGCGGCATCCGCTATTCATATAGTATTAACCAGCACCTATTTTTTAGTAAACTTACTTGAGAGACAAATTGTGTAGTACCTACTTACAAATAATAAATACGTAATAAATAGGTAGATAAAAAAATTTAGATTCATGTTTAACAAAGGATACATAATTATTTGATATTTTTTAATAAGAAAAATATTTCTAATCTATAATAACAAAAGTAATGTTATTACTTGATCATATTTTACAAAAATTTTAGAAAATTTATTTCAATTATAATAATTATAATAAATGGAATAAAAGTATATATCAGCATACCATCATGCTTTTGTACAATTTGAATGTATAGATACAATAAAAATGAGGCAGTACAAATTTTTAAAATAAATGGAGGCTGGTATTAACTATACCTATCTAATTAACAAAATTTCATGGAAATTGCCAATTAATATTTATTGACTAGTAACTACTGAGTATGGCTTTTACGTTTTACCATTCCACATAATTTGTTATTTATTTTCATAAAGTGTAAAACAATAAATGTATTTAAATTCCGAAGATTTTAACAGATAAATAATTTAAGTAAAATTTTAGTTCAATATTGTTTTTAAAGAATACTCTGAAAGTTTAAATTGAATTGAATATTTCTTAACAAGTGCAAAGTGTCCACTGTCAAAATGTCTGTGTAAGTAATTGTAACTGCGAGCTGTGACATAAATTTATAGATAATTATAGATCGGTTTGAAGATAGAAAATTTGTTTAATAATGGCCTGTAATAACTATAATAGGTATTAGTGTATTAGGTACTTAAATGAAACGTCATATTTGAATCACAAGTACATTTGTAAAATTTCACATCATTGTTTATTGGCTTGTAAATATAATTATTTTCAAAAAGGGAAAACAGTTGTCTCTTGCGTCTTGCCTACATAGAAATATTAAGAGTCTTAATATTATATAAAATGAAACGACGACACTGTTATTAAAATATATTACAGAAAATTGCAATTACAATTATTCACATCGTCATGCGAGGTATAAATTAATAATTTTAAAATTCCAATTTTTAGCGGTACATCCTGTATCTATGTACTCGTATCTACGGAATAGAAAACATTGTATGTAGAAATATGTGGTTTGCCCATTGTTCTTCGTTTGTGTAGATACCGACCGAATACTACAATAATGTGTTAATAAAATATTGAAATCAAATCCCACTGAAAAGTAATAACAATAATAAAATAATGGGATAGTTAAAAAAATAATAATATCATCGTCGCCGTCGCGTGTAATAATAATTGTTGTTATTATGTTACGGT
>CM023362.1:5961316-6164177 GCA_013282895.1 Eriosoma lanigerum
CGGCGACCGACACGCACAGTACGCTGCGTGTGTGTATACGTAGTGCGTGCCGCGGTCGCAACGTATACGTCGTGATCGCCGCCCGTTTAGGAATAATAATAGTGTCGTCGTAGCGCGAAGGTAAATTCAGTGGGCGGTCGCATCGGCGCACAACCGCACAGGTGAATAATATAATAAGCACGCTGCACCACCGGCACCACAACCGTCGCCGCCACCACCACCGTTTACAATGCCAACACGGCCGACCGTCGAGATCGGCCCCGCGTGTGTTGACGTGTGTTAGAGGAACTCGCGAAGTGGTGGCCAGACTCTTTTTTACTCTATCCTGTACGCGCAAATGGTTTACTATAATAATAAAAAAAAATTACAATAGATATTTTTTTTCATTGTTAATATTAAACAAAATACGCTCATTGCAGTCGTGGGTTTGACTTACTGTATAATATTATTATCATTTTATACGTGTAGAAAAATGAAAAACCATTCGCGATCGACCGTGTTTGGTCACCCCTGGTATGCGGTGTTCCGCGTAGTGCGGCGGCCGCGTGCGCCGTCGCCGTACCGACGGCTCCCGCGAGTCCCGGCACGCCGTCGCCACCGCACGAGTACTCTATAATATTATATATATACGTATATTATTATTGTTGTTTTTACGCCGCCGCGGCCGACGTGAAAGAACCGCGTTTTTACCGTTCGCAGTGCCGCGGTTTCGGTGTACTGTCGCCGACATATCACTGATTGCCCCGTACCCGTTATATTCTTTTTGTTGTTTTTTTCTTCCCACGAAACGATTCTTTATTCCATACCTATCGTTCTCCACGAACAAAACTTCACATAGTGCTTAATACACCACTGAACGTATATACGTATATACTCTATATATATATATATATATATATATGTACATAATTGTAAATTGTATCATAAATACATACATACCGTAATACGTATACTGTACGGTGTATATACAGTACGGGACGGACGACACACACACGTACCTACGTACGGCTCTCGTCCTAATGGTTCGACAGTCCGCCTCGTAGCTACCTTATTATTTTTTATTATTGTTATTGTTAAAATTATTAATTTTCGTGCGTGTGCCGATAAAATGATATTGTTTTGTTGTCGTGTCGACCGTCGACGCGAATGTCGGGTGTAGTCGGGTCTACGATATCGTCGCGTCTCGTCTAAATGATACCGTCGCCGTACTCGCACCATCGACGACGAGTGACGATTACTGATTAGTCGAGTGATTAGTATAACAGCAGCAGGCAGGCAGTGACATTTGTCGCCGACTGTGAATTTATTGATAATAATTTGTTATTATAATTATTATTATTGTATTGACGATCGACGTCAACGCAATATTACGACGGTCGTTCGCAGTGCGTATCGACAGCGACGTCGTCTAAACCGCTCGTCTAGTAATTCGTCGCCGCCACCGACGACTATTATCTGTTATAGTTTATAATACCGTTGTGCGCGTTTGACGACGACCGATCTTTGCCCGTTTCGTGTGTTCGAGTTCGCACGGTCAGTGTCTGATGTCGATACCGTCATCGCAATCGTTGTTGGACTATCGTACGAGATACGAATTCGAAAATTTATCCTCTAGAGACGGTCTCTGCCAGAACGTGCACTGTCTCGCAAATGTCCATTAATCCTGCCGTGGCATTCACAGTTGACCATTGTTCTGACAATGTGCAAGTTGCCTGTCTGTTGATTGACAACAATTGTTGTGAAATTACCAGCGACACCACAGTCACATCCAGTCGAAAAAAAATATGGAATTGTAGCACATATTGTTATAATACACATAAAAGGTAGATAAACAAATACATTTTCATTAATCGAATTAAATGTCAGAGATTTGCTACCTTATAAGTAAATTTATAGTTTATTATAATACATAGTACCAAATTACTATTTGTAGAAAAGTGCTGTACCTAGGTATATTCACTCTTTAATCCTATACATTAATCTGATAAGTATTCACAAATGTAATAAATATTTGTCGATAGAAATAAATTGGAAAATTTGAAAATTGTGTTTAAAAATTTAAATTAATTAAAATTTAAATAATTTAAAGTTATATTAGGTACTTAAATATTATAAATCATAGTATTTATTGTCAAACATATACCTAGGTATATACCTATATTTATTTACTAATCACAACAAAGCAATCGATATATTTTTAATATTGAAAATCAATCAAATTCAAATTTGGTAAAATAGTTTTATAAATAATAAGTTATTTGGAAAGTGAAATGTAAGTACATACAAGTATTTTATTTTTAGATATTGATAAATGTCCATTATTGAGAGATTTACGCTGTAGTAATACAATTTTTACAATAATTCACCTAAATTTTTTTTACCAATAACAAGAAAATTAATTTAATTATTATTTGAATGTTTTTAAACATAAAAATTTCAAAACATTCTTAAGAATTATATTTTACCACAAAATAATCATTTGCTGGGATAGTATTGATAATGACAAATTGACAAATAATCTTCTTCTTCCTCAGTTTTCGACCCATTAAGTGCCATCTCTACTATCTCAAAACCTCTCCATTTCTCTCTATGTTTTTAATATCTTGAGTTATAATATCCACCCATTGAGTCCTTGGTCTTCCTAATAGACGTTTTTTATTTATTTTGCTAACTAAAACTTCTTTTATTACTTGTCCATCCGCTCTCCAGACATAGCCGACATTCTAGTTGTTTGCTTTTTATACATAATATTTGGCCTGTTATATAACTCCTGTAGTTCTTAAATTTTTTCTTTATCGTAAGTTTGTAATTCTGCATTGAATTTCAGCCTGTATATATTTCCTGTATATATATTATGGCCTGATTTTACCTCAAAGGTTACAGACATTTCTTGCAGGAAATGAATCCTGCTTACAGTTTTAATTGGTACATCCTTTTATAAGACTTACATACTTTTTAGGAATGCCTAGTACTTCCAGTGTTTCCCATGGTTTGTCCCTATCAATGCTATCATAAGTTTGCTTATAGTCTTTAAATATAAGGTGCAGTTCTTTATCAACTTCATAAAACTTAGCCATTATCTGTCTCAGTGTAAAAATATGGTCCAATGTCGCTTTACCTTTTCTAAACCTGCTTTGTAATTCCCTGATTATCTTGTTAACATTTGGGTTAATCCTTTTTAGTATAATATTAATGACGTATACACTTTGTAACACGTTTCTAAGAGAGATGTACCTCTGTAATTCTTTATTTTGGTCGGGTCCCCCTTTTTCAATATTGGACATAGTACTGCAGTATTCCAGTCCTCTGGAAGGGTTTCTATATGCCACATAATTAAAATCATCCATAATTTTTCTTATTACTTCTTATTTTTCTATCTATTACATATTAATAATTGTTATATTTAATATTTAAATAGTAATTACCTATTTAATATTAATTAGTATTAATGTAATATACAATACAATTCCTCAGGTATAAAATAATTTTGTGGTCGCTTGATTTGGGTACTATGTGTACAATACACTTGTCTATTTTGTCAATATGGTTACTTAGTTACGTTAGATTCTTGAAAGCCATAATCATTTAATTAATCATTAATTAAGGATACTTAAAAGGTACTTATGTCGTAATGTTTATTACAGTAATAGGTACCTGAGATTACCTTTTTTAATTACATGTAGATACCTATAAAAGGCCTATTATTTATTAATTTATTATTTTAGATTCTGAGTGAAGCGAAAAATGTATTGGTTTTACAAAGATGTTTTTTTTTTCTGATGTATGAAAACACTTTTTTGGGTAGAAATAATGGTCCGATTACCACAAGTAAGGTATGTTTTCGGTAGCAAATCGTGTCTTGTTGATACTTTATTTAGCTCATTTTTCGAATTTCTGAAAAGTTTTTCCTTGGGAGGGGAAAAACTACCAAAAAAATGGCGGAAAATCGGCAAAATTATGGTCTGTTATTTTAAATTTTTTAATTTCATGATAACTAATTGAGTTTTGATCGTAGGGACTGAAATTTTTTTTGAGTATTAACATAGGTAGTTATAAGTGATATAATTTTGGAATAAATTATTAGTATAGTATATTGTAATATATTGAGTTTCACTCAGAATTGTATTTTTTAATGCAATATTATAATAATATAATCTTAATTATAATAAACCACTAATTTCTCAGAGGACCGAAGGGACGAAAGAGGAACGCCTAAAATCGACATTCCCACTTTTTTATAATTTGTCCATAAAGTATATATTACCTAATAATAATAATTTGCATATAGATATTATATTATATAAACTACTAGGTCAATTAACTGTTACATTTTGATTACTGAATGCAAATATTGTTTAACTTTAATAACACAAAATAAATACACAAATAACTAACTAAGTTTTAATTTATTATTTGGTTGGATAGGTATTATATTTTATACTAAATATATATTGGTAAATTTTATTATTGCAACTGCCTATAATAGTTATAATAATCATTCAGTAATCTCAATTCTGTTATTGCAATACCAAATAGTAAGTTTCATATACAGTTATATAGTTACAAATGTAGTAAAAATATGTAATAATGTTAAAACCAGTTAAATATAACTAATACAATAAAGTTGTATATAGAGCCTCAATTAAAATACATTCTTTAGTTTTTCTACAAATACTTGAAAATATTCAATGTTGAGGTAATATAATTTGTTTGAAACGTATTTAAATTTAAATTTAGTTGGTTGTGAGTTGTGAAAATAGAATTGTGTTTATTTAAAATTTAAATAATGATGTGTTTTGGAAAATTAATTAAATGGGTAGGTTTCCTAATGTTTTAAGGAATATTTACCAAGGAAATAGTATGATTTTAATTAATTTTCAAAGAAAAGTTTATATTAATATATAAATAATAAACAATATGTTTTGTTTTATTTTAATGGGCAAAACCAATTAATTTTACACAAATATATGTCAATTATTTTTAAAATATAGTACCCAATAATACATTTATGAATAGCAAATGACATAACTTAATTTACATATTATTAAACATTAATTATATTTAATAATTTTATTATTATAAATACACGAGTAAATACATTATGAATTAATAATGGGCATATAATGTTTAACTAATATAAAAACATTAAATCTTGATGAATATGAATATTTCAATTACTTGTACTTTACATACGTAGTATTTATTTTTAATTTAGACATAATGTACTTTTTAAAATAACTTGTTATTTTCCTGTCGATGCATACTAAAGCAGATATTAGAAATATAATTTTAAAATTTTTATAATTGTGTTAGGTGAATATGGAATACTTGGGTATGTTGTACAAATAAGCAATAGAAAAATTATTTTCCTCTTGTTCAACAGTTACTTATTATATACCTATATTCTTGTTATTACAACAACTTTATCTGCAAGTTACATAAGTAATTGTAAAATTACAATACATACCTAGTTATAAATATTAATAATATATATATATATATATAACATATAATAATTAATTAAAGAACTTACAATTTACTTATTTAACATTTTAAGATTGACCGAATGATAAAGTACTCAATGAAGAATAACAATATTTTTTTACTAAATTAAACTTGAAACTTAGCTTAATATCAAATTATTATTATATATGTTATGTGTTATTATTTGGTTCATATAACATTTTTAAGACAACTATAATTTTAAAATTAAATATTTAATACTTAATTATTATACATTAAACTTTAATATTACAAGTAACAACAAATATTGTTAGTTTTAATTTTTCAATGTATTACCTAATAGTTATTAATTTATAAGAAAGATTTAATTTCTATAAACACACATTATAAAAACTAAATGATAAATATTAATACAATTTTTATTTTATATTGATACAATATAACTCTTATATGTTTTTGTTAATAAAATCTAATAAAAAAAACTATTCTAAGAATATTTCAAAGAATAGTAATTAGTATTCTAAGTAATTTTTCTATCAATATTCGGAATATTTATTTAATTTTACCCAAGTCTGATAATCATTCATTTATAATCCATTTTCAACAATTGGTTATATCTACATACAATAATTTACAATTTACCTATACCTTCATTATTATATATATTGTATTAGAAAAATGTATATTAGAATACTATATATTACTAACAATACTAACATACTTATTATAATACATTTTAACATTTTATTTAGCCTACAATAAAACAATTAATTGTCCAGAAAAAATAAAGCTTTTGAACTGAAAATAGTACTGAATATTATACCCAGCGACAAATATTTAGGGAATTTAATAATAAGTATAAATTTGAATAAATCTAAAATTTAATTATAATTATTTTTTGCACTCAATTTTATGAAACAATTAATCAAGAATTCATATCAAGGGAATTTATTATATAATACATATTACAATATTATCAATTTTAAAATGAATGACTTTTGTTTATGAATTAATTGGTACCTACCTTTCATAAATCTATGTAGGTAACTTAATATAATGTATATAGTAGTTATTATATTACATATATTTAAGGAATATTTAAACAAATGTGGCTAAGGGGCAAACATAGAAAGTGTTCTACATTTTTAAAAAAAAAATATTTCATTATGTAATTATATATAGGTAATTACTAATTATTGTTATTATTTACTATGTTGAACAATTTAAAGGAGGGAAATTTTCCACCTGTAAACATGCCTATGATGAAAATAAAATATTAATAAACATAATAAATTTGAACAAAAACATACCTCTTTTAGTATTCAATAGTATATAGGTACTCTACTAGCTTATACTCTAATATATACAATTGCAATTAATTTGTGTAAAATGTACTTTGTACCTATACATAACCTATATTAATTTTATATTAGGATTTTATTACATTTTATGATTTAATAGGCATAAATTTAAGATTTAGGTATTGTTAAAGGGTATTGGTGAATGATTAAACCAAGGGTATAAGATATAATAAAATTTATATTGCTTATAAAAAAGTGATAGATACTTGTTTAAATCATATTAAAACTATTATTAATAAATTATCATCGTTTTGATATCTGTAATAATTAATAAATCATTAAGTTAAAATATTAAGAAACATGTATTTTCAAAATATGGTTTTTGATTTTAAATATATAGTGGGATACATAAGTTATCTGTATTTCTTGTCTTGTGTCTATTAATATGTGATTGCATAAAAATGAAATGGGTATTTAAAAGTATTTATATAGAAATTTACGATTTTTTAAATTAAATATTAATTTTAAATATATATTATGTTAACATTTGTGTATAGTTATTAGAAGCAGAGCCAGAAATATAGGGGGGTATTACACCCCCTCCCTCCTTCAGGGAATACTTGATTTATTGCAGTCCATAAATTTGAAATTTTGATATTTAATCAATAAGTCAACACTTATTGCATAATCTAGTAATATATTTTATCGAACTAATTTGAAATTTTATTTGATAATTTGATATTGAACTATCAAACTTCAAAGTTTCACGTTTTGTTGTGTTAAAAAATTTGGTAATCAATAATCATAATTAAGTTCGTTTGTATGATAAAAGAACAGCAGTTGTGACCAGTATCACATCAGCTGGGATCATAATCTAATTTCAACAAATTATGAAAACCTGAACATACAACTATAATATACGTATCTAGATAGTAACTACAAGTTACATGTATAATTACATTATATTATTATCATTTATTTTATTAGTGTTTTCGTTTGATGTTGAAAATGCATTACAACTAAGTAATTTATCAAAAACAAGGTGGACTGTTCGAGCTGAGTCTATAAAAGCCATCTGAGTTTTTAACAATTTTAGATACTTTTCAAAATATGTCTAATTTACAATATATGGACAAGAATACAAGTTTGCAAGCATGAGGACTTTAAACAAAAATTTTAAACTTTAATTTTATAATATGTTATATTTTATGAAAAACATTTTGTACAAGACCAAAATATTAACCGAAAAGCTTGAAGCGAATTAACTACATGAAAAAAAATTAAATGTATTAATAATTATTTAGAACTAAAAATAAATACATATATTTAGCATATCAATATTTCATTATATTAGTTAGCAAATTTATTTTTCAATCCCCCTTAAAAAAAAGTGTGACGCTGGACCTAATTAGAAGTTATGATTAATTTATTATACAAAAAACAATTATAAGCATACTAAAACATTTATTATTGGGTACTTTGAAATATTATACATTAATAAATATAATAGTTATTTTATTAGTATACAAATATACTTTACAATCTTAAATGATGACCACTTTTGTTGAATTATCAGTGGTAATATATATTTTGTAGGTGTAAAATTCAGTTATTTTATATAATAGGTAGACATAATACATTTTTTTAATGCCAATATTCATTTATTATTTTATTATATTTTTCACTGGTTTGAAAAACACTATTTTTTCATTTATCTATAATAATATCTAATATTAATATACTTTTTAATTGTTAACACTAACATAATTATTATTTAATTTTAATTTTTAAGGCCTACAATAGTTATAATTAAAATAAAATTAAATGATTACCACATAACTAACCACTAGGTATCTATGATTGATTAAGTCACAATATTATTTTATATGTAGATACTTTATTTTACTTTAATTTTAAGTAATGTATTAAAAATACATAATAATAAAAATAAAGTTATTTATAAGATATAATTTATTTGTAATTTATATTAATTCATTTTGAATTGTTATTTTTAAATACTAGTACATTGAGTATGATGTTAGTATGGAGTAAAATAATTTATAATAAGGCTGTTAATACATATATATTTAATACAAACATAACATGTATAAATAATAATAGTTTATTATTTGTTTTTAGTTGGTCAAATAGGAGATGGCAAGATTGAAATGTGCAAATGTAAAACTTATATTCTTCTTGTTGGCTGTTTTGTTTTCTGCGACCTTAACAAAAGGTACATATTATATTTTATTAATATAAAATTAATTCTTTAATTTAATTTATTTATTTTTAACAATTTATAGATACTTCTCGTTATGATACTGTTTATGCCTGTGAAGGAAAAGTTCTTAAACTTGAATGCAAAGATGGTGAAATTATTCATTTGGATAGGGCAATATATGGTAGATATTCTATTACTGTATGCAATGACCATGGTAATACAGATTGGAGTGTCAACTGCATGTCCACAAATACTTTACCTTTATTACAAGCCAGGTTAATAAATTATTAAATATTTTATCTAGACTAAACTTGAAATTATTATAATTTCATTATTTTAGATGTAATGAAAAAAGAAATTGCAGTATACAAGCAAATACAAGTTTATTTTCTGACCCATGTCCTGGTACTATGAAATATCTTGAGGCACAATACCATTGCATTCCTGGTAATTTAATATGCATAAAATTAAATTGTTGTTTCATTTATATTAAATATATATATATCTGATTTTAGCATCTTTATCTACTACAACATTAAGACCAAATCCTCCATGGTTAATAACGTCACCACCCAGTGTTTGGAATGCAGATAAACTATTAACTCTTAAACCAGCAACACCAATTCCACCAATTTTGTCATCGCCACAACTAGATGATATTGTCGGATCTAGTGTGGAAAAAGAATCTGTGTCATTGACTACGACAAGTACAAGTACATCAGCACCACCAGAAGTTTCTATTGTTGTAAATAATTATAATGAAAATAACTCTAAGGCTGATAATGAACATGTACAATCAAGTAAGAATTACAAGTGTATTTATATTATATTATATTTTATATAATATAATATAATATTTTTTAACATTGATCAAAAATAAAATTTAAATAATTTTTGAAAATATACTATTTTTTTAAAAAAAGTAATTAAAATTATAATAATATAATATGATTTATAGTTATCTATGGATATTAAGTTACTTATATATAAATATAATTTATATTTATAGATATTTTTATTATATTCAATTACATTTGAATATGAATGTTAGTGTTAATGTATATAATACATTATTCTAGAAAATAATCTAAAATATTATCCAATATATGTTCATCAATGAAATACACCATCTATAATTTAATGATGTAATATGGTTTATTTTAATCAGTCTATATAGTAAATAGTAATTGTATAAATTATAAATTTGGGTGTTTAGTTTTATATTTTTTCTATACCTAGTTTAACTAAGTTATTATAAGTTATTATTTTGTTTGTAGGGGCGTATAAAAGTAATTAACGTTATACCAGAAATCACAAACTAAGTCAGGCAATTACAATTAGACAATAAATTATTTATTATTTATCAAATAAATATAATTATTCAATGTTACACAACACATTAAATAGTTACTCAGAACAATTAAACAATATTAGTAACCGACTATTAATAATTAATAATAATAAAAGAACTGTGGTAAATAACACAAGACAACCACTCACAACAATAACATTGAATGTAGTGGTAGAGAGTATTGATCTCAAAATGGTGGTGATACCATTTAAAGATCGACACTACGTGGACAACAATATTATTACATGTTTATTAACAAATTAAAATATAAATATTATTGAAACTTTTAATTTATAACACTATATATAGTTAATATATTATGGTTTTTAAATATTTTATATTTTTAATTATAACAGGTGAAATAACAACTGAGTGGATTGTACCTACCAGTGATTTACCACCACAATTAAGCATAATTGATGTTGAAGGAATGGATGATAGACTATCATTTTCATGTCCTCCAGAAACATCAAGAAGTTTATTTTGGAACTGGACTAAATCAGGAGAAGAAGCTATACAACCATGTCCTGGGGGTGCTGCCGGTGTTGCAAGGTAAAAATAGTAGTAGTATAATATTCTATATTGTATGTAATTTGTATACATTTATTCATAACTAATATCTTATAGATGGCGCTGTCAGACTTTTATTAAAGGTGTAACGTTTAGATCACCTCCAACACCAGACCTCTCTGAGTGTCGTTCAGTATGGCTATCAAGTTTAGAAGGTAGACTGAATCAAGGAGATTCTATCATAAGTATTGCTAATGATCTTTCACAGGTATATTTAATTAGCATTGTATAATTTAATAACATAGAGTTTCTCAACTACTATGTTCCTATACTTGAATAGTTTTATAATAAACATAATTTATTAATTTGGTATTTCATTTTGCAATGTATGCTGAAATGTAATCTAATGTTGAATAATGTGTTATTTAAAGATGAACCGGTTCCAGTTCTTGTTGGGTTCCAAAAATTATTCTTTCAGTTCTCGATACCAGTACTAATTCTTTTTTTTTTACAATTTTGATAAAATAAAAGAAAAAATGATTTGCATTATAAGGTAGACTTAACTTGCATACAAAAATCATATTACCTATTTAAAATCCAAAGAAACAGGAACAATAGTTAATAAATATATAAACAAAATAATTTAATTTAATTAGGTAAAGTGTATTACTTTATTAAATATTTTTATATATTTTATTTATTTAAATTTGTATTCAAAAACACTTACAACCTCACTTCTGGATTTAGTTTTTAAATTTTTTTTATCAATAATTAAGCCACTGGACGTTGGAAAAGGTCTTTCAGAATAAATGGTTTCTTGTAGTGCACAATGATATTTCAATGATAACTTTTTAAGTTTGGATAGTCAGTGGTCACTGGCTATTATCTGGGTTTATAATTGGCTAACCTAACCTAACCTTAAGTAAGACTCGATCTCTGCTTTAACAATCATTTTTATTGTCTACATTTTTATGGCTAATATCTACATCTATTAAATTTACATACATACTCCACATAGTATGTCCTGTATCTATTTTCTTAATTTGTTGATTTGTTGTCTTAGCTAGCAATAGAATCGGTACTGATAAATATATATAATAGAACAGATAATTATTGTTTCCTGAAGAACCGAAGAAACGAGAACTGGAAGGAATCATTCCATCCCTAGTATTATTATATTGTAATATACATGTTGAGAAGCTAGATAAACTTAATAAAATTTAACATTATTTATTTGTATATTATCAATTTCATTTAAGTATTAATTTTTAAAAAAAAGACTTAATAATTAACATAATCACACACTTAAATAAATAATTAGTTAATATTTTGTCTATTTTTTCTCTAGGTGACTGATAGTAAACCATTATATGGTGGTGATATGATGACAACAACAAAAATGTTGAGAGATGTTGCTCAAAAAATGGAAAAAGATATGGTTACGTTTCCTGATAAGCAACAGCAGGAAGCAATGGTTACTGATTTATTACAATGTGTGGTGAGGATCGGCAGTAATTTACTCAATGTTTCTCAGTATCCTTCTTGGAGAGACCTTACATTTACTGAACAAATGCGTGTAGCAACAAACTTATTGATTGGCCTAGAGGAGAATTCATTTCTCCTTGCTGATATTATGATGAAGGAAAAGACAATTACTCATAGTGTACAAAATATCTGTAAGCATCTTTGAAGCAATATCTGTATAAACTATTATTTTTATGTAATATACTTTTATATAATTTTTCAGTGTTGAGTATAAGAGTTATATCTACACAAAATGTTGATACTGAGGTCTTCCCACATTCGGATACATTTCATAATGGTTTTTTTATGAATAATACTTGGTTACAATTACATAAAACAGCATTACTAGAGAACAGTGAAGCAGGATTCATAAGACTTGTATATATAGCATTTGATAGTCTAGAAAATATATTACAACCTCAAACAACAAATGGTTTACGTATAATAAATAGCAAAATTGTATCAGCATCACTTGGTAAAGGAAAACATATCCAGTTACATCAGCCAGTAACATTATGTTTTCAACATCTTCAGATTGACAATGTTAGTAATCCTACATGTGTTTTTTGGGATTATACAGAAAAGTAAGTTATTTCTCCCTATCTGTAAATTATGTTTTTTTGAGAAAATAATCATAGTTATAATTATTATATTTTAGTTAAACTAATTAAATTACTAATGTCATTCATTATTATTCATCAACAATACATGATAAAATTTAATTATTAAACAGTCCTTATTTTTTGTTTGTTCTCTACAGTGGATGGTCTGAAGAAGGTTGTTCAGTTATTTATTCAAATCAAACTCATACATTATGTCAATGTAATCATTTGACAAATTTTGCTATATTGATGGATTTCAAAAATCCTGGCAGTGAACCATTGAGCGTAGCATCAAATAATATGGTCATTTACATTAGTTGTATATTTTCTGGAATTTGTTTTCTTTTAGCCGCAATTACTCTTCAATTGACTGTAAAAGTAAATACACATTTATAGCTCATTATTGTTTGAACATTTTTAAAAATATATCTTTTTTTTTTTTTTACAGTCGAATCGAACAGTGATTTTAAAAAATGTGTTCTTTTGTCTCTTCTTGGTTGAATGTTTTTTCATGTTTGGAATAACACAAGAAAATATTGTATCCATTTGTACAATTATAGCAGGAATTTTACATGTTTTATTAATGTGTTCATTTACTTGGACTCTCATTGAAGGTATGCAAAAATTGTTATATTTTGTAAACTATTATATAAAATCACATATAATCATTGTGTTTATATTGATATGATGTTAATGATGTTCAAAGTGTTAGAGCAATGAATTTAAAATAGATTAAGTTTCAAAAAGTTTTAGATTATTTATTTGATAAATTATGTTTTGTTAAGTTGATGGTTATATATAGTTAATATACAACTATTTTGTATTTATTACTCAGATAATGTAAATTAATATATTAATCATGTTATAACAAAGTGCATCATATAAATGTATTAAGTGTAATATGAGATTAATAATATTTTTTTTTTTTTAAAATATTATTTTATTGTATCAATTTCTTTTGAATATCTTATTATTCTACATATATATATATATATATATATATATATATTTACTTATAATACAGTATCCTCAGTAATACAATACATATTAATGCACTGAACTACTGTTAATTGAAACAATTAATGTTAGTCAAATCTTTTAAATCATATTTAACTTGAAGTACATTTGTTATACACATCATATAGATGCATTATATTATATTATTATCTTAAATAAATTAGCAGTTTTACATAGTCTATTCCTTCTAATAACATATTATGCTACCTAGCTGTTTATAATGTTTCACATTATAAGGTATTTAGTTAACCAAATGATTAAGCTTTCGGGTAATTTTTGCCAGCTTCCTTCATAGTACAGATCACCACCATGTGCAAAAAGGCTATCTGATAGTCTAATCTAAATCATGGTATATTAAAATAAGGATTTAACTGGGTTATGCCTGAACCCCTATAAAGTTTTCTACTATTAATTACAAATTCTATTGAAAATTCAAAATTGTATTGATAAAATATTTATAAATTATAAATAAAATGTAAAATAAGTAAATTTAAAAAAATTATTTTTTAAAATTATAATACATTTTCAATTAATAATATTTACTATAACTATACACTATAACTGTTATTTCTAGAATTTCATTTCAATCTGATTGTGAAGTAATATTTTCCCTATAAAAAAGTAAATGTCTATAATTTGAATATTAAATTATTTGACATATTCAGTTATATAGTATAACGTATATAGTCCCTTTTTACAGCTTTTGCAGTAAGTGCAAATACAATTGTAATAATACAAATAATTTGCACTATTTTAATGGTCTACAAAGAATAAACATACATACAAATGTTCATTTATGATTTACTAGATTTAAACTATTACTTTTATTTATTTTTAATAATTAACAACAATTTAAAGATTATTATTCATATTTTTAGGATTCCATTTATATGCCACATTAATTGAAGCTTTTGATTCTGAAAAACTGCAAATGCGTTTATATTATTTAATTGGTTATGGAGTTCCATTAACAGTTGTTATTATAGCTTGTTATATAGATCCCTTATACTATAATACAAATAATTCATACTGCTTGCAAGCAAATACTATTATTATTTATAGTATAATGTTTATAGTTTCAGTAAGTCATATTTTTATTTATTTACATTTAATATTACTGTTTTTATTTTTTAAATTATTAAATATTTATATATATTACATTTTAGATAAATCTAGTCTTTTTATGTTTATCATTATACATTATTAAAAGTAATTCTACCATGATGTCTGTGAAATGCAAAGAAAATGTTAAAATAACATCTCTGAAGTATGTTTTATTAGACTAATTATTATTTAATGGTTGTTAATAAATATTAGATAATATTTATTTTAATATATTTACAGAATGTGGGTGAAAAGTGCTATTCTACTATTTGTATTTATAACATTGACATGGACATTGGCATTCTTTTATTTGACATCATATTCTACATTTATGTTATATACATTTTCTGCAATAAATTGTTCGCAAGGATTGTTAATAATTGTGCTTTATTGTATTAAAAATAATTCAGTAAGTTTTAATAATAGAAAAAAAAATGTTATTTGAACTTAAAATTAAAAATATTTTGTTAACTTTTTTAGGTATATAAGGTTTTCTCAGAATTAACTATAATTTCATTTTTACCATGGCAATGCTGCTTAATAAATTCTACACCAGAAATGAATTTAAATTATAAAAATCAAAGAACTAGTCTGTATGGTACATCAGTGGGTCAAAACAGTCAAGGAAGTATAGCTGAATCATCAACTCCACGTTCTTTGTCATCTCATAGAATGAATGTAAGTTTATATTGAGCATTGCATTCTTATTATATTTAAAACCGTTACAATGTCACATTGAGCTAAATTTACCTCTAACTTTGACTGAATGGAAACTATCTTTAGTGGCAAGTTGGTGGACCAGTTAAAACATTTAGCAGGATTAAACCACGGAAAACTATAAATAAATTTTTATAATTGTTTTATCAGATTACAAATTTGCGGTATTTATTTTTTATTCAATGTTTATTTTTATATATAGACAATAGTTTGTTTTTTTAAAATTTTCGAAAATTACCTGGATATTATAATTTTTTTCTATTTGCGCCATGGGGGATATTTTAATGGCAGTTGTGTATGCATATCCAAAGAGAAACTAACAACTCCTTTATTTATTTATATAAGTGTACACAATAGGGGAACTAGAAATCAAATCTTGAGGAGACTGAATAGCTTTGTCTTTCTCAATGTCATGGAACCCAGGCGCCATTGTAATCTCAAACATAAAACATGGTTTGCCTAAATTTGGATTTTTACCAGTGACAGTATGCTTCAACACAGCTGTTTCAATACACTTATCTACTATATAGCAACATATCACGTATTTTTAGTATTCATTAAGTTATTATTGTTAATCAAATTATTCATTATCAAAAAGAAAAAAATTGGTTTTTTAATTGTAATAATATGTGTAAATATTAAATATTTCTGGTTTTTCATAGACATTTCATCAACCTCATGAGAGACATGCTGTGGCAAGAGTTGTAGATATTCAAAATGAAATGGATCTGCCTAATTTGAATAATTCAATATCAAATGAAGAGCAAAAATCTGGCATTTGTGGTGCAACGTTACCGTATTCTCGTTCTTGTCAAAAAAGTTATACGCGAACCAAATTGCCAATTAATTCCACTGTTTTTGGTGGTACTCTTCATAAACAGTCATCTCAGGTAATAATTTAGATTTTTATTAAAATTAATACATTATATAAACAAAGTATGATAATTTTATTTATATTTATTTAGAGTAAACCAAACCTTCAAGATAACTGTTTTACTCTAAATAAACCTACGTACATACATAATAATCGAGGACCACCCAATATATGTTCACGCCGATGTAATACCATTGGTGATGGTTTTGTTGATAACAATTGTTCGACAAAAAAGTATATTGGAGTAAGTGGTGTACGAGCCACAAGTCCATGGAATCATACATACTCTGAAATAATGGGTGGAATATCAGCTTCTGGAGGACTAGATGATCCAGTGTATGAAGAAATAGAACGAGAACGGGAACGAGAGCGTGAACAAGCTGCTCTTGTATCTGATTTAAGTGATGAGGATAACCGTAGGAACAGTGATATGAGTCGTCAGTCTTCAAAAAGTTATGGAGATCACAGACCACTTATTATGGCTCCTACGCAAAATCCAGAAACTCATAATTTTCACACAGCTCTTAATGCAGCATTTAGACAGCAACTTAAAGAACAAACTGCTAGAACAATTGCTGTATTAGATGGGCAAACAGTTGTATGCCATTTGCAACCAGAGCAAAATGATGTATACAACCCCTCTCAGACTATTCAACATTACTCATATGAATGTTGATTGCTTATAATGGAGGGTACCTATTATTATTATTTTTTTTGTTATATGTAAATATATTTTTATGCTGCTAAACCTTAAACATGCCTCTATAAAGTTACATTACCGATAATACACATTTGTTTAAGTAAGTAATATTAATAAAAGTTCTGTTTGTTATATTTACTAATATTTTTTGTTTCTAAGTTGATATTGATACATAAACAATTTCCATCTTATTATAATGAAAGAGATATTTCATAAATTATTTAAACTGCTAACATTTTTTTTCCTGACATACTATTAACTCTTGTAACATAAAACAATTAAACTGTAATTAATATTTTTGTAAAAATATTTTATCAACAACATACTTTTTTCAATAGAGATATTTATATTTCAATTAAAATTTACCTTTAAGTAATAATTTAAGAATCAATAAGTTGAGTAGCAAATTTGATTGATTCTTAATTATACCATGGTAAATTTAATTTGTAATCTGAATATTTCTATTAAATTAAACAGTTAAGTAGTCTAAAATCATTTCCCAATATATACTTATTTGAATAGAAATATTCATATTCTAAATTATATTTACCTTGATGTAGTAATTTTAGAATAAATTAAATGAGTTAAAGAACAAATTTTATATTGAAGTATATTTAAATAATTAATTAACAATTCAAGTATTATTAGTATTTAAGTGAAGTAAATTTATAAAACTTGATTTAATGTTGTCTATTCCTAAAAGTAAAAGCAATATATTGAGATCTTTATTTAATAATTGATATCAAAATATGCAATACAAAAGTCTTAATACATTATGGTTATATGATTTAATTTAATTTTTAAATTGAAGAAATTTCAATGACAAAAATTTTATATTATTTTTAATTACTAAAACAAAATATAGTCAAAATTACTTAATTGTTTACATATTTAAAATAACTACTACAATGAATGAAATTGACTTTTATATTATTATTTGAATGTGGCTTAAAAATTTCTGTAGATTTTAATAAACAATTAATAAATTATTAAAAAATTTTTTTTAAAAATAAAGTAAATTATAATAATATTAATATATACAAATAAACACAACACATAAAAAGTGACTTTTTCAGTTTGTTTTCATGTATATATTAACAAAGTGTAATAGACAAATATTGATTCATTATCATTTATGAGTATACAAATGTTAATTGGTTATGAATTTATGAAATCGTTAAATTTTAATAATTACAGTTATTATTTATAATTCATACTAATGAAAGTTTCATTCATTAAAGTATCCAATATAATAATAATTTCAAATTTGTATTTGTAAATCAATTAAAATAATTTAGTGTCATAATATTAAACATGTTTATGTTTTTAAGTTTTGCATTTAAATACTATTTATATCATTGGTAGTCTATTTGAAGTAGCACCTTAAACAAAGCTTTATAAGAGTTAAATTTATTTTTAATTTAACCTATAAATGAAAATGATTGATATATAATTTATTACACATTCCTAAATAGGTTTATTATTTTCTGATACATTGTACATGTTATTGTCCACATTCAAATAAATTTATTAAGACTGATTGAGAGTTGAGACTGTCTGTTCAGTTTGTATTTTTATCAACAAATACAGTCGTATGATTATTCCAATATTAAAATATATTATATAGACCAAATTGAATTAATTGTAATTAACTTCTTACTTAATATTCTCAGGATTTTAAACAAAATTAAATGTTATCTGATCACCTCATTAAACAAATCCTCCATTAGATAAAACTAAATGTATTTTAAAGGTATCAAATTAATTAAAAATATATATTTATTAACTCTAGTATTTGATAATTAGTTGTATGTTAGGTTAATTTGAGGTTTTCTATATACAATTTATCTTATCTATAAAATAATAATACAATTTTTTTTTTAAAAATTTATACCTGGTGTTTAATAATTTTATGACATGTTATAATTTCTATAAATTCATGCATTTATATTTATGGTACAATTAAAGGAGTTTAATTAGAGATTAGTTAACATAACACATTAGTTAGTGCATATATTAGTTGACTTTATATGTTTTTTATTATTATATTATTATTATTATTATCACTCTGAAAGTAAATAAGTAATAAATGTAATCTGGATACAATTTAAGTCCAACACTTATTGTATTCGTTCAAACTTAATTATTTAAATAAATATAAATTTTTTTCAACAACAAATTATATTATCAGGATTTATTTAAGTTGAGTTTCATTTAATTGCCTTAAAATATTTATGATTTGTTAAAAAAATGCTGCTAATTAAATTTCAAAACTAAAGATTTGATATAATTTTTTTTTATAAGTATATAAACTTTTAAATTTCATATATAATATATTAGTACATTTAAAGATAATTTATTCACACTAAATGTTATTAAAATTAATTAGTTTCGTTTAATGATTTATCCAATTAAAATCAAAACTAAATATGTTTATTGAAATGTTATAGTTTTACAATTCTTATAACCATGTTGAATTTATTCTGTATACTGAATATGTCTAAAATTTCTATCTATCTTTCTCTACAATTATTAAATAAATTAGTAGAATATATAAATGTATATTTTTAAACTTTGTAATTAACTACGGTCTCATTGAAAGGGTTCTAAATCTCTTATTGTTTTATTATGTCAAGATAAAATTCGACCAGTGTAGTAGTTTAAAAATGATATGTGACAGGTATCATAATTTTGCCCAAATTGCATGTTAAGTGTCTAAAAAACATCAAATTCTTCATACATTGATTGTATTAAATTGTGATTTCTTTATTATTAATAAATTGTTTAGGCAACATTTTTTTGTGTATTCACATTAAATGTATTTATTGTAATTTTGTTCTTGAATGTAACATATTTGTGTGTATCAATATGATGTATTTTTTTTTTTAATTTATCCGATTATACTTGTATTTAATCCAGAGTAGGGTCTTTTCATAATTCAATGTAGTAATTACATTTTTGTAATGTAATTGTTATTTGTTAAAAATAATGTAACTTATTTAATACTAATTCATGGCAAATGAAATTTGTGGTTTGTAAAACTTTTTTGAATGTTTGTAACATATATGCATTACAGTAATAGTTTTGTATTTATGCTTACACTCTAGCTCATATTGTTTTAATGGTTTATGTAGCTGTATATAGGTTAACTTTGAAAACAATAAATAATAGGTATCCTTTTAACAATAGGTTTGTCATTATTTTACATGATTGACATATGCTGTGATCATATACATTAGTATTATATAATATAATTAACATGTAAAGATTTGTACTATAAATTATATAATTAGTTTAGAAAATAAATCCAATTAATTTTGTATTCAGCCAGCCCTCTCATTTTTATACTTGTTCTTTTTATTTTTACTATTATATATATATATATTTTTTTTTTGCGAACAACATAATGATGTGTACATAATGTAAATCAAAGTGTATACAATTATAGAATATAAGGTTCCTTTTCATTTCTTTTATTTGTATTATTTGTCTTAATATTTCCAATTTAAAAACATGAATATGATTTCCAATCAGACATATTAATAAAGCGAATATTCAAATTATCATGTTTTAATTATTTAATAATGTTTACAATACCATATTAATTTACTGAGAAAAAAAAATCCTAAAATTATCTGTAGAATGGGATCTAATATTTAGTTAACATGGTAATAGCTTGTAAGTAACAGTATGGCAGATAATTATATGATAATATTATATAATATAATATTATTATATTGTTCTTTTCATTTCTTTTATTTGTATTATTTGTCTTAATATTTCCAATTTAAAAACATGAATATGATTTCCAATCAGACATATTAATAAAGCGAATATTCAAATTATCGTGTTTTAATTATTTAATAATGTTTACAATACCATATTAATTTACTGAGAAAAAAAAATCCTAAAATTATTTGTAGAATGGGATCTAATATTTAGTTAACATGGTAATAGCTTGTAAGTAACAGTATGGCAGATAATATTTAATAATAATTAAGATAATATTATATGTATATAATATAGATTATAGATATATTATATATACTCTTACATGATTTTATTGGTTAATAAAAAAAAGTATTAGTTCATACAAAATGTGATGAAGCAGATGAACTTATATAATTATATATAGATAATTTGTTTTAAAATTGGTCCAAAACATATGTAATGTAATAATTAGACACAGATAATAATTAAGATAAATAAAATTTTTTTTCAAAATAAAGTATACCTGTTTATAATTAGATATTATTGTAGGTATCTAAATCTATATTATATATTATACATATTAAATTTGCGTTAAAATATATAATAGGTAGAATATACCTATTAATATAGGAAACTTATTTATTTCTTTTTTCTCTGAAATTGTAACTAGAAAAATATCTGAAAATAAACCAATTTTGTTTTTTATAGTATAACAGCATGAACAGTAGGTTTAAGTACATATTAGTTATCCTTGCAATAAGTACCTATAGAGTACCTAAGTATTTATGAATCAATATTTCTATTTTTTTCTATTTATTATTAAATAATGCTTATTAGTAGTAAATATTAATCAACCTAAATTAGTGTTACATATGTTTTAATTATATGTATACAATTAAAAATTGCTTTTTTCAATCAGTAGGTAAATTTCTAATGTTTTTCAATCCTTACTTACCTATATATTTGGTAAAATTTGATCAATTATGTTCTTTTATAATAACTAATATTTTATTAAACAAAATATTTAAATATAAATTAAATTTTAAAGTGTAATAATATTTACATTGTACTTATTTAAAATAAAAATGTAAATTATAATAATTCTGAACATATATTTCAAGAAATGTGCCCTTGGATTGTGGAAATGGGTACAAATGTAGGCTGTGAATGATTTAATGTTGTATAAATTATATAATATTTAGTAAAAATAGATAAATTAATTAATATTGACTGACGAATGATACTAAATTACCGTTTCGTTAGGTTTTAATAAAATATATTTTGATTCAGTTTAATATAAAATATGTTTTCAATTTTTTACTTCATATTCCTCTGATTGTTATTAAATTTATTCATTACTAGTTTAATTATTTCAATTTGACTATATTTTAAGTAATAAATAATTTTTGTTTCATTAGTATTAAAATAATATTATGTTGACGGCGACATCTGTTATTATGTAATGTACAGTAGATACATACACTGGGAAGATATTTATTTTTTTATTTATTTAAATAATTAAACGAGTAAAAATACTCAATTACAAATTATATATAGAAATGTACAGTGGTACAGAATCATAATTGATTATAAAGTTAAAATTTTAAAAATAAAACTAAAAAACAAACAAACAGAGTATTAAACAAGAAATAAGAATAAAATATAATATAAACTAGATATAGAATAAATTTAATATAATATGTTACTTAATATGTTTTATCATTTTAAAATAATGAGTTACCTATACCTATTTTGTACTAATATTAAACATTTCATACATCAATTTCAGTTGAGTTAAGTTTCCTTAAATAATGGTAATTTAATAATGGTAGGTTAAGGAATTGTAATGAATTGTAAATACATTCAAACATTTGTTAACAATTCATTAATGTGAATTTAATTACTTGTTATACATTTAATTATTAATTTTAGGAAACATTTTTGGGGTTTTAAATTTGAAACTCTCTCTTACATAAACACTGACTTCTTTAATTTTAATTAGTCGATTGAATATACATTTTGACGGTAGAGTTTTATCAGTTTAGATAAATCGTACGTTTACAGATTAATATTATAACTGTACAGTTCTAAAAGCGTACAATTTATATGCATTATAACTTTACAAGTAGGTACATATTATACAATTTAGAGAAATAATTTGGGTCTAATTCTATAATATATAGGTGTTAATATAATGATACAATTATCTAACATAAAACGTATTTTCTATTTTATGTTATCCTACACTACCAATTATTATTTAAAATTTTTTTAAAATTATATTCTGTGGGGGGGGGGGGTAATACCCCCCACAATCATCCCTGAAATAAAAACTGTATAGTGTATAAATATATGATGTATTTATAAGCGATTATTAATTATATTTATAGTACCGTTATAATTTCTTTTAAATTACCTATTCAGTATTAAACTATTTTAAATATTAGGATGGAAAACAATTATAAATTCTTACGACTGCTTTTTTAAATTTGTTATGTATGGACCGCTGTTGGAAAACACTGATACCTCTATAGTATCTATGTAACAATACCTATAATATCGATCGTCGAAAATCTATGGAATTGTGTAATAAAAAATTTCACAATTATTCTTACGTATTTTATTAAAAAGTCAATTTCAACTGTCGTGAAAATTAAAAAATAAATCAATATACTTACCTATTATGTAATATGTATCTACGTTACATAGGTACCTAGCTAATATAATGTGTTTTCAAAATACGCTTAAACGTAAGTTTAATATTACTGCTAAATGACCAGTATTTATACTTTGCTTTAAAATTGAACTTGTTATTATTTTTTTGTTTTAATAATGTTTTACTTTCGTTGATAATTTCTAATTTGCCTTTAATATTAAAAGAAATCAATATTATTTAATATTAAGTATTAAAAGTAATTTGTGATAATTACCACCAAAATGCGTGAAATTTGCCATTTACAAGTTGGTCAGTGTGGAAATCAAATTGGTGCTAAGGTAAGTACCTATATAATTTTAATACTTACCTTATAGGTACCTACAATTGATATTGAATATACTAGATGAGTAGACGACAAAACCTACTTACCTACCTATAACTTATATATACTATAATATTGTATAATATAGTATATACAATATACAGATTACAGGGTGATTATAATACGCGTTAAAAATACTATTTTTAATTATTAAATTGTATAGGTACGATCCTATCAATTTTAGATTCTGAGCGAAGCGAAGAATGTATAGGTTTTATAATGATGTTTCTTTTTATGCCTGAAGGCACTTTTTCGGGAAGAAATAATGTTCCCATTACTATGAATATTGAATAGGTTATGATTTCGGTAGTAAATTGCATTTATAGTTGGCTAAATAAACATGTAGCTTGGTTTTCGAATTTCACAAAAGTTTTTTTTCTTTGGAGAAGAAAAATTCTTTTTGAGTATTTACATAAGTGTTCTTTTTATGAGAAAAAATTTTGTAACGGATTGGATAATTTTCTAACTAAATATAGAGCTTTCAAATTTATCTAAAAATGTTTAATATTACCTGCAATTTTGAGTTAAATGGATTGAAAATTTTATAGAAGCATAATCATATACTACTTAACCTATTTACAAAATATTTTGAAATTCAAAAGTTAATTTGTTTTTTTATAGGTCTTCAAACTTAAACATTTCATATTGATGTTTGATTTTTGTGTTTTTAAAAATCTGAAAACATTTTTTTGGGGTTGAAATAATGGTTCGATTACTACAAGTAGGGTATGCTTTCAGTAGAAAATTGCATCTTCTTAGTATCTAGGTACTTTGTTTAACTCATTTTTTAAATTTTTTAAAAGTTTTTCTTAAGATTAAGAAATACTACCAAAAATAACGAAAAATCGGTAAAATTACGGTATTGGTTAATTTGATTTTAAATATTTTGAGATAACTAATGCAGCTTTGGATGTAAGGATTTGACTTTTTTTTTAAGTTTTGTCATAGCTAATCTATATATGTGGTAAAATTTTGGAATGGATTATTAATAAGTATAATAATATATTGTATTATATTGATTTTCGTTTAGAATCGTATTTTCGAATGCAATATCATTGCATTCAAATCTTAATTATAATAAACCATTAATATCACCGAGTGTCGAGGACTGAAGGGACGAAGGAGGAATATCCAACATCGACCTTCCCGCTTTTTTGTTACATAAATTGTTTATTACTCTAAATTAAATAAAGTAAATTAATAGGTCATACGTGGGTAAAAATTTGAAAAATGTACTTACCTAACTTAAATATTTTAATATTTTATTTTACTTAATTTTTAGGTTTTCGTTTTACTATTATAATAATAATTAATAAATAAATTAAAAAACAGTACAAATTTTCTAAAAACAATCCAATTTTGGGTTGGTTGAGGGGGTCGAACACCTGAGCGGCTAAGCCTCCACCAGATACCTATGGTCTTGCGCGGAATATAATATAAGTATAATAGTTACGAATTTGTTTGTTTAGTTTTGGGAAGTTATATCTGACGAACATGATATCGATCCAACCGGATCATTCCACGGAAATTCTGATCTTCAGTTAGAACGAATAAATGTCTATTTTACCGAAGCACTTGGTAACTTTATTTGTTTTATTATTTAAATAATACAATTACCCGTTATAACACATAAAATATTATATATTTCAATTGCCATTATATCTGTGAGTTGAAATTTCACATAGGTAAGTAACTGATTTTTTTTTTTTAACTTATAATATTTTATAAACGAACGATAATCGTATAACCGTATCAAACCATAACAGTATAATATGTACGTACATATTTACTATTTTGAAACCTAAAAATTATTTTATTTTTAATACAAATTTAAATAAAAAAATAAAACTTGATTACCTAACTTACGTAATAAGGATGTGAAATATGATTGTTTTCAATAAATAATTTTATAGGTACACGTGCATGAAACATGCGAATGTGATATAATATTAATTTTATACGGAATATAACTACCTTTTATTTTTACGTACCTATTGTGGTAGTGAAAAATATTATAAGTCGCGTGACAAGTATATTTTAGTATTCCATTAATTTTTAATGATATTTTTTAGGGATATTTTTCATAATTATAGTTACCATTAGTTTCCATTTTCCACCTATACATACTTAATTAAAACAATTAACACATAAACATATTTACATTAAATACAATTTATATTAAATTTGTATTATACTTATACGGCTATGAAATTAAACAACCATATGATGCGTACCACATACGAGTTATAATCGTTAAGTTCCATGACTTATAATACTTTCCAACCCAGTAATACTAAAACCTTAATTTGAAAAATTTTTACACAGGAGGTTTTTTCTCGTGAACGACGAAATATTACTAAAGGTTTTATTAAGATTTGCTTGTAATAATATCCCATAAAGCGTATCCATATATCCACCGTTGCGCCTGCACTTCATTATTGATTTTAATTATTAATTATATTAATTAATTTAATATATTGCATTAATCATAAATTAATCGCATTTGAAACAATATATATATATTTATATTGTATTTAGTGATTTATTTTTTAAAATTATACAGCCATATAGGTACACATATATTAAGCACATCAGTAGGTACTTAATACAAGCAATAATTGTCAAAAATTATAATATTACCTACCCAATTACAGTATTTTCTTAATTTATTATTATAATAATTGGAAAATAATTACAACTTTACAATAAACTTTGGCAATAGGTATTTTAATAAATGTATACACATATATTACATATATAATATATAAATTTTAGTATTGGCTGTCAGTAATCGATATAGCTAAAGAAAATTATAAGATTTTTTTTTATTCTCTATAATATTACATTCAAAAAACAAAATTTAATCGAAATGTAACAATTTAATTTATAATTATAATATTAATAATTAATCCTAGCCTTAATAATCAATAGCCAACAGTTAACAGATCGTACATTTTTTTTATTACGAATATAAATAAATAATTCTATACGGCATGCTAATTATCATTCTTGATCATTTTGTATCATTATGAAAAAAAATATATATATACTCATATATAAATATATATTATTAGGCGGAAAGTATGTACCACGAGCAATTCTTGTAGATTTAGAACCGGGAACTATCGATTCAGTAAGATCGAGTCCCTTCGGCCAACTATTCCGACCGGATAACTTTGTTTTTGGACAATCCGGAGCAGGCAATAACTGGGCTAAAGGACATTATACAGAAGGTACCGAGTTAGTGGATTCAGTGTTGGACGCAGTCAGGTAGATAATCAACATCAATATCGTTATTAGTTATGTTGTTTTAAGTTTATGAACCATGTTTGAATGTGGCGTATTTAATATTAATAAAAGCATATGCAATATGCATGCGTATTAAAAATAAAATGACTAATTTAAACAATAATTGTATCGGTAAAAAATCGATCGATTTATTATACACAAATATCAAATAGTAATATATAAGTATTAAGTACGTAATGCCTGTATAATGATCAAGTTTAATTTATAATAACCGGAAATAATACACAGAAATCTCAAACCAGTGATGTTCTTGACAATAAAAACATAATATTTCTGGATGGAAACACATTTATTTAAAATAAATACTACATATGTTATTCCATCAGTATAGTATAATGTTTATCGCGAGACAATATTTTATTTTTATTTTTATGATTTAAAAAAAACCTTAAAATAGCGTTTTTGTACGATATATTTTATTCCTTTGATTATTTGAAAAATATTAACTTTAGAAAAAAAGAAGTTAATAAACATTCTATATAGATTTTTAGAAATGATTAAAATGATAAAAAAAAAAAAAAATGAATTTTAAATATATACCTTAATATTATTATTATTTAATCGGATAAACACGGCGGAAAATACTGGTTTTTTAATGAAATTAACGTACGACGATTTGCGAAGAAACTCTCTTCGCACCAGTTCGACCGGTGTTTATCGAAATTTCAATGTTGTTTCCATTATTTTTGTGTAGCACGAAATTCTGATCACACTGTGATCACTATAATCATTTACATTTGGTTGATAATACGGAAAATTAGAGTCACTGGCCTAACGTGATAGGATATATTAGTACAAAATCAATAGACATTATTTTTTCACTTATTTCAGGAAAGAAGTAGAGAGTTGCGACTGTCTTCAGGGGTTCCAGATAACCCATTCGTTGGGCGGCGGAACTGGTTCCGGTCTGGGCACGTTATTGATTTCAGAACTTCGCGATGAATACCCGGACCGGATCATGACCACATATAGCATCGTACCATCGTCCAAAGTATAATCATTTCGGTCAAAATGTTTATTTGAACTGAAAATTTATATATTTTATTCGTTTAATTTGATTTCTCTTTACACAATATATTTATATTTAAAGCAAAAAACATTTCAACCAATATAATATTATACTTGTTAACGAGATATATAACCGATAATCAATTTTTGTTTTGTTTTCGCTCTGCAGGTGTCCGACACCATTGTGGAACCGTACAACTCTATATTGTCCGTGAACCAGCTGGTGGGGAACTCGGACGAGACGTTTTGCGTGGACAACGAGGCGCTGTACGAGATATGCTTCCGGACGTTGAAGCTGACCGCGCCCACATACGGCGATCTGAACCACTTGGTATCCGCGGTCATGTGCGGCGTGACAACGTGCTTCCGGTTTCCCGGCCAGCTCAATTCCGACCTGCGGAAGTTGGCCGTCAACATGGTGCCGTTCCCGCGACTGCATTTTTTCATCACCGGGTTCGCGCCGCTCACGTCCCGCGGCCGCCAACATTATCGCGCGGCAACCGTGCCGGATCTGGTGCAGCAGATATTCGACGCCAAGAACATGATGGCCGCGTGCGACCCGCGGCACGGCCGGTACCTGACCGCGGCCGGCATATTCCGCGGCCGCATGTCCACGAAGGAGGTCGACGAGCAGATGTCGAACGTGCAGAAAAAGAACTCCAGCTACTTCGTCGAGTGGATACCGAACAACACCAAGACGGCCGTGTGCGACATACCGCCCAGGGGCCTGAATATGTCAGCCACGTTCATCGGTAACACCACGGCCGTCCAAGATATGTTTAAGCGCTTGTCCGAACAGTTTACGTCCATGTTCCGGCGAAAGGCGTTCCTGCACTGGTACACCGGCGAGGGCATGGAAGAGTTCGAGTTTACCGAGGCCAATGGCCACGTGAACGATTTGGTATCCGAATACCAGCAGTATCAGGACGCGACGTTCGACGAGGAGGATGACGAAGGAGAAGAAGGATACGACGACGAAATGTAAACTGCCAAACGCATATATATATATATTATTGTTATATAACATAAAAATTACTATATATGATAACATTAGACGTATGAGAATTTGTTTATAAATGCCTATTTATAATTTTCTATAATTATTGTTATGACGGAATTACGTTATTTAAAAAATATTATAATATTTTATTGTTGAAACAACTGTTATTTAGACGGTATGTCCTTAAAAATTATATTCATTTAATAAAATCAAAATTATATTTTTAAAATTACTAGCATTAATAATGTAGTTATTATAGTTATTAGATTGATAGATACCTAAAATTTAAAATAAATATTTTATAATATTGTGTGTTTAACGATTTAAAATCTATTTTAATCTATTTTTTTACCAGATTAAAATTGATTTTATCTATTATTATTTAATTTTTATATAACTGTTAAAGTTATAAACGGTATATACCTATTATTATCAACTAGTTCAACAAATATTAATTAAGTATTGAAACTAAAAAAAAAAATTAAATAATATAATATTATTAATTTATGCAATATGATGTACTATATGTAATATATATGTTACGCTAAAAAAAGTTACATTGTATTAACTAATGAAATAATAATAAATTATTATGAAATATTTCAGATGACTCTAAGATAATAAAATAATATTATATATTATTATAAACCTTGAGTTGCTTTCATAATAGTATAAATTACCTCCATAGTCGTGGGTGGGTCGTCCGAGAAGGATTTCAACGAAATTTGGTATCAGGAACTCAGGACGACAGTTGAATAGTATACAATGCGCGGAAAAACGACGGTGGCCACGTTTTCTGTCACTTAAAATACTACAACTTATGCGTCCCTACTTCGAATTTACCTGAACTTGCTTTTTCATTGTACACACAAAAAACTTTAATGTAAGCTTGAGATTTATCTCGGTCGTTTAATATTTATTCTATTTTCGGTTTTCGGATAAATTTATTGTTGATTACTTGATAAAAAAATAATTAAATTAATACAACATTTTTGATATCTGTTGGAAAAGAGAAAATATGGGAAAACAATTATTTCGTATTGCAATAAACAAAAACATTACGAGTAAATTTTAAAATTAATCAATGGAAATATCTATATAAAAAATATATGTGATTTATTAAATACCAATATTTAATATGTGCATGTAATAAAAGTTCAAGATAGGTAATAATAGATATTTTTTTTTAAAAATACATTTATTTCACTATTTCTTTCAAACTTTGAGGAAACATTGATTGGAGTCAAATAATGAAGACGAAAATTTCCAACATTGTTTCCCATAACTTTTTAGAATGTATAGGATGCAGTAAAATGTGCCTGGAACAAACAAATAATATATGCGAAGGATTCAATAATGGATTTGCGCATTTACTCTGTATAGCATCCCTTTGCTTATAAAATTATAAATGGTCTGACACAATAACGCAATTTGACTGAAATTAAAACAGTAAAAAGTACAGCTAGTTATAGGCTATAAATAAGAGAAGAAAAAAATACAATTTGATTGAAAATGTAAAGAAAATATTGAAAACTATAAAAATCGGGGTTTTGAAGAATATATTAATGATATGGCATTTAATAAATATATTATTACGTTATTTATGTTTGATTTATATTACATTTTATTTTATTTTATTCATTTCCATCAAACAACTACTCGTATTTTAAATATGTGTATTAATTTCAAAATGAATTTATCGAATAATGATTTAGATACATAAATAAATAATAAATGAAACCACGTAAATTCAAGCTAATACTTATTTCCTATGAGGAATATATTCCTGTGTATACACTAAAACTAGGTTTTACTAAAATTTCAGTAAAATTTGGGTGTTTACAACAACTATCAATACAAATATTCATTATAAATTATGATGAATACAAATTTATTCTTAATATATTAACTTTAACTTATGTATAAGAACCCTTAGTTTGTTATAATTTGTATTGAGTTTGTTATTTTTACTGAATTAATGTAGGTAACATTATATAGTTACTTCCATACGTTCGTATTTTTATGACTTCATTAGCGTGACTTGTTTCATAAAAATATATAAAAGAAATTAAGAATTACCTTAGTATTAACTTGTAAAATTAATAATAAAATATAGTTTATTGAATGGACCGAATAGAGGTCAAAAACCCTAATGTATACGAATAACAAATAAAAAGTATTTCAATAAATTTCACGGAATGTTTTGTTAATGCGATATGTATATTATTCAAAATTTAACTTCAAATAAACTTATTATCCATTTTAATTCAGTTCTTGGGTTGCATTTTTGAACGCAATACAACAACATTCGTATTATAGGTATACGAATAAAATTGTACTTTTTAGTTATTATATGACTTTGCTAAAACCGTATCCTGTTTGTTGAAAATTTTATTTAATAATATGTTTTTTATTTTATTATTTAATATTATTTAATTAATGTTATCTGTGCATTATAATACTTTTTCACATATTTTAAATTTTTTTATATTCACTAAAGTTTGAATTTTGTGTAAAATTAATGTTTATTATGAATAATATCATAAAACACTTGAGACTTACCTAGCCTAAAAACTAACCTAATCTTTTTTATATTTAAAATCATATTTTAGAAATGTGTATACATTTTAAAATTGTATGATTATATTTAGATTAAAATTTAATACGGCATAATTTTATTGAAACTTTAAAAATGATTATATATTTAACTATTTTTCCTGTTGAAATGTTTAATGTTTGTTATTTGATTAAATTTTAAATGTAAACGCTAAAGGCTAAACTAAATAAGACCTATATAAGATTTAGAGAATTATAAGTACTTGAGTTTTAAAATACCTATAAATATAAGGTAGACGTAGGTATAATTTTTTTATACATATAAGTTTGATTTACTATTAAAATAAATCATTATATAAATTATAAATAATATATATATATCATAAATATAAATATATTTGTTCAGGCTATATTATATACTTATGAATAAAGTTAATAAATACGATCGCCAGTTTCGCTGAAAATAGTATAAGCTAATGCTATAATTTTTTATAGTTGCTTGAAGTCTACAGTAGTGCACTGAGGATAGGGATTAAAATTGTGTTCAGTTCGATATACTTTGCCTAATACGAAATGTCAAATAATAATGATGTGTAGTACGAAATTGAGAAGTATGTAAAATAGTTATAATATTATATTATGATAATTGTTTTTACTCGTTCGTTAATTCTTAACTCTATAATTTTTGTAAGTTTTTAATTATTAATGTAAAAAAAAAAAAAAATAATAAAAAATAATTATTATCTTAATTTAAAGTAAATAATCTTTTTAATTTGACTCGTGAATTATTGGCAATTATCAACATAATCGTTTATAATATCATATTACATAAATTTCATCATCTATGTCCTATATCTATATTCAATTTAGTATAAAGTGTTAAAGATCGAAAAAAAAATTTTTTTAGCTTCCGAGTTAAGGCAAATATTATCGTCTCTGAGAACCAAAGGGACAATGGAGGAATTTTTACCATTAGTTAATTTTTTTAATAAATCTTAATTTATATATAATGGAAAAAAAATAGGTAATTATAGATATTATTATCATTTGGGAGTTAATTGATAAAACACTTTAAAATACATACCTATAATAGTATATTATACTTGCACGTAGGTACTTTTTAATATATAATCAAAATATCAAATAATATGAGAAAGGTGAATATTAATAAAGTAATAATTAATAATTTCCAAAGAATTTTAAAATAATTTATTTAAGGTATTAAGTACCTATTGTAATAAATAATTTATTCAAAGATTTGTACCATGGGGTTTAATGAAAAATGTATACTAGGATTACAGGAATTCACAAATTTATATTAGCAAGAGGTGTTGAACCCACCCCACGAAAGTTTTTCATAGTTCAATAGCTAATCTCCATCACTGGATACTTAGGTTATATTTTCCTAATACTTATTTTCGTCCAGGCGACAAATGCAAAAAAAATTATTGTAATCATAAGTGCTTTAATGTAAGTGCTTCTATTTATTAATTGAAATTGGTACATCAAATCAAAATTTCCCAATATTTTTAAGAAAAACAGATAATAATTTAAAATTAAAACTCATACCTACTTTATCTTATTATTAAGTATTTGGTTTAATTTTGAAAAAAAAATTGAATAATAAATTTTATTCTTTTATCGTAATACAGCATGTAAATGTTAATCACTAAGTCGTGAAGAGTGTTTAGTTTTTCTGTATTGACTTCATAACTGAAAAAGCAGGACAATAAATTTTGGATGTTACTCCTTCGTCGTCGCTTTAGTCCTCGGAGAAATTAGTGATTTATTATAAATTATAATTAAAAGTTTAATTCAATGATATTGCATTTGAAAATATGATTCTAAACGAAACTCAATATAATACAATATATTATACTGATAATCCGTTCCAAAATGTTACCATAGTGTAAACTACCAATGATAATGCTCAAAAAAATTTTCTGTCAATGTTTTGATAGTTTTTCTTCTCAAAAAAAAAAAAAAACTTTTGAGTTAAATTAATAAAGTATCAGTTAAATGCAATTTGCTACTGAAAGCACACCTTACTCGTGGTTATCGGATCATTATTTTTATTCAAAAAAATTTGTAAAACCAATACATTTCTCGCTTCGCTCAGAATCTATGTCTCTCTCTCTCTCTCTCTCTTACACACACATATATATATATACATGGAAATACTGTTGTAATTTTTGTTACAAATTGTCTGATATTGTTAAATGTAAATATTGAAAGATAATTATAAAATTGAAATAAAATAGAAGCTTCTCGAAAATAATTTTTTAGAAATTCGTTATTTTAAAGTAACAGAATAGAAGTTGACTTCCATTTGTAAATTATTATTGACATCATTTATGTCCAACAAAAATGGATTTTGGAATTAATTATTTCTTTAAAATACTTATAAAAATCATTAAATTGGATTGAAAATTTGTTTTGTTTAATGATATTTAGAAACTTGATTTTAATTAAAACCTACCGAAAACGTTTTATAAAAGTACAAGTTATTTCTGTATCTACGCGTATTATTATACAATCAAAAAATTAAAATTTTACTTTCTTTTATAATAAATAATAATTAATTAAATAATGGATCAATTAAAATTGTATTAAAATGTCACAAAAATTTTATATATTTTTTTTTTTTTGTTTGGGGGAGGGCTACACAAAATTGCTTTTGAGGGCTGTGTACGACCTGCAGATTACTGACCATTGCTATAAAATTTACAAAATATAATATTTTATCTATTTTACTCAAAATTCTGATTTCAAATGCTTATTAAAAAAATGTTGTGCATTGTAGATTTACGAATTTTTTTTAAATTGGGTTGTGTAATAAATATGATAACTATAATTTCAATTGATATTTATAATTTTTATATTAATCGGCTCTAGGTATTGTATACTTATAACATATAGTATGGCAGACGAAATATATTTTATTCAATATTTCAGTTATATTATTTTTAATGTAGAGCGTATAGGAATTAAAAACAAATGAATATTTCGATCGAAATATCAAGTATATACGTATTCATGCATACGTACCTATACCTATTATACATATCGTGGTGAATTCAAATCTGTTTTAAAAATTTGTATTGAAATTAGGTCGAATGGTGTGACGGACAAAAAACAAGACTTTATCACTATTTATTACGCGTGTGACAAATCGTCACTAATATCCCGTCTAAATATATTTTAACGGTATACAGAGTGATCGGAATATTATTATGTTATAAAAATAATAGGTATACATAATATTGATAATGTTTAAAAAATACTTTTCAAAATTATTTTTATTACAGTGATTACACATACAAATAAATTTTAAATTTTAAAATAATATATAATACGCATTTGAGTGTTTGATTATAAAAGTATTTAAATACAAATATAAATTTTATGTTAATATAAAATGAAAATGTATTATTTAAGTATTCTGTAACATGATATCTAATATATATGTATACAAGTTTTAAATGAATATGTGTAAAAGGTTGGTAATAAAAATGTAACTATATAATAAAAGTATTTATATAAAAAATATAAAGTACTTGAGGTTACTTTTGAAAAGTATTAAAAATACCTAAACGAACCTATAAGTATTTGAAGTATTTCTATTCATATGTTTTACAAGATTGCGTATAATATTAATAATAATTTTCATCATTATTGTAACTCGAAATTCTGACCAACTTGTATATAAGTACTCGTGTGTATGAAAAACGTGTAGAATCTCCAAAATGCTTTGTTGTTTATTTCGTACAGGTGCACTGTACACATATTGTTATTTTTAATATAATAAATAATAATTATACTAAATTTCAATTTGTTGATACTTTATAATAAATTATAATAAAATTATTTATATAAATATATTCCACTAGATGTATAATGGTTTTGTTATAGAAAATCTATATTTTATTGGAAAAATAAATAAATTGTACTGAATAATAATACAAAATATAATAACAAGTTATATAATTATTAATTAATACTAGTACCTAATTAGTTAAGTACTTATAACTATAAGGTGACAAATATAATAATAATAATAATATACATATTACATATATATATGTATCTAAATAATAAACATAATTAATTTTATTATAGGTGTATACCAGGGTTTGCGCTAAGAAAATTTTAGAATTGCACAAGTACCTGAAGTAAGCTCTTATTCGTGTTTTTATAGGAGAAAATGCTAAGCTTCCCAACTTGTCTTATCTCATAAATTCTTCTTAAATTTAACATAATTTATTTCATAATATATATACCTATTCAATTAATTTTTGTAGTTAGCATTAGCCAGAGCCAGACTAACTATATTGTTTGACCATTTATTTACGAAAACTCGAAAACAATTATAATATTAAGAAACTACGCGTAACGTTAACTCACGTCTCATACAACCACAGAGTACCGAGTAACCATATTAAATCATGGTTTTTATTTTTTATTATAAGACTACTACAGTAGATACTGCACAATTTATGTTGTACTGCACATAAATGCAATCCTGGTGTAATCTTAATAATTTTCAGCATTTAAAAAAACAAATTTTTGTATAAAAAATACGTTTTTCTTACTGATAGATAAAATATGAAAATTTCTTCTGGACTTCTGATACTTAATATTAATATATTATATAATATAATAGCTACCTACAAAAACTGTGATTCACTCGATTAAAAATAATTAGATTAGCTTTGCTTTTATCATTTATTATGTTTAAATTTTGATAATTATAACAGTATTTTTAAATTTATTATCTTTGGTAATTTATTCCATGGCCCATTTAAAATGGTAATTTACAAGTTCTTAAACTATTTATTACTATTATAAGTATATAGATAGTAGATACTAATACTACATTACTACCAATTATTATTGATGAATTCAGACTTTTTTTTCGAAGGAACAGGCGAACTAAATATTTCAGTGGGCTTATTATAGTATATCTAAATTTAACACTGTTGTCAATACTATCCAGTGGACAAAGTTTGAGAATTTCGTAAACAGTTAATTGTACTTATACACGGAGTAAGTATACTCATATAATTGAGTATTGACATCAAGACAGTATAATAATTTGAAATTTAATATTTAATATTTGTGTGATATTATGTATTTAATGTAAAAAAAAAAGGCACTTTTTACATCCCTTTTTATCCCTTCTAACAACATGATATGCTACTTGGCTGGTAACAATCATCACAAAAAGTTGAATATGGTTCTTAGTTAACTAGAACATGATGTTTTATTTAACCAATGTGAATTTTTATGTAAATTCTTGCATAATATATAATAATGAAAAAATTATTTGAATTAGTAAAGTAAAGTTAAGTCAACAGTTTTTGTTTTAAAAGTTTAAATATAAAACAAAACTTTAATTCAACTTGGTTTTAAAAAATTACTTTTTCTAAGAAAAAAAAAATCAAAATAAATATTAGTCTTTAATACAGGTTATAAAAGCTCAATTTCTAAATAAATTTAAATAATATATTATTAATACCTCTTAAAAATATTTATATTTTGTAGTTCTCATTAAAATTATCATTAACACACTTCACGATAATAATTTATAGCCCAGGTACGTAATGCGCTTTTAAGTTGATGAGTGATTTTAGATTTATGATGGTAGTGAGAGGGTGTTAGATAAATTTTTTTAAAACGATGATGTTCAACCAATCTTAGAGATTTGGATAAATTTTGGGACTAAGTTCTGTTCAAATCCTATTCGATTTTCGTTTATGTTAACGAATAATTGCCACGACATATTATTATGTATATTTTTTATAAATATTACAATAATAATATTATATCTTATATTTGTGAGAAATACTTTAACGGAACTACTAGCTGAATGATGATAATACATTTTCGTAATATAGTCACATATATACCTGTGTAGTAAAACCTTGCTTCTTGATTAGTTCAAATCAAGGACGTCCTTGGTTCTTATAACACGGAAGGGGAGGGGTGATTTTTAAAAAATGTATTAATAGTATAAATGAGTTTATTATTCTTGTACGTATTATTATTGATTATAATATTAATAACTTTTAAAAATATCCAGGAAGAGAGCTTCGTCGCTCTCCCCTAAAATACACGCTGGAGTTGAACTATAGACCGTTCGGCGCGGAGAAAGTGCAATATTTATGTAGATGGGTAACGGTTTTAATGTTATACATTATAAATACGACGGTTAGGAGTCAAAGAACTCTTGGTCCCGTTTTTCGGTAGTAATAAATAATTTCAATTTTATATCATACAAAACTTATAAATATATCTATAATTATAGTATACACTCACGCGTCGTTTGTATAATATTAGTTAGTTGTCCATATTATTATCTCGAACATTAATCGGTTTCGAGCGTGACCGCTTGGTGGCGGTGTCTTTGCCTCGGCCAAAAGTCTGCGTCATAGTGGCCCAAGGTCAAAGGACGCAATTGGCCGCGTTCGAAACGGGCATAATATTCGCCGGCAATTATTATTAGGTCGGGGTGCGCCCGCGCCTGTGAATTTACATTTTTTTTTCTACTGAAATGTATTAGCAGGTAGGTAGGTATGAGTTGCGTGTCCGAACACTATAGGTACCGTGCTAAAACTTTACGCACTCTAAACTCGAAAATATATTTTGAATTATAAATTCGGTAATTTGGTAATATCACCTTTTGTGCTAAGGTTTATTGGTTTTTCTTTCAAACATTTATACAAACAAACTACAATCAATTAATAGTATTAGTATAGTTACAATATTATAGTCAAAAGCGGTTAAACGAATAAACGGCAAAGAAAAAAAAAAAATCTATAAGATGTCAATTTCACATTTACGTATAAACATAAATTAAATTTTTTGGTAATTGATTTTTGAAATCTTACTTCTTAGTGAGCTGATATTATAAATTATAATGTTACATCTTAAATGATAATTAACGAACATTGAGAGAAAAATAGACATTTATTGTTGTTTATTTATACAATAATCGTGATTATAATAATTTAGTATAACCAACAATACGATAATAAAACGGTCTAAAAAAATTTGGCTAAAAATTGATTATTGGTACATGCTTTTCTTTAAACTAAAGGTTGTTTCCAACAACATTTAGATAACAGATTTTCTGGAATAAATGAAAAATTAAATGTTTTACTATTAACATTTTATTTTTTGAATAATGTGTTATAGGTACAGTATACGAGTACATCAGAGGAGCAACTAGGGAGGTGCATCCTCAAGATTCGATTCAACATATATCTACTGATTATTTATTTGAAAACTGTATAAACAATAAATTTATTTATTATTTTTAATTATAAAAATATTGTAATTTTTTTAATCATTAGTTTCATTAGGTAATTACGTTCAGCATAGAATAGGTAAAAGTTTTACCGTAAAACTATAATACATGATTTAAAATACTATACGTATCATTAATTTTTGTATTTAAATGTTATTTGTTAATATTATTACATTTGAAAATATATATTGGTGTGGTTTTATGTTTGTAAGGGTTCAGGGTTGGAACTTGCAAGGCCCCATGACATTAAGTTAGGTTATATAATTGAAGTACGGTCAAGATCTGAGTTATAATTCCGCCATCGAGTATACTTAAATATAATAATAATTAAATAATTAGGGAGTCGTTCGCTTACTTTGAATATGCATATGAAATTCAGTGGCGTAACACAAAAATTTGGCCATCCCCTAGCAAAAATTAAAAATAGGTCACTAAAATATTGTTTAGGTATATTACTTTAAAACAATAATCAGATATAGGTAAATAGCTTGTTTTAAATTAAATTTTTTTTATGATAATATGATAAAAATGTATATAATGTTTATTTAATATTACACAATTTCCACACGATAAGATTGTTATTAGACATTTACTAACTACTATACGATTACAAACATATTATTACATATAATAAATTATTATAAACATAGATTAACACTAATTTAATTAGAAAAAAGCAAATATTCATTTTTTTTGCGTGGAGTTAAACTATAGAATTAAATTATTTTAACAAAGTCCCCAAATTATCGTGAGTCCCCCGCAACGCGTGGTCTGAGATCCTTCAATTACGTCATTGATGTAATTGTCTTTAAAATATCCTCCCAAGACGCAAAAGAGAAAAATACAATTATAATAATATTATATGATTTTCTGTACTTATTATTATGTGCATTAATTAAATGTTTTCATAATCTTGTTGGTTTTAGTTTAAGTAGTATGCTTGTATGATAATGATTCATATACGTGATCACAACAGAAACATATTGAAAATTAAAAATTGTCAGAAAACCTTCCCCTCATCCCATAAAAAGTCCAAAAAAATGTGTTTTTCATTCACGATATAGAGAAATTTTGTTGATCTGAGTTTTGCTTTTGCAGAACACATAAACTACAGTCTACACAGACGCAGGCCTCGTGCTTGATCATATTATTTTATTATCAAGACTGTTTTATAAAATATACGAGTAGGTATTTCGAGTGAACGGGTCATAATCCGTTCAACAATCCGTTGTGAATTCACAAAATCACATCCTATTGATTTTTATGCTTAAAAACTTGCACGATCCTACACTTTCGTGATATCCCGAGTATACGTCGTTTCAGGTGTTTGAATGTGGGTTTTATGTTAGAATCGGAATCCTTAATAAAATATATATAATTTATACGCGTGTCTTATAGTTGTTATCGATGAAAAATACGTAAAATAATATTATATATATATATAACCGCGCGTGACTATTTATTGCGACTGTATTATATACAAATATCCCTTTTTACGTGCAGTTTAAAACAACATGTTCGGATTCCGGAAAAGGGTTGAGTCAGCCGCATGAGGTCGTGATACGCAAATCGAAATAAACGTAGTTGTTTTGTGTGTAGAGGAAAAAACAACACACGAAACGTATTATATTGTGGTAACTTTTCTAAATATAAAATATTTTATGTTATTGTAAGTGTGTATAATGTATATACAGAGCTTCAATTACCATATTATTTTCTTTAGATTTCCATGATTTTTAAAATATTTTTTAACGATTCGTTCTATATTAAAAAAAAAAAAAAATGTTTTCTAGATCTTTAACAGTTTGAAATTATATATATATTTTCAAAATAGCTATTCTTCTTATGACGTGATAATATATACCTAAACACAAAAACAAATCATTTTCCAGAATATATTTTACGAACACACTTATAATGATAATGCACGAAAACACAATAATAACTACCATCGTAACACGTATTATGGGTAGTTGTTCAGAAACTATTTATTTTTCTTCCTTAGCAACTTTCTTCGTGCACTCTGTATAGTATACCGATACGGCAATTCAAACGGAACTCGACTAATTCACTGCTGTTATCGCGTATTCCGTGCGCAACGGCCGTTACATCGCGTTTTGTAAACGGTCGACGGGAGGAGAGTGGCCGGTGGCGTACCGTCTTTCGCCCGGACCCGAGGGGTGGCCACCCGTTTCTTCGCTCGCTGCAGCACACACGTTTTACTTTTCTTTCGACGCGTCGCACGTCGCCGTCGTCTGCACAGTACACAACGGTTCGCAGTCACCGCCGCACCGGTATAACATTATACCACGGCGATCCATTCGTAACCGCGGTCACGGTACAACACACAAATCACAGTTATTTACGTACGTGACATGCCGTCGCACGTCGCCGAGTCACCGCATCGCCGGTTACCGCGGTCGTTACGCCCGGGGTTGCTGGCTGCGTGCGTCTGTGCGCTCATCTTTTTGGGCAGTCGCTCGGCGACGGCACAAAGGGCGGGAAGCGGCCCTCGCGAAGCACCGATCATCAACATCCGACGGCAGGGGGCCATATCCGGTGCCGAGGTGACGTTGAACAAAATCGGGTATCGTACCTGGACTTACCTGGGCATACCGTTCGCCCAGCCACCCATCGGTAACCTACGGTTCGCACCACCCAACACAGACCCGCCTGCGTGGGATGGCGTACGCAACGGGTCCACGCACATGCCCGCCTGCATCCAATTGCTCCCGGCCCAGCCGCATCCCATCCACAGGCTGTTCACAAACGTCGCCATTCCGTCAATTGGCCAAATCAAAACATCAGAAGACTGTCTATATTTGAACATCTATAGACCCGAAGGTAAGCACAATAATATAGTTATAGTATAAATACTATATAGCTACAGAAATAATCTGATATTATAAAAATATTTTGATTAAAACAAGTCCATTTTTATATAGTACACGTATTTTGACATATATTCCAAGACATATTTACATAAATGACGTTAAAAATAATTTAAGATCTATATTCCAAATTTTTATTTTGCTCTAAATAATAATATTCTATAATCTATACCCAAAAATAATTGGATAAATGAAATTTATGTTTCTTAAATTATTTTCATCACATTACATAGGTAAAGACTCTTATTATATGGTATTAAGTTTATTTGCGTTATTTATGTGCGCTAAAGTATAAACAAATACAATACGAATTTGTTAAATGATTAAATTATGGTCAAATGACGAAAAATATAAACATACCTATGTGTCATATGTATTGTTTGAACTTTGTGCAGTTTTGTTACCGTTAAGCTAAATATTTTTCTTTTTCAAAGAAAAACAAGTACTTAAATAAATAGTATTTAAATTTGTATTGTTTGTACATTTATATAACATAATTATATTTTGTAAATTTATATTATAAATCTAACCAAACTTATATAACTGTACATAACTATATAAACACTTTATGATAAAATTTAAATTCTTCTATGATGTAACAATAAGAACAACAACAACAATTATTAAAAAATTAAAATTAAAACAAAAAGGCATAAAAACATAATTTTAGTATGATTATATTATTATGTTCTGTGACTAAACTAAATTTTTATTATAGTTACTAATCTATTAAATAATACATTTGTAATATTCGATTGTAATATTTAAATAAAGTTATAGGTATATGCTTTTAAATTTAAAATAACTAAGCTTAAATATTTGTATTGAAGTTTTAAATATATGCAAGTTATTATAGACGGGAATAGAGGGAGGTTAGGTTAATAATGCTCCCATATGCCAAAGAAAAAAAACTTTTAAATCCCTCTATGAGAGAAAGTTAGACTAAGGTACTCAAGGCTATACTTGTTAAACATTAATTATTGATAAATATTGTTATTTTATATATTAAATTTAACGATACCTATATACTTGTACTAACAAGAATATTAGTGGTAGCCTACCTTAAGCGAATATTAATTTTGTTTAGGTGCACCTGACATGTTAATAATCATATTTTTCAAATTATAATTTATATTTAATAATGTGTTTTTGTATTTTATATAACATATTGTATAATAACTATCATGTTATTAAATTATTATAATTTGTATTATGTTCTGTTTGGTAGTTGTTGTATACATTATAAAAATATTATATTATATAAATATATTTAAAGTTGAATAAAATACAATTTATTAACGACTTATATCTACACAATGTATACTATATATTATTAATAATTTAATATATATATATACATTTCTAATATAAAGGTACTAATTACAATTTTAATAATAATAATAATAATTTACAAATTTATCTCCTCATTTTAATTATTTAGACGTATTTTACATATTTAGGCCACTACAATATATTTTAAATTATTATTTTTCATTGTACAGACGCTTGATATATATTTTATAGCAATAAAATTGTTGTAAAATACTATAACAATAAGTTCAAATAACCGTATAAGTTTTTAACAATTTGATGGATGATTAAACAGAAGGCGAATATTTTTTACGGTCGAATAAACTGATTTTAAATATCGGACATTTTGATAAGTTTACACTATGTATTAATAAACACATATTTTTAATAGTTGTAATATAATAAATATTAGTGAGCTAAAAGATATTTGAAGTGTAAATTTTTGTATTCGTACCTATAATTAGACTGCAGTCGTACGTAGGCATAGATAGGCTTGTACTAGTTATACTTCAAGGAGACACGGGAAAAAAATTATTTTAATAAAATCTTCGAATGAAAAATTCAATTTAAGAATCCTAGTTTCCAGTTTTACTTACCCACTACCCTTTGAAAATTTTGAAACGGGCGGTGTTACGCTACTTGTAAATTTGTATAGTCCAAGAATAGTATAGTAACATACAAATATCTTAATCAGGCCTGGTGGTAGGCAGGAGGGGCGTGGCCGTTACCTATTGTAGTATAAACTACAAGTATTAGAATGATTTATTGCGTTTGACAAGTGTAAAGCAAGAAAAAAGTTTTAATTTTTTAAAATTAAAATTAAATTATATTTTATGGACATTTTTTTTTATTGGAGCAACGGGGATTCAAATAATCTTTATCTGGGCTTGATATTAATTGCTTCTTTATCTTAGTCATCGCAAATAAATTATTCATGCTAAGAAATCAAACTACATTTTAGATTCTGAGCAATGCGAGAAATATAATGTTTTTACAAAGATGTTATTTTTTTTTCTTTTGTCGTGTCTACCTTTTCAGGTAAAAATAATAGTTCGATTATCACAAATAAGGTGTGTTTTTGATAGAAAATTGTATCTACTTGGTACTTTATTTAGATTATTTTTCGAATTTCTCAATAGTTTTTTCTTGAGAGAAGAAAAACTATTAAATATTAACGAAAAAACAGCAAAATTTACGAAAATCGTAATTTTGACGAAAGAACTTTTTTGACTAAATATAGAAATTTGAAATTTTTTTCAAAAATGTTTAATATTACCTTCAATTTTCGGTTTAATGGTTTGAAAATTTTATAAAAGCGTACTCATAAACTATTTAATCTATTTACAAAATATTTTGAAAATCGTATGTCAAACTTTTTTTATAATCTTTTAATAATAATATTTAGTAGATTTGAATATTATATTATTTTATATTTTTTTACTAGTCTGAAAACATTTTTTCGAGTATTAATAATGGTCCGATTACCACAAAATATAGGGTATGCTTTCGATAGAAAATTGCATTTCATTGGTACTTCATTTTTCGAATTTCTTAATAGCTTTTCCTACTACCAAAAAATAACGGAAAATTGGCTAAATTATGTTTTCCGTTAATTTTATTTTAAATATTTTGTAATAACTAATTATGTTTTGATCAAAAGACCTGAAATTGTTTTTGAGTAATCTTATAGGTAATTCATTCATGTGGTAAAATTTTGAAATGGATTATCAGTTTAATATATTATATATCTATCTGACTGTGTTTCGCTCAGAATTGTATTTTAAATGCAATATTATTGCATTCAAATCTTAATTATAATAAACCACTCATTTCAAAACATTCAGAATCGACCTTCCCGCTTTTTAATAATTATTGTCTAAAGATTCAAACTGATTGAACTAGATTTTTGGATTGGTTTAATGTTTTCGGTTTATCACTTAATCTATCCAAATGTAAAATTATGACATCGCCTAAACCCGAAAAATCTCCGATTTCTAATCTATATACTTTTTTTAGCCTATTAGTAGTAATTATGTATTTACGTTAAATATTTAATATCTATAAAATGTATATTGGACATTTGTTATGAAGGGTATTGCCTGTATTAACAAAAATAAAATACCTACGATCTACCTATTTAAAATAATAATAAATAAATAAATATCTAAAATAGTAAAATCTAACCATGAAATAAAATAATAATAGTAAATTCATTATAGGTACATGACACTAATATTTAAAGATCACCATCACTTTAAACAAATTTTTGTCCTAGCTTTAATATTAACAATTTTATAAAAAATGATAAATATTAATATCTTTTTCTTCCCTTTTTAACATGACAATATATAGCCGATCTTGAATTATAGGATTAATAAAATAATTTGTAATACGTTTCATTTTTGAAAAAGACCGCTCAGCTCCGTGTACAGTTATGGGTATGGAAATAAAAATAATACACACACTTATAAAATATTTGGAAAAATTTTCGATTATGTGGAATACAAATAAACAAATTTATATGTATAATTATATTTATATATATATATATATATTTGAAAACATATAATTTTATCAAACACTTCGATGCGACGTTGCTATTTTTCTTCATTGACAACCTATATGGACGAAATCTGCAAACGCAGTTAATCCGAATTTAATTAAAACATGTAAACGTTTTACGGTTAAATTATTTTACTATTATGTAGTTCGTGAAATACAATAATTTATGTAATTTTGACTTTACGATCTAAAATTATCTAAATATTCACTATTTGAATATGTATATTTAGTTATTTTAAAGATGGAACTATATGTGTAATATGTTTTTTAAAAATTATTTAATATCACATTTAGCTTTTATTTTTAAAGCCTCAATTATATTTTTTTACTTTATTGTACTCGTGGTCGTGTATTATAATGTTGTTTGCATAATATGCTTTATTAGTTTATAGCAATAAATGAATAATTTTAAATTTAACTTCACACGGGTACCCAATATTTATAAGGTTTTTTTTTTTTTAATTTCAATTGATTGTTATTCAGTGTTATATTAATGACTATATAGTTTAAGCTGTCTTGAGAATTTCAAAATTCGCATGCCAACTTTTTTTTTATACTTTTTATATGTATGTAAACCTTAAATGCAATATATACATATATACATATATTAAAAGGAAAGATAGTCAATATATACTACAGAGAAGTGTGCGTGTAGTCTCGTCCAGTTTTTTATAAACTATTATTTGAAAGAAAAAATAAAATGTATATTTTAAATGTGTTTTGAACAGTAAAAATATATCCTTTATAGTCATTAAATATTGTACAAAATTATTATTTTGAAAAATATTAGATACATAAGAAAAAATAAGAAAATTATTATTATTAATGTTTACGTTTAACTTGTAGAAAAAAAAGATTAAATGTGCCAGTTTAACCAGTACGTTATATTATTAAATAATTAGTTATTATTAAATATGAATAATATAACATGGAATTAAATTAAACATCGGAAAAGTTTAAAGTTAATGTTGTAAATTAAAAAAATAAGTTAAAATTGAATATAATCACTGTGTTGGTAACATAATAATAACACAATAAATATATAAAATTAACGAACAAATAGCGACAATGGAAAATTGTCACTTGTTGAAATTGTATTCGAATAATACAAATTGGTACATTTATGATTTTCGTAGTACCGATTGTCGATTATAGTAGCTGTGATCGCAACTCAAATTTAATAGTTGGCCAATTGCTTAAAACACAAACATTTAATAATAGTTAAATACTATATTTGAATGACATTTTTCACTATTTGCTACAATTAAATAATGTACCTATTTTATTATTATACAATAATTAAATATTATAAACAATTATCTTAGGGTAGATTGTATTTGTATATAATATACTATAATATAATAGTATAATATTATACTGTTTATTATAATTTAATTAATATTTAAAAACTACTCAATAATATAATTATAGATAATGCGAAAATTGATGTAAACCATTTAAACTTGATGAAAATAACACAGTAAAATTAACTTAAATTTCTATAGAAGAGATACAATTGGTGATAAAAATTGATATTTTATATCACACTATTTAATTGTAACATTTTTATTTATAATTATTAATAATAATAAATAATTGTGACATATTAATAAAAACAAAACATTATTATCAAAGATAATCCAGCGCAGATAAAATTAAAAGGAGTTGCCTATCCTCAGACTATACGTCTATAGAATAGATATCATTATTCAATAATAATGGTAGAAAATAGTTGCTAGATTTCTTTATTAAGAAAATATTGCAATCTGTATACATTAATACAATAAGTAGGTAAATTTTTAAAAACAATAATTGTTCAGTTTTACTTAACTTGAGTCACATGAAAGAAGAAGGTGTCTATTGACATCACTTCAAATGAATGGGAATTATAATAGAGCAATTAATAACTCAATAAATGGAATATGAGAGATTATAGTGGTATGTTAATATAAAAATAGCATAAGAATGCATTTTACTGTTGTTGTAAGGGTTTCTTAAAATGAGAATATTTTTGGGGTTTTACCTTCCTTCAGTGTCGTAAAGGGTTTCGGGATCGTAAGATCGAGTGTATATGCAATCATACAAATCATGTATTCCGCTTGTATCTTATCTATTAATTAATTTTATAATATTTATCATTTAAGCAAGCACTTTTTTTGTTGAAATAGTGATCAGCAACTATCAAGCTAAGATTATGACAATTTACCTTTGTGTATACTTTTTCATGTCTCGCCACCTTGATAACCATCTGTGAAGCTCAGGAACGATATTGCATCACAACAATCCTAATTGAAGATCGCCACCTCGTAAATTGATTTTAATATTATAAAAATAACTTAAAAAGAAGTTCACAAGATTCAAAAAGAACGAATGACGATTCGCATGACAATTGACAAATGGTAAAACTCGCTACGTAAACATTCGACGGAAAGGGACAAATTTGATGATAGCTAATGGGAATGTGTGCATATACTGTCATCAGCGTGCCTACGTGTGTTGTATTTATGCCTTTTTTAGGTATGATGGACGGACCAACGGCGAGTTTAAAGAGCATATTCTCGTTTTGTTGTAACGTTCCTAGAACGTTCTAAAGGTAATAATAGTTCTTTGATCCGCCGATTGTATGTCCTGTTCTTTCTTTAATACCTTGTTGTCAATAGTTGCCGACTCTGGCGGCGTTTTGTCCGTTAGGTGTATAACTATATTATATTAATTCTTTAATATCATAAATATATTTATTTAGGGCATTAAGTTAAGAAATGTGTCGGCTTCTACGATTTTTATTGATGTTTACCTATAGGAATATTGAATTTGAATGTGTTATCTAATATTTTATGTTTGAGGTAAAAAAGTATTGTTTGTGACACGTTTTTATTCTGTTCGTATGGTCTCTATCGTTTTAGTGTGGCGTCTGAGTTTATTTATTACAAAATATGTCATAATAAATTGCATTGATACCTACATGAATATAATATCTTATTTCTAAAGTCGACAATTCAATTGTAGAATTTAATTGTTCGTTATCGACTTGCTACATGACAATATCTGTTCATAACAATACAGTATAATTACAATAGTATTATTTTAAACACATGAATGGAAACTAAAGTACTTCATCACTAGCCCAGTTCATTTTAAGATGACATTAAGGATTTATGGGATTTGTGGGATTAGTAGAGGTTAAAAATTAATGGGTTAGGATTATTTTGTATATTATTGTGGAATTTTTTGAAGTAACAATATCCAAGTTCAAGAAAATGTTGTATTCTTAGATCTTATAATAGAGAATGGAGAGTGTGGTTACTGACCACACACTTGAGTAGCTGTTATTATACGTAGGTTTATTAACTAAAAGTATTGAATTTGGAGCATAGAAATATTAGACTTTTTCGCTGATCTCTGAATTTGGACACTGTATGACATAGCTGGGTCATAGCTGGGTGTATAATTTATTTGTAGATTAGGGTTTAAGATTTTTGTAGCAAAATAGAGTGCAGAAGATAGTATATAATGATGTGTAGCCATGTAGATATTGGTTTAACGATTTGTGGCAAATAGTTGTTTATAAGTATAACTATAATGTTATATTTGTTATCATATTCCTACGTAATAATAATTATCGATTATTTTAACAATTTGTCTATGTATGTTCCCGATCAATTATCGCATTAAAGTTACTATGTTTTTCTTGTACACATAATAATATTATCATAATATTTAACTCGTAATTATAATATATAGAGGAACTAATATTGTCATACATATAACAATAGTCAATATTTGCTAATCATTATTTACTGAGCTTAAAACTGTTAAAAAAGTATTTATATATTAGTAAAAATGAAATTATTTAAATATGTCTCATATTTGGTCATACTTCATTGTTTAGTAGGTACCTACTTTTAAGTCCTAGTTGTATATACTTAAAATGCAAGCCGGTGAATCTTGACTTAGGAATACCGCAATGCATAAATGTGAGTTTATAAACCAAACAAAATTATGAATAAATGTTAATACACGTGACACATATTATACGGCTCTACAAATCTCTATATTATGTTTCGTTAATATAACAGCGTAGCTAAATTTTAACTTGCATAAATACCTTAATCGCGTGAATAATTATTAATCGTATTAACATGGCTCGTGGATATTATGTTATGTTGGTCTAGTTAAAATTAGGCAATGAGGATTTTCATGTAATTGTTACATAAAATATAAATAAAAAACACAATAACCATTGTTTTCATGGTATCACATTTATATTAGTTATATAATATGTTACTAATTATTTGGTATTTTTGTTTTGAATTATATTAATCTATATTTGTATTGTTTACTAAAATCCTCCACAGATTTCAGTATCCAAATAATATTATACTCGTATATTGTTTTGAATGAATAATATGAATAATAGCTTTTAGAACAAAAAAATAACTACTTTTTTACTTATTACATGTTGCGGGTTTATATTATAGATTTTGGCATCTTTTTTAAACATTTTTACATTGTTGTAGAAGGTTATCAATCAATTTAAAATTAGATAGCTTAATAAAATAGTTTTTATATTATACATAACATAAGTTTGGTTATTGTTTTTTAAACCATATATCATCTAAAATTCCAAACTTCTATAATGGCAGTGAAATGTTATTGGATTTTTTTATGCAAATATAAAATTTTAGAAACAGGTTTTATTTACAACTAATTTTGACTCAGTTGTAAGTACATATTTGTTACTTCTTAAATTTATTAATCAGAGAGAATTTTCTATTGTCTGAATTAATTTTTGCTTAGGTATTACAACAATGACCATTGATAATGACTAATGAGTACTTACCTAAGTTATAATTATTACATTGACATCGAGACAAAATATATGGATAATTATAGAACTGGCTACCTCAACTGATCATATTAATCCGATACGTTTGCATGTAACGCATCATACTTGAATATATCCATAATAACTAAATCAACTAATTCGAGGTTTGTCTGTATCTGGGTTTTTGGTAACAGTGAAAACATAGTTGAACAACGATTTATCACGTATCTACAGTATAGTGTAACTAATAAATTTTTAACAATTTAAAATTGTGTGCCAAATAGTTATAGTAATTATTTAATATAATTTATAAAGACTTAAAATTAGAATGATATACACAATATATTTGTGTATGTTAAAACCACTTGTAAAACAACAAAAATATCTTATATATTTTAAAATTTAAAACACATTATACATTATATTCATATCATTTAATAAAAACACATAATTATGTTGTATGATGACTGATAAGGTACCATTATATATTATTAGATTTTGTACTATATACAAAAAAAAAAAAAAAATAATTATAATAATAATATTTTAAAATTATTTGTATTTATTAAAATTATATAATGATTAATGACTATACATATTTTATAACATTGTATCGGCACATATTGTATTAAACTTATACAGTATCATAACAATTTATAATTCATGCTCATAAATTAGTATATAATGTTTATAAGTTATTAATCTATCTATTAAAATAGGTATAACTCAAGTTGTATAGTTGCAACAATTGTATGTACCAGTGGCCCCGAATATGTTTTTAAATAGCCTGATCAATGTAATAAAATTAAAAGTTTTAACCACCACCCATATTATATTACATGATGATTTTAACAATTTTGTCAAATTTATAAATAATTGTACCAAATTAATAAAATTAAAATATTATACCCTCCCCGCCGCCAAATTATGGTCTGATCATGGCCATATACCAGATTTGATATAACCATGTCTGACAACGAAGTTTTTTAAATACTTCAAATACTGTGCATCCTAATGATGAACTTGGTATAATGTTTGCTGATCTTACCACTATCTTTACAACTTTTTTTCAAACAGCTTTACCCGTGACTAAAGAGTCTCTTACTGCCGATAACTCAGAAACCCGTATCTCACTAACTGAAGCTTTGAACAATATAAAAAAAAAAAAAAACATGATTTAATTAAATACCCAACAAATCTCTAATGTTAGTCTCTATTGTTAATTCTGGAATAGCCGGTAGCAAACAATATACCGATAATCAGATTTCCAATGTGAGGCGAGAACTGCGGCAAGAAGTAAATAATTTGTCTAATAGAGTATGTTTCGTTCAAGGATCTAGGTTATCTGAAATTTAAAATTCTGTTCAAAAGTTAAATGATTTTATAATTGCTTCTCCCTAAATATTATGGAATCAAATTTCGTTAATATTTCAGAGTCTTTGACTGGTCCTTCTTGTCATTCATGTATTTTTACTTTCACTATTCTAATCTGGTCTGGTCATGACCGTACCAAAGCCAATATAATATTTCATCAATAATAATTGATACAATATATTCGACAATATTTACTAACATGTTTTATTTATTTATTTAAATTGGTCAAGTCAATATGTTTTACTGTTATACGTAGTATCAAGAATATAAATACGATTTGTAAACATTTCTTAAAGAGTAGACAAGCATATTTTTATCATAATTTATTGGACAGACTTATTAATCATATTTTTAATCAAATTTAATAACATCGCGTGAGGTGCCCTTTAAAACAGTCACGATAGTGTCGTTTAAAAGGTTTTCTGTGGACGACCCATTAAAGTTGTCAAACATTTAGTCGTTGTCATTCAGACACATTGAGTTTTATCTGATTTTCTTTTAATATTTAATACTTTCCATAACACCATTTCCTTTTGGCATGTTGTATACCTACACGCACCAATAATGAAATTGTAATATAGTAATATTATATAGAAAAGAAATATGGTTGATTAATTGATAGGGTTACTAATATCAAGCTTAATTAAATATTTAATATTGTTTACAAACACTCACTAATTTTGAATATTTATTTATAATGTTTGTAATATTTTGTATACAATATAAATATAAATTTCAATAAGTTGTATATATTTTTATTAAATTAAGTATTATATACGTAGTCAGTTTTAACTTCATTATAACTAATATTATCTATGTAATGTAATAACTAATGTTAATAAACAAAATAAAATTTTGATCTTTATCAGGGGCATCATTTCAGTATTTTAGTAGGAGGAACAAAAATTGAAGCAGGCTAAGCTTTACGTCAGGGTAATTTTGTTTGATATTAAAATTATGTTAGTAACTGTAGACAACTTCATTTGCGATGCATTTTTATAGGAATGTATAAATTTTTTTAATTATAATTTTATTAAACATAAATCATTTACTACTAAACAAATCACAAAGATACAAAATACAAACAAATATTATATGATTAGTGATTTATATGTATTTTAAAGGTTTTAAATAATATTGATCAATGAAAATGCGTTATTTTTTCAAGAATATTGTAATAGGTATCTACATACGTTACAATTTTAAATTTGTTGAAAAAGTGAACTTAAAGTGAAGAAATAATATATCAGAAATAAAGGTAATAATTTATTTACTGGTTTCTATTTATTTCAGACAGTTTGAACCTTATATATATATATATAAAGAGGTATGTCTAAACTAAAAGGTATAATCATCCAAATTGTCAATTCGAATCACGCAAGACAACAAAACAGGAAAAAAAAATCAGAGACTTTTATTTTTCCTGTGCACGCACCATGTAATCTATATTTTTATAATAAAAAGAAAATAATATGATTATGAATATACTTACTCGATATAACTGGCACATTAAACATTTATATCATAAAAGAAAATTCAAATGTTTATAATTTACGTATAGGTACATTAGGGTGTTCCTTAATTTTAAATTTCAAAATGTATTTGGTCTCACCCCCTAAATAAGTGTGTATATGTATAAAAATGAAGTATAAAAATTTTTAAGTCAATCAGATAAAGTTAACCCGTGCCGACTTGATCTTGAAGTTTGAACTTATTAAATTTTTTAATATTTACGAAAATTTGCAACATTTCTGTAAATATTTCATGAAATATTAGAAATATCAACATTTTTCATATTATAATATTTAAAGTAAATTAAATTTTCTATAACTTTTATAGAAGCAAAATTTTTAATATCTTCAACTATTCATGAAGTATTTATACTTATCTCTATAAAATCACATATTTCGTTACATTAGTTAATAATAGTATTGGCTATCTTAATTTTACAAAATTCCCATTAGACTTTTTCTTTATATTACCATATATAAATATCAAGCGATAATATTTAGGTTGATAATTTAACTGATAATTGTATAAGTCTGGGACATCTTTTATAATAATTATTATTTATTATTAATCTTAGTTTCATCGTGATATCTGTTTAGCGTAGTTGTACCTTTTTATAATTGTAATTTATATGAAATAAAATTATTAACGATATTGATCGCGTTTGTCAATAATTTATATAAAATGTCGAACAAATTAAGAAGTGATTGCCAAATTTTTTTAATCGGATCTGAAGAAACATAAATTAATGGTTCAAAGCTACCTTCAAATGGTCAAATGCTTTCCGTTTTTTTTTATAATATGCGAACTGTTAACCTGAATATTAGAGAAAGTGCGGCTTTAGTTGTGCGTGAGTGTTGTATCTTTTGGGAAAAAGCAAGAATTCCTATTCGAGCTATTCAACATTGTATTGATAAATTAATAAATTTGTATAACGAGTGGCGTAATCTCCAAAAAAATTCTAAAAAAATAGGTGAGTCATATCGATTAAAAGATAATGATTTTAAAAATAAACTAAATTTCTTATTTGATATTGCTCATTTCGATGCGTTAAAATTAATAAAAATTGATGTTGATAGACAATTTTTAATAAATCAACGTTTGCCTGGGCGTCCTGGATGTCTCGGAGGTAAAGACATTAAAGGAACAATAAAAGAAAATATTAATGCTCAACGAAAGTTGAACGAATCAATACGAAAAGATAATTATAATAAAAACCGTCCTTCAACTTCGACATTTAACGTTATACAATACGATGATATTTCAGAATGTGAGAGTTCAGAAAGTGGTAATTTATCAGAATTAGAGACAAACATTTCATTAAAAATAGAATCACCTCCAGAAAAAAAAAATGCCGGGGAAAAATTAATTTTATTACACCAAAATTGGCCGGTGCTTTAGATAGGTGTCAGTTAAGTATACGAGATTCAGTATATGTTCTACAAGCTACATTAGAAGCATTAAAATGTAATGTTGAGGAATATATCATAAATCAAACTTCTATACATAGATGCCGAGAAATATATCGCCGTGAGCGTAATGAATTAATTAAATTACGATTTCAAGAATCTCCACCTAATTATGCGGTTGTACATTGGGATGGGAAATTATTACCAGACGCTAAAATAAAAAATACAACTGTTGAACGACTACCAATTGTTATAACAAGTCAAAATATAGAACAAATTATAGATGTTCCACAACTTGAACGATCAACAGGCGAAGAACAGGCTGTAGCGGTGTGTAATGCATTACAAGAATGGGGATTGTGTGATATTGTTCAAGCTTTGTGTTGTGACACAACTGCATCTAATACTGGACGCTTAAATGGAGCATGTATTTTACTCGAACAAAAACTAAATAAAGACTTACTTTATCTTCCTTGTAGGCATCATATTTATGAGCTTATATTAAGATCAGTTTTTGAATTAAAAATACCACAAGTTACATCAAGTGCAACTATTCCATTATTTAAAAATTTTCAAAAAATATGGTATGAACTAGATATTAATAATTATAGCATTGGAATTGAAGATCATGCATGTGGTACTGTTTTAGAAAATGTCAAGGAAGATATTCTGAATTTTGTTAAATGTAAATTAGAAATTAAACACTCTCGTGGCGATTATCGTGAGTTTTTAGAATTAGTGCTAATTTTTATTGGCGGTGATCTGGAAAAAAAAATTATAATTCATCCTCCTGGTGCTATGCATCAATCTCGGTGGATGGCACGTGCAATTTATTGTTTAAAAATATTTTTATTTAGAAACCAATATAACATTGCTGACTCTATAAAAAAATCAATTGGAGAGATTTGTGTATTTGTTATTAAATTTTATGTTAAAGTTTGGTTTAATTGTCCAGTTCCAGCTAAATCCCCTAATCAAGACTTACAATTTATAAAAAATATGAAATTATATGAAGAATTTGATAGAGACATTTCAAGAGTAACAATTAAAAAGTTATGTAACCACTTGTGGTACTTAACTGAAGAGAATGCAGCATTTTCTTTCTTCGATGATTCTATACCACTAGATGTAAAATACAAGATGGTAGAAGCCTTAAAAAAAAAAAAAAAATGAAAAATCCTGCAAAACGACTAATAATTCAACCAAACCAAGTAGATAATCAATTTTTAGGTAAAGTAATAAATCCCGTTTATAAAATATATTTATAGAAATTGATATAATTCATAAAAAATATCAATTTATTTTTTCAGATAAAAATATTGACGCGTTTATCACACAAGGTAGCTTAAAATTATTTTCGCGATTCAACATCGATGATAGTTTTTTAAAAAGTGATCCAGTGTCTTGGGAAAATATTACAAGTTTTATAAATGGTAAAAAACTGATTAACTCACTAACAATAGTTAATGATACTGCAGAAAGAGCAGTGAAGTTGATGGAAGAATATAACGCGACATTAACTTTGGATGAGGGACAAAAGCAATTTATTCTAAAATGTGTACAAGAACACAGAAAAATGTATCCAAATTGTAAAAAAAGTACACTACAAAAACAATATTAATTACGCGCGTATAGTATAATATATTAATTATTAGTATTGTATTTATCTTTATTTATTTTTAATACACAATTATATATTAATTATAATATATAATTATATAACATTATAATATCTATTTATCTTTACATTTATTTTTAATCTTTCATAAATAATTTCACAAATTGTTATGTTTTTATAGAGTAAAGTAAAAATACTTCATAAATAGTTAAAGATGTTAAAAAATTTGTTTCTATAAAAGTTATAGGAAATTTAATTTACTTTAAATATTATAATATGAAAAATGTTGATATTTTTAATATTTTATGAAATATTTACAGTAATGTTGCAAATTTTCGTAAATATTAAAAAATTTAATAAGTTCAAACTTCAAGATCAAGTCGGCACGGGTTAACTTTATCTGATTGTCTTAAAATTTTTTATACTTCATTGTTATACATATATACATCCATTTAGGGGGTGAGACCAAAAATATTGCGATTTTTTTTTTTCATCATATATTATTAAGGAACACCCTAAGGTACATATTAAATTATAATGTGTTTATGTACGATTTATACAATATTATAGATAAATATAAATAAATTAATTATACAATATATTTGACAGAATACAAATAACTAGAGTAGCAATTGAAATTAATATTTAAAGATTTTGAGATGTTCTTCAGTATTTCTTTAGTACATAATACAATATAATAGATATTTGAAAAAATAAAAAAATTACAAATTACTAATAATTTTTTATTTATATATTTTAATATAGCCTATTCTTAATACAGTAAATATTGTTTAATGCGATTAATGGTTAATAAAATAATTTACATAAAAATTATAATTATGTATTTTTATTTCCACTAAACATTTGTTATTATGTTAAAAGGTAGTTAATAATCAAAACCTTTATTAATAGTTCTTATAATAAAGGAAAATCTTTGTCAAACATTTTTAAAATATTTTTTTATTTGTTTACCTATTAAAACAATGAATTATTATTATTATACATTTTTTTAACGGTTGCGATTATAATAAATAGTTTAAGTAAAGGTTAAAAATTAAATACTAAAAGTAATAAAGGACTAAAGATACGTTAATATAAGGTACCATACAATATTATTAACAAGTGTAAAAAATATTACTGCCCTTGAATAAAATGGAACATAAAAATCTACATAATATTATATAATATATATATATATATATATATATATATATATATTTATATAGGTAGGTAACTAGTTCAACTCTTTCTTTTTATGAATTCTCTTGCAAACCATTAAAATTAGTGTAGATTTGATCGCCAAATCGCTAATGAACATACAAATTATTAGTATATTTAAGTATCTAATTTAGGGTATACTTAAAATGATATATTATTGTTGTATAGATAACATCTAGTTTGGTGCTATTAGCATAGGATAATGATCGTATACGCAACAATAAATGTAAATGGCTGTTGTTTATAATGTACAAGTAATAAAAAAGCGGAAAGGTCGATTCCAATTGTTCCTCGTAGAAATTAGTGATTTATTATAATTAAGATGATATTGTATTAAAAAATACGATTATGAACGAAACTCAATATAATATAATTCTGTTCCAAAAGTTTACCACGTGTGTAAACTATCTATGTTAATATTGGAAAAAAGTTTTAAGTTCCTACGATCAAAACTTAATTAATGATCTTAATGATCACGAAATAAAATAATAAAACATAACAGAAACCGTAATTTTGCCACCATCTTTTGAAAAATTCGAAAAATGAGCTAAATAAAGTACCAACTAGATGCAATTTTTTACCGCATGCATATTCCATTTGTGGTAAGTGTCTTCAGACATAAAAAAACAAAAATCATTGTAAAACCAATACATTCCTCGCTTGGCTCAGAATCTAAAATATACGTATGGTATAAACATATTTATAACTTATTGAGTAATGAGGTATAACTGTATATATATATAATTATTATTATAAAAACATGCAATAATTAAAATTGATTAAATCAAGTTTGGTTATTAATTTAAAAATAAATGTAAATTATATATACGTAAGTACCTATAAACAAATAGTTCAAGGTTTTTGATATAATATTTTATAATCTTATTTTAAAATTAAAACAATTTTTTCATAAACTTGGATAAATTTTTACTATAGTAAAAATGTTTGGAATATTTTTTAAAATATATTATTCATTGGAAAAATGAGCAAAATTTTTTGTTATGACTTGTTTCATTTAATTATTATTATCAATAAAACTTTCACAATACACATGGCTATAAGAAATTTAAAACTTATAATTTAGAGTACTGAATTATTTCTTTAAATTTTTGGTTTGAATAAAATGATAAATTGAATATCATTCGCAACACTTCTGGAGCATAACTATTTAAAATCATATTTATTATTTTTATGTAGTACTTATTAGAGATATTACTTTATGTATGTATTTAAGCATTTATTAAAACTAGTATTGTATCCCAAATGACTAATAATTATTTGAACTTTATACGTTATACACTTAATAACGAAAAATAAAAATAAAATTGTTATAATAATCTACTTTGGTTGTGGTTCAAAAATTAGAATACTAAATGGTTAAACAATTTTTTTACGGAAATAATATTTAAAGTTAATTGAAAATAACGTGATTATAGTGCGTAAATTATAAGTGTAATATTATATATATAATATGCATTGTATATTTACCAACTCGTACATGCGGTGTCTACTATAAGAAAGCACGCAATCTTTATTTTAACAATAAACATTATACTCATATTAACCTAACTTGTAGTAAATCGACAATAAGTTAAACTTTTCTTCATTTACTAAAATATTATACTAGATTACTGAGTTTATATAGGTATACAATACACTACTACTATACTAATATACTACCATACTACAATATATTTATATTATTATAGTTTCATTAAATCTTTAGTGGTTAACTTTAAACTTTTTAATTAATATAACTCGTTGTTTGAAAAATACTCAATTACTACTTAGTTAATTTTGTATATAGCTTTAAATATTTTAATTAAAAACGTATCCGATATAATGCATTTAATCAAATAATTATATACCCTACTGATTAATGTTTTAATTTAAATTAATTGTTATCTTATTTTAGTATATGATTATATTGTAAATATCTATGTAAAGTATATAAATAAAAATAATTATTTTACTGTATACGAATTAATTGTGATTGATTTGTTCATATTAAAATTAATTAATTTGATTAAATTAAATTATTAACATTTTTGTTCCCGGGAATTATGAATTACAATAAGTTGAATTTTTGTTTGAAATATGTAAAATTATTATATTTTCTTAGGTACCTATTATAAATACAAATTAAAAATTAAAAAATTTGTATATTTGTTACTTGTACCTCCTACTTCTACACTTTGTTCTATAATCCAAACGATAGAATTTACTTCAAAAGTATAATGTTATCTAGATAATTTATTGTTCATCATTCGAAATAAATTTATGTTATTTACATGACAAAACCATATTGTCTAATGTCAAATTATAATAATAATAAATAAAAAATAGTATAAGATACACAATGTGAATTGTAGGAAAATGCGAGTTGTAAAATATAATAGCAGCCTTCTGTCGCTTTGATCTTATTTTTATAATTATAAAACTTTTTTTAAAATTAATTATTTCTGATTCCTCAGGTAGTATGTTAGTTGGTAATAACGTTTTGAAGTTAGATAACTTGGAAGTATTGATCATTGGTTTAATATAGTTGTATAGAATATAAATAACCATAAACGTATTAAATTTTGTTTTTGGCTACTTTAGGTGCCGCTCCGGACGAAAAGTTTCCAGTCATGGTTTGGTTTCATCCTGGAGATTTTCAATGGGGAGCACCAATGTATTGGGACGCTTCAATTTTGGCTGCTAGACACAAAGTATGTTTATGTACTGTCAATATTGACAAAGCAAACTGTATAATGTGAACGTCGAAAAATGTACATATTTTTTTATTTTTATTTTTTATTTTACATTAAAGTAATATACAACTTTTACTATTTTTCCGTTAACTCATAATAATTTGTTACAGGGGTAATAAAGGGTTAATGTTAAATAAAGGTTAGGTTAATATATCAAATAATCAGAATTTCATGTTTTAAAAATAATGGGAATAACATGGGCATATAATTTCCTATTTTCACCATTTTTGTAGTATGAAATTTGTATAACTTAGTATATTCCTATTTTTTGAAAAAATCTGTTCTTATAAGTTTCGTCCTTTCTATATTGAACAAAATATGTAAAAGTAATATTATATTCCAATAATTTATTTAATAAAACAACATTATAAAAATATATACGTACTTAAAATTATTAAAATATTTAATATTGTAATATATATTGTTCACACGTTTATGAACATATACTGTGTACCTAGTGTGTGAATATTTTCGGTGATATTTTTGTCAAAACACAATGTGCGTAGGTATATATTATTTTCTACTAAATTTACATTTATAAAATATTTTAGTACCTGATACTGCCACTGCCAATTGTACAATTTATAATACAGGGATTTATAAATATTTTTGATCTAAACATGATATACGTTAGAAATATCCAAATAAAGTTAGATCATCCTGGAGAAAACAAACCACAGCAATACTTTTGCTAAATTAGTATAAAAATTAATTAATTTTTTTTAAAAAAAACTTATTTTTTATGTTTTCCAATTTATTTTCGAAATTTTGACGACCAATAATTAGGCATACGCAGAATTGAATTTAAGTGGTGCTTGAAATAATTTTAGCCTTTATTTTATACTATTATCCAAGTTATTATTTGATACGAGTAGTTATAATAGTAATATTTTGTAAATATTTTATATCTTTATTTTTTGTTTTCAGTCATTATATTAAACTCGCACTGGCACTATGGAGTTTCTTATTATATATTAAGTTAAGATAGGTTAGATATTACTTCTTATGTATGTTATTTTTAATATAATGTGCTGCATAGACAATATATTGTATATAAGATATATTTTATAAATACAATTTTTCCCCTATTATAAGAGTATATTTTTAAAATTACATTTTTAATTGAAGGGAAATAAAGCATAAAATGCTTTTTTTTATTTTCGGGTTATTAAATTTCAGAGATTTTCAAATTTTGGGCCCTTAACTTATAAAAGCAGGTAGTTTCTAGGCACATCTGGCACATTCTGTGTGCACGCCTATGTAAAAATATCACGGGTAATGATAATATTTTTATAATGTTGACACTAGCCGGATACAGTAGTGCCCAAGAAGTGTCATGATATGTTTAGCATAATGTATTTATATAAAAATCGAATTATGTATAAATTATAATAAAAATTTAAACGTTAATAAATTAATAAAAAATGTTAATAATATTATAATATATTCCATATTTTAATATAGTGTAGAGTAAAAATAATTAAGTATATTCTAAAAAGAGACAATTGATTTTTATGGTTTCTAAAACACACATTTCAATTAAAAGATATAGATAGGTATATGCATTTATATGCAAAATAAAATTACAAATTTTGTATTGAACCCGTTAAAAAAAAAAAAAAATAAACCTACATAAAAGCGTAACGAGTTCTCTATCCTGAATATAATATTAATTATTAACGTTTTTTAAAATTAAAATTAATTTATGTGTACAGGTGATCGTAGTGACTACGGCGTACCGATTGAACATATTTGGTTTCTACACGGACAACACAGCGGACGCGGCAGGAAATTGGGGTTTGCTGGACCAGGTGGCAGCATTGAATTGGGTGCAGCGGAACATCGACAGCTTTGGCGGGTCTGCGCAGAACGTGACGGTGTTCGGTCAGGGCTCGGGAGCGGTGAGTGTAGGCCTGCACGTTGTGTCACCCGCGTCTCGGAACACGTTCCACCGGGCGATTAGCATGAGCGGCAACGCGCTGCTTCGGACGGCCGTGAACATCGAAGGCCCTGACGCAGAGTCGCTGGACGCGCTCACCGAGCGGTTCAGTTGCTTCAGGAACTCGTTGACCGGATGCCTGCGGAACGCGGAAGTCGCCGCGCTGGTCGCGAAAGGAGGTTCGTTGATCCGCTGGGGTCCGGTGGTCGACGGCTGGGCGCTAAAAATCGACGGCGGCGGGGGTGCAAGCGGCGGAGACCACGAGCCGTTCCTGCCGGACGCACCGGCCGCGCTCATGGACGATGGCCGGTTCACCATGGTGCCGCACTTGATCGGCTACAATCGTATGGAGGACGCGTTCGACATTTTCGGAGACGACGGCGGTGTGGTCGGGGGCATCACTAGGGAACGGTTCGACGCGTTAGTGCGGGACGCGGTTCTGAATGACGAGGAAGATCGACGTAGACGGATACGGGTACAGCAGATGGCTGCAGCCGCGGCGATCGCTGAGGCTGCTGCTGCGGCCGCCGCCGCAGCTGCAACGACAGACGAATCGACCGGACTCTCCGACGGTGGCGGTAACGTGGTTGCGGTCAGTGGCGGCGGCGGCGGTGACTTGGACGATGACGGAAATTGTACACTGAACGCGGACTTTGTTGTAGACACGGTCGGGTTGCGGTATGCCGATTGGACGGACGATCCGGAAACACTGCGCCGGAACTACGTCACAATGACGGCCAACAAGATATACGGTGCACCGGCGTACCGTACGGCTGTGTACGTGTCCCGGTACAACGCGACATATTTGTACCGATACGATTACAAATTGCGCGCGGTCAGGGCTATATCCGCCGCGACCGAGTGGATGGACGCGTCGCACGGCTCCGAGCTGCCGATGGTGTGGGGCATGCCGTACTGGCCAACGGCGGTAGCCATCGACTGGACGACCGCGGATCGGCGGATGTCCGACACCATGATGGCCATGTGGACGAACTTTGCCAAGCAAGCGGACCCGGTGGTACGGCCCGCCGGCGGGCAGGCGCAGTCTTACGTCAAATGGGATGCGTTCCAACCGCGCAACCCTCGGCCCATGATGGTGTTGGACAAAGTGCCGAACATGTCGTTCACCGACCAGGAACCCGAGTTTTGGAACGAATACTATCCCAAAGTATTGGCAGTGTCCCTGCTGTGTTGTTCAAACTATACCGCAGAATCGGGTGCTGTGCCGTCAGCGATACAGTTCCGGTACATTGGTCCGTCATCGACCATTGTACTTCTGCCACTGGCGTTGTCGTTTGTGAGGGCGATCAGTGACGCATGAAAATGTTGACGAGTGAATCAATAATGCTACATGCGACGGCGTGATAAATTCATAATTATTCGGCATGCCAGAGAAATTCTAGAAAATCGTATCATCTGACGGAAGAAAATAATCGTTTAAATAATTTTTTCGCGTAATATTGTTCTGTAGGTACACGTAAACTTAATAATCAGTAGAATTTTCATATCTCACATAAACATTCAAAACTTTGTTAATTTAGTAGGTACCCTTATGTAATGTCTATTGAAATATTTTTTATTTGATATTTTGATTTATAGTTATGTACCAAAACCTACAATATTTCAAGATTACTTCCTATACCTATAATAGTATCTAATTGTCTCTCTATTAACTGCAAAGTTATTATTTGTTTTTTCATCTTTGTTAGTTTTTTGTTTTTGTTGTTATATTTAAATTTGTATTTTTATGTATATCATTATTGTAGTTTCCATTTTTTTTTTTTTTTTTTTTTTATAGAATAGTATTTTACAGATACTAACTATCTGTATCAATTATTGGTATTTTCTATACCTAATTAAATCGTTAATAAATAGTAAACAAAGTGAACCTGTTATATTATTATTTCCACAGATTACAGATATATATTATAGATTAGTATAATTTGTAAAATTAATAATTATATTATTTCATAATCAAAGCCCTGTAAAGAAATTAGATTAAATTTAAAAACAATTTTTTTAATATGTTATTAGTAAATCGAGTAAATATAAAAATTAGAAGTCTCACTATCGAAATTAAATATTAAATCAACGATATAGTTTGTATAAGTTACCTACTATTAATTAAAATGTTATATTTTATTAGTTTTTTTATAATAGTACTCTTAAAATACTATATGTCTAGTTATATTTTATGTCAACAAGTCAAAATTATTAGTTCAGACTATTACTCGTGGAAATTGACCCTCGTTTCTTTTATTTTAAAATAATTGTTAGTTTACTTGAATTTAAATTTGTATTTTTACTATTATAAAAAAAATTAAAACTATTAATTTCCATTAGGAAGTACATGTAGTTATGGGCTTTTAAAAGTTCAAACAGAAAGACTTTAGAAAAAGCCAACTACTTGTGAACCTAGTCCTCTATTAACCTAACTAAATTTTAAAAACTCTAGAATAAAATGAATTTCGTAAACGAAAATCATAAATATTTGAAAAAACATATCTATTAGATAAGTTTATCTTAGGTTTTAGACAATAATTAAAGTATTTTAAATATTAATTAAATAGATTATATAGGATCGTTATTAATTGAAACATAGGTAAACACAGTAACACATACAAAAACATGTATAGCAAATAATAATAACTAATAATTAACTGGCTCGGATGTTAATGTTAATGTCTTAAAAAATACTTCAAAAGTAAAATGTTTAAAAACCATAATGAAAAATTCATCAACATCTCAGTCTCTTCTAATTCGGTACCATTTAAATAAATAAATAGTAGGTACGTTATCGTTATGCAATATATTATTAAGTATTAATGTACATGTTACTGTTTTAATGGTGCTTCATTAGACGATAATTTTGAAAATGTATTTGTAGTAGAATATAATAATATAATTTGTTCATCATTGAAATATTTTTGAACACAAATAAATCACCTATTATTAACGTACTTACATATAGTATCGCATTTTTTTTCTATAAAATTTTTTCTCATAAAACATATCTAGGTTAGTAAGTTTGAATATTACAAATTCATAAATATCGAGTATTAAGTGTAAATAAAATGCTTTTGCTCAATTATAGTTAGTAGTTAGGTACCTATCTATTTTAATTAATATAATATAGATTTTCATATATTTATTTAGTTTACCTATTTTAGTTGTTACATATATTATATATGTAACATGTATAAATATATTAATCTAATGGTATGATATTCAATCTTATTTTTGCGTAGGTTAGGTAAGACCATTAAGTAGGTACACCGTAGTAATGGCATTCAAATGCTGATGTTTTAAAATATTATCTTCGGTATTAATTATTGTTTTATATACAAACAATAATATATATAAAACACTTACAATAGGTACTTGAAAATATATAAATCAGTAAAAGTAAGCAGTATGTATGTTTGATGTATGAGTGCGTATATACAATATACCTATGGACATTTAAAGTTTACATAAATTATTGTTAAATTCTACAATTCACAAATGTATCTTATAATATTATCACTGACTGTTATTTAGTTTACCTAAGAAATTCCGTAATACAATAATTTTGCCTAAAACTATATAACTTATAAGTTATTTTATGAATATATTATTGTTATAGGTACGTTTTTTTTTTAAAAATAAGAAACATTAATTGAGTATAAAAATAACTCATACTTATTCTATTTGAATCAAAAATTCAAAAATCCATGTTACTAGGTAATATTTTAATATTTTATTTTTAAACACTAGATACATTTACTTTTATTGAGTGTGTTAATTGTCACGATTTAATACTGTTTATTTTATTATACCCGGGGCACTCGACATTTTTGAAAAATTTCAAGGAATATTATTATAGACATTTATAGTAATAAACTATAAACTAATAGATAATAATTAATAGTTATAATTCTATAATACACTAATTTAATATAATAATTATTACTATGTATTTATTGGATATTTAATTGTAGGTAGTTTTAAGACCACATTTAGAATCACAGATAATTGTTGAAAAATTATAATTAGTTGTTATATTTAATATATATTATATGTTTAAGTATATGAAAATTTAAAACATAAATATATGAGTAATGCGTATTTGTTGTTATTTATAGTACTTATATTATGCATTATTTTGTACAATTGAATTACCTACCTATTTAATAAACACCAACTTTTATGTAAGTTAGTAAGTATTATAAATTATATGCAATTTATATGTTAAAATGCCGAATATTATAAAATCAAGTGTTATCAAATGTTTTGTTATAGTTGCTATATGGCTAATAGTTATATGTTATAAAAATATAATGTAACTAAATAAATGTAATATTATATTACTAACTATTTTATGTCTATCTATTTTTTCTTAGAGTGTTTATTGTAATATATATTATTCGCATTTTATATTTGATTAATTTATATAGATACCTATCTGAATTATGCTTGTCTATAAACAATATGTATTAAGCATATATGAAAACATTTTTTGTGTAACTGTGAAAGCCACTACTTATACCTTTTTATAGTTAGATACTGATTAATTTTTTAAAAATTAAAACATATACATACAATACAACATACATAATATGATATAATTATATAATAAAAATAACAACACTTACAATTAGTATAGTCAATAAATGCATTATTAACGTAATTATGTATAAACAATTTTTTAATAGTACCTACTTACCTATTATTAGTGACGTGTGAGTACCAATACTTGTAGAACTATAATAATATGTATCTAATCTTATTTTTAAATTTGAATTAATTTAAATTAAATTTTTTCTTAAACATATTTGATTATATCATTTGTCTCATTTAGTATCTACCTAATTACTAAAACTGTTCAAGGACTGGTTGACTGGAGACATATACTTTTTTTTTGTCAAGTTTCTCTTTTATGTTAACTAAATATTTGTGCATAATATTTAGTAATCCAAGTATAAGTAAACCCCATTTATATGACAATAACTATATTGTGTTTAATTTAATAATATTTGATGTAATATTTAATTTAAATTACAAACGGTTAAGCGAATAAATAATATATAGGTGTGATAATTTTTCATCTCAAATTGATGTTTGTTTGTATAAATTGACAGTATTTCCAAAATACAAAGAATCACCTAAGTTTTCTAAAATTATGCACAGAATAACAATTAGGTTATATTAAAATCCTATCATATGTTCATGTGTATTGGTTTAAATATGGTAAAAAAAAAAATAAAAAATATAACTAATTTGGTTGGTATAAACTAAAAAGTTATTGAAAAATAATATTAATATATTAGTGAATATTAAATTTAGAATATAAATTATATTTACAGCAAGTAGTTTTTAGTCCAATCCAACTTTAAAATTGTTTAGGTATTTATAGTACAAGATTTTGCATTTATTTGAATATTTAAATATTTATTTTACAAAATGTTTACAAATGTATGTAGCATACTTACCTATAACATTACGAGTTTACTATACCAAACGCTACTTATACGTAACTTATGCTCGATATTGATGTTAACTATGTAGTTTGACGAGTTATATAATTTCTAAATCATATGATGATTGAGTACTTAAGAAAATTAAAAAAAATAATATCTTAAATAGTCTATCGTGTATATTAAATTCAATTTTTTACTGAACATAATGTCAGTGAATAAAATACACGACAATTAAATAAAGTAAAATACAATAATATTTTATACATTAAATTATTGTAGTTAGAGAATATTACATAATCAGTAATAAACTGTCAATTAAAATGGGTATAACATTAAATATAAAGAGTTCTTTATATGATAATTTTGTATTATTGTATAAAAATCAATTTTATTTATTTAATTGTTTTGTAATTTTTAAAATCAGTAATTTGATAAAGTTCTTAGGCTAATATTAAAAAAAAAAAATGTATACCTAATATTAGCTTTTAATATAAATAATTATTATTTGTTATTACAAAAAAAAAAAAAAAAAATACTTGTGATCTAATTTAAGACATTTTTTAAAATTAAACATTACATTAATTATGAATTATTTAAATTGTAGTAATTACTGTTTACTTATTAAAAGAAAAATATACATACAATTTTTTAAAAAAGTGTTATAGTGTTCTATTATAAAAACATGGTTAATCATTCATATAATCATATACATTTTTTTCATAGGTATTTTATTTTATATATAATGATATAACTTGAAGTAGGTAGGTACAAATAATAATGGCAAAATACTGTTGTTTGTTTTTGTACTTTTTATAGATTAATATTAAAATGTATAGATATGATACTATAATTATGTTATCGTTGTGGTTATGTTATAGTTAATTGGGAAATTCTAACCAATGTTATCTCTTTTTTCGATCATATACATAAATAAAAAATAATAATTATTAATTATTAATTTAATATGACTAAATATGTTTTTTTATGACTAGTTAGTATTGCAATTTTATTAAAATAATTGAATAGATATTTACAAATTATAGGTATACGTATAGAAAAACGCGTTAAGCTTTATTAATGTGTATAGGTAATATTACATAGGTAAGTATAGGTAATTATTAATATTAACATAACGAATTTTATTATTTATATAGGTAATTAGTATTAAAATAATTGTTTCTGATTTAATATATGTATAATATTATATTCTAAAAGTATTTCTAAAATTATTTTTTTATTTGTTAGCACCTGCGTATTCTAGTTAATTTGTTTATTGTTACGTCTAAGTATAGAAAAATGTATATTAATATATTATTATCTAATACCTACATTCTAACATTAATATGTTATTGTCTAGGCGAAATTAGATTGATTAAGACAAATAATATATTTATGCATATATACATAAGTATGTATGGTTTTTATTTATTATAAAGCCAATTTTAACAAATAATAAACAACTGTAACTCAATTATAAATATCATTAATTTAGCGATTTATTTCAATGAAAAAGATGAATTCATACAAATTATAGTAAATTGATCTAACAAGCAAAAAATGTAGATTACAATATAAAGTTAAAATTGAATCTTTATTGTACATAAAATATTGCCTAATAGTTATTACAATATAATAATTATATTTAATACTAATCAAAATTTAGCATCTTTGGTTAATAGTTATAAAATATTTTAACTATCAAAATTCTAAAACCATTAAATGTTTAAATTAAGTTTTCTAAAATCGAAATTATATTGCAATACATTTAATACGAATTTATGTACAATATAGTAGTTAAAATATTTACGATATAGATATTCACAACGCCTATATTATATATTACAATATACCTATTAATATAGACAATAGTCATATTGTTTATCTGGTTATTAGAGATAATTTTTAAAATGTACCAACTTCTAGTAACTTTAGATAGCTTTAGATAACTACAAAAACATCATTCTAAAACTAAAATTATATATTCTACAAAATTATTGTTTCACAATTTTTTAAAAATATTTTTGACCAATATGAATACAACTTTACAATACGTATTCAGTCAGTTACATCTTATAAACTAAAACACAATAATATAATTTTGTATGTACATTTTTGTCGCATTGAACATACATTTTGGTATGAAAATTAATGAGTGAAAAAATATACTATTAACTATTACCTACGTATGTAATTTGTACAATAGTAGGTACAATGGCATATATATTTAAACGGATATTAATTATTTATCATGGACAATGTAATAATAAATAATTTTTTTTTATATATAAATTCAATACTATTTAATAGAATAAATAATACAATTTTAAGTAGAAATCTATTACCTTATATCTAAATTAAATTGTTCGGACACTCCTTAAAATTTCAACAAATTAAGTACCTAATTAAATATGGATTAATTCAGTAAAACTTTAAAATACCTTTTGAATCACAATCGATATAGAAAATAATTAAAATATTTATTAAACTATAAGTAGTCTATAATTTATACCAAGAAATCAATAAAAGTGTAGTAGAATGATTACATAATAAAGTTAATTATTTAAAGTAATTTAAATTTAATATATACGATAAAGTTATTATTACATAACATAATTATGTTCTATTAATGTAATTTGTTTAAAAAACAAAATGATGTATAAATATTTTAACATTAGTTTTTAGTATTCAGCTGTATTGATCAAGTAAAGTCTACCAGTTTTTACTAATTAAAAATAACATACTACAAAGTTGAATATTTGAATATTTTAGTTGGATTGACCAATTCATATTAACTCTTTTATTATTGCTAAATATGGAATATTATAATTAATGTTTCTAAAATATAAGTTAAACACATTTTTTTTTGTAATTATTAACATTATATTATAATGATATATAATATAGTTCTATATTAGATATTGTTTTTTAAAATCTGAAATTAAAATTACAAAAAAAAAAATCGATATTTTTAGGTATAAAAAAATTCATATACTAACTAATTATTGAAAATTAATTTGGAGAATACTAATCATTAAACAATATATTCTCATTTCCCATTGTATAAACTTCGGCAAAATGGCACATATTATAATTTACAGTATAATGTTATAAAAACTGATATTTTTTTTTTTCAGATTATGTTTTAACTTATCGAAAAATTAATAGAAAAATACAACTAAGAAATGGTACCAACAGTATACCATGGAACAGTTTTCCGTTATAACATTTTATATATATTCTATAAATTAAAATTGTATTATAAAATGTATTAACTAATGAGTTGGCTTTTATTAAAATCCTCTAGAAAACATATAATATACCTACTTTATAATAATTATGTGATTATTTGCAACATAATAATAAGTAGACTTGGGTATTATAAACATATTCTGGATCATTCTAACATATTTTCAAAAGTATCTATAATACCTACTGTATTTTAAATATTTATAAAAAATAATTTAATCTTTGAGAAAAATGTAAAACTTCAAATCGAATAGTACCTACTTATGTAATATAAAAATTAAACTGATTTACATTTTTATTGTAAATATCAAAATGAAAAAAATTATTTGTAGTATTAAAAACATATTATATTATAGGAATAGTTGTGTAGTATTATAATTTTCTAAATTATTCGAATACGATTAACAAAAAATTTAAAAATACATAGGTACCTAGTTGTAATTTTATATTAATTGATAAATTTGTATTCCGAATGCTTTTAAAAAGTATTTTACCCAGGTCTGAATCAATAAGAAAAAAATTAGCTACTATAATTTTCATGTGGTATTATAATAATATTTAATTTCCATATTATGACAATGACGACATAGTTCTTATAACCCCGACAGAATTTTGTTGAAAATCAATATAAATATGTTAGAAAATCAGATTTCTTTTTTATAATAGTTATACAAAAATATCAACTCGATTTCAGAAGGTTTTTAAACGTTTTGTCCAACAATCTAGGAAAGTACCTAGAAAAATCGAATAAAACGGCCAAAAATTCACATTTTAAAAATATTAGGTTTTTGTAAATTAACAGGTCGCATAATACTAAAAACATTATCGACCGATTGTCCGCGGGCTGAAACGGATATCTGATACTATGTACATTTGACTCACCCTGTACGCATAGTGATATTATACAACAATTATTATTAAACGATATATTATATTATATTGTATATGTAGAAACACAAAACTAATAATTTAAATTACGCGAGTCGCTGGCTTAAAGTAGAACGGAAAAAAAACATAAATTCAAAGTATACAAGACGTAGTTCCCGTGCCAATAAGGTCAGGATGGGAAATTTATATGAGTATAATCATGGCTAAATATATAGGTATGGCAGTAACTTTGTGACACGCAGGTATCATGGCGGCCACTGGTATTAAAATCATTATCAATTATTATCATTAACAAATAACAGTAATAATTGGTCACACGTGAATATTGAGTGAGATATTTTATGTGATTTAAGCAGGTAATAATAATCTACTCTGTGGATCACTGCCAGTTGAGATTTTCTTTCATGAAATATCATGGAATAATAATACACGCACAAACTATAACAACATTTTACAAAGTTGCTAACATACCTATATATTTAGCCGTGAGTATAATTATATATTTCCGTTCGATCATTTATCATCGTTAGGTAAGTGAATTATAAATTGATTTTTGTGGTGGCCACGTCCGGTTTGTATGGCTGAAACAATTTATTTTTGGAGTATTCCTTGTGGTAGACGTGTTTGTGGACGGCAAGTGAATATTCGGCCGACTGTAGTTCGTCTCTTCCAGTTTCCGGTCCTCTGCCGGTAGCGACGAAAAACGACAATGGGGGCGGTGGCGGCAAATGGTCGACCGCGGCCGGTGGTGTAGACGGGGCGCTCACGCCGCCGCTGCTGTTGTTGTTGATTGATTTGCTGCTAGTGGTGAGCACGCAATCGACAATGCCGCACTTGCAGCTCGTGCCGGTGGCCACGCCGGAAAAATCACCGGTGTCTGTGGCGTCCGTAGCCGATGATGACGAGGACGATGACGTCGTTGTCTTGTTGTTGCCGTCCGCTGCAGTGGGCACCGCGGTGGTTTTCGATTCCGCGGCGGTCACTTGATGGTGATGACGGAGCCCGTTGTTGGACTCGGCCGCGGGGCCGTCCGTAGCCGCCGCGGACACGGCGTACTGATGGTGATGGTGGTGATGTTGATGGTGGCCCAAAAACGAACCGAACGGTCTTTTCAACATGTGGTGTTGTAGTGCGTGCGCCGACGTTGTCGGCAACGGCACCGTGGACGACGTCGGCGGCGGTGGCACCGGACCGTGTACGTAGTGATGCGGCTGAAACTTACCGTAATCGCCGACACCGCCGCCGGTAGCACCGTGGAAATACGGCGGCCCCGCAGCGGCCGCAGCCGCAGCCGCCGAGTACTGGTAAGCGTTGGCGATGGCCGCGATGTCGGGCAACGTGCCGTTGGCGTGCGCGCTGGCCGCGGCCGCCTGCAACACGGTGGCCGCGAACGTCGGGTCCGTATACACAGCGTACGGCCACGCCATGGCGATCCTCTGCCGTTTGTCCTTCATCCGCCGGTTTTGAAACCACACCTGAAACGAGTAATCAGAAATAAGTACACGTGAGCGCGGTTATTGTTTTTAATCGGCTAATAATAACACATGCATAAAAAGCGAAAAATAAATATATTTCGTCCGTGTTTGTAATGATATTAATAAATGGGATTAGTGAACTCATTAAAAGACTATTTATTTTAAACAAAATAAAACATACGACAAAATATTATACATACATTTTCGGCTTGTTACATATAAAATTTGTTTTATTTCATTATTCGGAACGTTTCTAGTTTTACTGAATTGTACTTTATATTATGTTGTGTTTAATATCGATAAAATAAATGAAATCAAAGCGATATCTATGATATGAGAATTATAGTAGGTATATATAATATACCTGCAGGTTATCTAACCAGTTACCGGCATATATATAAGAAATTTAATACTAAAAAATATAAAAAACAATAAGTTTAGCTGTATCATTGATTATTTATTTTGTAAGAAAACGAAATCGAAAAAGTAAGTATGTTATGAAATGAACTGAAGTTATATAATATTATTATGACTCAATATAGTCGCCAGAACTCCATATAGACTCCCCTTCTCGTTTTGTTTTACCATTTTTCCAAACCCTTTGTCCTCTCATCACATGTATTTTATCCAAAAGGGTCCCCAATACTATACAATGTCTCTTATCATCTATTTAAATCAGTTATCGCACATAATCAGGTTGTTATATTTTATTGTTGTTGATATATTATACGAGTAATTATCTTTAATTTTTATTGTACAAATTACAATATGTTATTAATGATTAATGATTGGCCAATGTTTATTCATTTATTTAATTACGGAATAATCTATAAAAATATAATTGGTACTCGTAATTTACTGCATAGTTAATAGAAAAATTAGAAAACTTCAGCGATTTGAAAATTCGAATTGTATTTAAATTGGTCGATTCATTAGAAAAATTGTGTTATAATTAAAAGAAAAACAAAAATATAAGTTTTTAGATCTTTGACTCTAAATTTTGTACTTAATATGCACTTATTAAACGAGTAAAAACTATTTCTATTTCAGTAAATTCAGATTATAGAATATTAATTTGACATGCATGTCGATAACATTGAATAATAATATTATATATTAGATACATTATAAATGTCTAACTTTATATCTTGTTATTTTTATCAACACTATAATGGGCAATGGTGCTTAAATAATAATTATAAAAATATGAAACATAAAAAGGGTTAAAAAAAGAAATTAACATGACTGTTAAATATATCAATATTGTTATTATTATTTTTCTATTAGCTATATACATTTATATACTCTGTCTCCCTCCTTAACTTTTGTTGTGTCAGACAAAAAATATAAATAAATCTATCATTTTATATTAAATAATATTAGAAGATCTATAGAATTTTAAATCTTCATTAGTTTCATAAAAATACCTCTTTTGTACGTTTCTATATTTATTATTCAATATTATTTTTAACATATTTCCGACAAGTGACGCATTAAAAAGGCTTACTTTTATTGTCGATTCTGGGAGATTTAATTCGGTAGCTAGTTCGCATCTTCTCGGCCTGGATACATAATTTTCTTTGTAAAATTCTTTTTCTAATCTGAGCAGTTGTTCCCTCGTGAAAGCAGTTCTGTATCTTCTTATGGTTTGATCGGTCGAACAATCTAATTATCAATTCGTATTTATGAACTAGTGTTATATTTTGGCATCATAGAGTATTATTATAATATAAATTATGTAAATTTTATTATGGACCATTTATCTATGATATTAGTCAATATGATGATATTATTATATAAAATACACATACTTACTACCATAGATTACGAGTGTTATTAAAAAATATTTTAAACACTTCCGTAAATTAGTTAAGTATAATTCATAGTTGTTTATTACGTATTGTTCTTTAATCCAAACAAATTACAGCGTATTAAAGTAAGTAATAACATAAATAATAAATTAGAGATTAACAATTTTTATTTACTTTTTACGCAATATGTTTTTTAATAAAACATTTGTATATACCTACAATAATTAATTATGTATACGAAAATATTTATATGATAAAATAATAAAATAAAATGGTGACCAAACATTAGTGGTGGAAATTTGTCCTTCAGTTCTCTGTCAAAATAGTTGTATTCTTATTTAAACTTGAAAGCGAATTTCAATCGTAGATTTAGAATTTATTATTAATTTAATAATAACGAATATAATATTACTAGTTTATTATTAATATTTATTAGTGTAATACATTAAAATAGGTATAATGTAGTCTTAATTCACATATTATTAAATATTATAAATGTAAAGTAGTACTGAACGTATTCTATCAATCTATGATTAATAATTTATATACATGATTAACCCTAGCGTGAGTTATAAAAATGATCAATTTTACTTGATATTAAATTTTTTAAACAATTATAATGATGTAGCAATATGAAATATATTTAACATTTAATTAAAGTAAAATGTTGTGAAAGTGATTGTATTTTAAATTCCCGTATTGAAATTATCAACATTCTATAAATATAAATTATAATATTAATTAAAAATGATTCCATGTTATATAAATACTAAAAGTTCTATAGTTATTATTGTATTAATATTAAACATCTCGGTAATTTTACTTAACAATTAATATTTAACTTTAAAGTATTTTAAAGAAGAGAAACATAAAACTGTATAAATATTTTTATTACAATGGTAGTTTCAATTTTTTTCATAAATAATAAAATAAATCCATTATGCCATAAATTTCTTTACATTTGGTTATAGTTTTATCTGCCATATAAAAAAAACTATGACAGGAAAAAAATGAAACTGCCTCCATTTACTCTTATTATGATTATGTGAAATAAACGGAATTCATTATTTTTACCCCGAAAACGTATCTTCATACAAAATTAACTAAATAAACATAAATTATTTTGAAAACAACATTTAATACTTCTATTCTTCAGAACGTAAATTTTCCGGGTGATTTGATTTATTCCAAGTATTTGATTTCAAATTCTGAGTGAAGCGAGGAATGTATTAGTTTTATAAAGATTATTTTTTTTATGTATGAAAACATTTTTTCGGATAGAAATAATGATCTGATTATTTAAAGTCAGGTATGCTTTCGATAAATAACTAAATCTAATTGGTAGGTACCTACTATATTCAAATTATTTTTCGAATCTCTCAATCGTTTTACCTTGGGATAAGGAAAACTACCAAAAAATGGTAGAAAAACGGTGAAATTCACGGAAATTTTAATTTTGACGAAATAGTATTTAGTGATTTTATGATAACTAATTTTTCTGTTTTATATTATTTAATAAATAAAGAAAATGTATAGAAAGAAATATTATTAATACCTATAATATAGCGTATATCATGAAATATCATTGCATTCAAATCTTAATTATAATAAACCAATTATTTTTCCGAGGACCAAAGAAACGAAGAAAGAACGCCCGAAATCAACTTCCTCGCATTTTCAATAATTATTTTACTATTTACAAATAAATATTTTGTGATTGTTAAATGTTATTTGTAATTTATTTATGTTTCTTACATGCAGTCATTCAGTTATAGGTACATAATCAAAAAGTCTTTACTTATATGTGTATAACTAACTAATATATAAGGTTTTTAGTAATTATTTCAATAATATTACGCTATCGAATAAATATTATAAATACCGAGAAAATTAATTATTTTTATGTTTTTTTTTTTATAATATAACTATAGTCTATCTTTATAGTATGTATAAATTGCAAATATATGCATCTTACCTTTGTTTTGTTCCAAATTTGGCCTTGTTTCCAGCCTCAAATTATAATTTTGTAAATCATTTTCTATTTTAGGCATTGGTAATTTAGTAAACATTAAATTGTTTTGATGATCTATACTCTCCTGGTCAGGTGATTGTTGATTTTCACTGTTTGATCTCGACAAACACGCATACACTGAGTTATGCATTTCACGTTTTAATGAATTTATGTTTTCATTACAAATCATTACATTTTTTCAAACAACCTGTAATATAATATAAAATATTAACAATATACAATTAATAACACTATACAGATTGTCTCAGATCTATTTACTAATTGGAATTTCTACAGAAAAAATTAAAATTTTTGAATGCAGTTTTTTTTCAAATTATTATTTAGGCAATGGACTATAATAAGTACATTTATATAATACATATATTTATATAGTACATATAATAATACATTTTACATGTTTAAAAAAGACGTGTCATGAAAAATAAAAAAATAAACTATTTATTAAGTTATGTAAAATTTGAAGATAGCCATTTTAAATAGTATATTTAAATAAGAATTTTGACGTGTCGATTTCTTAATTTAATTAAGATTTCGATTTTTAGGATTTTTGTTTAATTTTTTGAGAAATCATTTCTGACGTCATTATTATAGCATATCGTTTATTGTGTGAAACTTTACTAGTGTGATAGATAAAATAATAATATTATCATGATATTTTTGTAGCTATAGAATTCATAGATAATAAAGATATAATTATCTATGATAACATTTTGTAAACACTGAGAAAGTTTAGGATAATATTTATGAAACAAATTTTACGTGTTATAAAAGGTATTAAAATATTAAATTATTAAAAATAATGGCGTCAGAAATATAGTTTCTCGAATAATTAAAAAAAATCCTAAAAATCGAAATCTCAATTAAATTAAGAAATCGACACGTCAAAATTATCATATAAATATACTTTTAAAAATGGCTATCTTCAAATTTTATATAATTTAAAAAATAAAAAGTTTATTTTTTTATTTTTTTTACTATGTCTTTTTTTAAACAAGTAATAAAAGTAATATTATAGTTCGTTGCCTAAATAATAATTTGAAAAAACTGCATTCAAAAATTTTAATTTTTCGCGGAGATATTGCAATTACTAAATACATCTGGGATACTTATATGGTTATCAGAAATTAAAAATAAATTACTTATATATGTCTTATTTATTTCATATTTAATGAAACATAACGCACGACTTTGTTAAAAAATAGCAAATTAAAAACGATTTTAAACTTTTTTTTATTCATAAATGTGTAATAAATACCTAATAATTTCTTTTTAATAACATAGCTATGAATTATTGTCAAAATAATTTGTAAGTACCTTTAAAATTGTGGCATATTAATTAATTAACACTATATGCAATTTAATAAATATTAATGTAATTTAATTTTTAAAATACTACTTAGCGTTATCGATTTATTAAAATTTGAAAATCTAAAAATAATAATTTTTTTCCACTCTTGGTATGATTTAATGTATATTACGAATATAAAATTCATTGATGTCTAATTTATTAATTTGTTTTTGGGTGACACATACATATTATGCCTGTATTATATTAAACACATGGCATATTAATAATATATATGTATATAATATAAAATATATTTTATTGACTTATATTGTACTTATTTAATTTTTAAATTGTTCATAGCAATTATTTCATTTTCAGTTATTATATTTACTATCAACATTATATAGTTCTTAAATCATAGCAGTAAATAAAATATTATATATTTTTATTTTATTTTCATAACTTTGAAATTTTATAGTCTTATGGATTATGGTTTTATTTATAATATATATTATGTTCTTACAATTTATCATAATAAAGTTTTCTTTAATTTTATTGTTTATTTTATTACACTGTGTATACCATTTACTTCACTAGTGGAGATGTTTGTAAATGATACTATTGATATACATTATTATACATAGTAAGAGCAATAATACTCGATTGTTTGTGAAATTGCTGAAATAAAAATTAAGTTAATATAAAGGAAGACCTATAATGGAAAATAATATATTGTATTGAAAAATTAAAACTGTGATGCTACTACATCAGACATAAAATTATCCAATAACAGTATAATCGGTATTTATTGTAATAATACATACATAATATAGTACCTATTGGCTATTTATATTTATTTATTTATTTTAAATTTATTTCTATTACATTTTTATATTAGGTATATAAATATTTTTTTATTAATGTTTAGCTAACAAATGAAAATTTAAAAAATAATTTATACTTAAATTAAAAAAAAAAAAATTGTTTAAGTAAAACAAGCTGGAAATGGAAGCATTGGAAATAGATGGTAAATTATTGGAAAAAATTGATTTTGAACGAAGTTCGATTAAAATATAATACAATTATAAATGAATACTTATCTACCTATATAATTATTAATTTCTTTATATTCATATTTTTTATGCTATAAATAAAATAATATTATGATTAGGTACTTATTTTAAGTACCCAGTATTTCTTATAGATATTAATCATTGTTTTAATTTTAAAATAAATATCATCATCTCTTAATATATAATGTTATATAATGATCACTAATTTCACTAAAATTTCAATTAAATTTTTAATAAACGCGTGATTGTTTTTAATATTTATTAGGTACCTATACTAATATACAATAATATTATGAAATTATTTGTATTGATATACCAAAACAGTATAAAATAATGTAACCAATAATCATTTACAATATTTGAATTTTACATTTAATTATTAACGATATCATATTTGTTGTACAATACATAAACTCATTTCATATATTAAAATATATCCTATAAATAAAGTATGTAGTAGTTACATAATGTGTCTCGGATTAAAATTCCTATCAAATGATTAATATTAAACATGAGTCTTACTGTTTTATATTGTATACTTAATATAGATATATGTTGTTTACCCAATTCATTTTATTATAATATACTTTTTATTCTTTACCAATTTATATTATAATCATGTATTTTAATAATGTAATAAATATTGTAATAGTCCGACCAACGTCTACCAAACTTACAGACAAGTAGAACAAAATGTATAATACTCATATAATCATATAAATAATACAACCCATATAAGTATTATCCAACTTTAATGAAGTACTTAAATACAACTCTAAATCGTTTGACATGTAGAATATACAACATTGTACTCTTTAAGTGAACTATATAATATGAAATTAAAAGTATACCTATAATATATTTAAATACAACTACATTTATGTTAAATTAGCTTAACATTAATAATAATAAATAAATAATAAAACAAAATAATGCGATATATTAGTATAGTTAAGTATCTTAGTTAAGTTAATACTTATTGTCGAATTGGTCATTGGTCGACTAGTGCCAACCATAATTTAGTCCAATCGTATTTGGTGCCCCTATTTAATATGAGTAATTTATCAAATATAATTTCTAATAGGCACCCCAAAAATATTCAGAAATTTTAGTGCCCTAGAGCACTTTATCCTTTTACCATTTTTTTGAGTATTCACATTATGTGTTTTACATATTAAAACAATTTTTTGAATAGATTAGATGATTTTCTGACTGAACATTGAGATTTAAAATATATCCAGAAATGTTTAATATTTCCTGCAATTTTTGATTTTACGGTTTGAAACCGTTTTTATACTTATACTATTTATCCTATGCATAAAATATTTTGAAAATCACAATTTATTTTATAAGCTTCTAAAGTTAGAATTTCTAGTAGAATTGAATATTGTGATATAGTGATATTTATATTAGATATTTTTATTTTAGTTTTAACGCATCAATATTTTGATTCTTAATATTTTAAACTGAAAAATTGATATATGTTTTTATAAATAATATAAAGATATAAACAAATAAGTATTGTTCTTCATAATATTAAACTAGATAGGTATAGCATTTGGTATAACTAGTACGTTACATAAGTGTAAGAAAATTTTGAAAAATAAATTACACTTAGAAGAAAATACACAATCGCTTTAATTTTAACATAGTAAAATAACTTATAACAATAAACAATATTCTATTATTTATTTCTATTCAGTATTAATATTATACTCAATAGAAAAATTATTTTGAATTATTATCAATATACCTAGTCATGTAAATTTTGTTAAAATTGTATAAGAAATTATTGCTTTTAAAGACATACGAGTATAATAATAAGTATTTAATACGATAATGAATATTCGGTTTAGTTCAAATTAATTTTTAATTTTTTTTTAAATATACATTGGGTAGGTAGGTTAATATATTTAATCATTTGCACTGAAACGTAACAAATAATATAGGTACAGTATAATAATATAACATTAGTTGATATTTGAAATATGGTAATTGAGATAATTGTATTATTATTCCTGTTAATAATAATAATAATTTCATTTTAACCAACTAATGGCTATTGAATTCGATTATATAAATACGTTTTCATACATGAATAATATATGATATTAACAATATTACTCGTATTATGATATAGGTATATTGTATATTTGTTTATTATTAATTGTAAAAAAAAAAAAATATTTTATCGTTAACTTTATGATCATAAATTAAATGACTAAATAAAATATTATATACGTATTTCAATATACAATATAATATTATAAAATATAAATATAATGATCCAGTAAGTAATATAAGCCAGTACTTGAATTGAGGGGGTTGCAAAAAGATTGAGTACTTTAACTAGTTAGTTTAAATTTTACTGTACCTCTAATATTTTAGAGATGTATAGTTATTATGTTATAAATTAAAGAAGGATGGTGAGGACATTCTTTCTTTAAAGATGAAAAGAGTCCCCCTACTTATTTTTGCCGCTTCGAGCACTGTAAATATATAGATATCAATATTAGTATAATCAATTAAACAAATTCTAATAGGTACCTAATTATAATTGTAAACAGAAACTTTACATTGACAGAATATAATATCCATAAATACAATTATTTAATACCTATAAAACTTTAAAATCTTTATTTATATATCTACCTAGATAAATATTATTAAACATTAATTTTATGGGTTGTTATGTATAAATAATTTCACTGCAAAAAATTAGTATATCATATAATATTAATTATAATAAAATAATTGTTAAATATTACATATTTGAATTGCTAATAACTATTCTTATATGAAATACCGTCAGATTATCTATCGGGTCTATTTACATTATCCTCAACAGAAAAACCAAACAGTAGGTACCTGCCTATATACAGTTTAAATTTTTGTATAAAAAAATTTACATACCTCTGATATTATTTGTATAACATTATATGAAGTAATAAAGACATAAAGTATAGTTCCGACCACATTTTATAGAGGATTATAACTTATAAAACGTAAAAATGTACAGTCCGTACAATTAAGTAACGTTCGAACCAAAAGATTAACCTTTTTAATATACTTACACATCACTTATTTACAAGTATAAGATTGAAATCACAAGATTAAATTATTGATTTGGATAATGTTTTGAAAATATCTGAATAATAAATATTTAAAGTATAAATGTTCGCGAATTTCCTTTTTGTAGGACGCAGACACACGTTTTACCGTTCGAAGACGCATTTATTAGACTGACTCAGTCATTCATGAATCAGTTATCGAGCTCGAGTTTAATATTTATACTATTCTCGTAATATTTACTCATCTCGATCGTATTTTAGGTTTACATATGTACAGTATGGTGGTTCACTAGATTGTAATAATATATTTATAAAATAAAGAAGGTAGTAACATTTATAATCCAATCACATCAGAGTATTCAAATTAACTTACTGAACATTATACTATATATATATATATATATATGTCATAGCCACTTTATAAAAAATTTAGTATCTTTCATGGAAAGTTGCTTATTTTATGAAATTAAAACGTATTTTGCGACTTTGTGTAATACGAACGAAATTAATTATTAAATTATGGCTTTTCATAAACGAATACTACAGTACCTATGAGAGTTTGATATCAAATTAATTTATTATTTTTAGTACAAACACATCTTGTTAAGAGTATATTATATATTATTGTATATTTTTTAATGATAAATTATAATTTTATTTTATTTTACATAAGAGGATTGGTCAAATGTTTATTCAAATAATTGAAAATCAAAAAATATTTAATGTATAGTATATTACATACAAAAATCTATATAAAATTAGTTAAATAATATATTTCTTCGATTTCACTCAAAATATCGTTTTAAAATTTCCAAAAAACCTAATATATGTATTAATCGTAACATTTGTAAAAACATTATTATGTTGATCGATATTATCAAAAACAATTAAAGATTAAATATTAATTATAATAATAGAAATAAGTTAATAGAATATGTATATAGATAATTAAATTTAATAAAACAATGCCGCAATGCCTCGGTTATAAAAAAACAGAATTCAAAACTAATGTTTTTACTTAAGGACGTCGTTTATTCATTTCTAACCGTTAATACGAATATCTGTTAATATGTGCTAGGTCATATATAAAAAAATGGATTGTCAACTATAATTATTATACAACCAACATTTTCATTATGCTCATAGATTTTGAAGTGATTAGTCATCTATTGTTTTACAACTATATCCAATAAACCAACCGAAACATATTAAAATGAGATACCTTTGCGGTTGTTGTTCGAAACCAAAGGAATTCGACTCTAAAAGCGGTTTTAAGGTAAAAATTGAAAAAAAAACTAACAGGAACATATTCAGACGACTTTGCAAATAGTGCAGAACGAAACCTACAGACGACGAACGAAAATCCGTAAAATCGGTCCCAGCAGCAGAGGAGTTGCCGTTAACATCGGATGCGGACTCTACTTATGTCAATGAAGATTACTTCAAGTCAAGGAATTCAAAATCATCGATTAGAGGCGACAAAGTAGAGAACTTTATGTTGATGAATGTTGTAGAAACGGAACCAGCTTTTGCAGATGCAGCCGTCCAAACGTCCGTGATAAAATCACCTATGTCAATATTAAATGAGTTCGGTATGAAGGAGAGAGTATAAATATCGTATTTATGGGTAAACGACCTGGTTATCGTAGTCTCTCAATAACCTACATACCTCTGTCAGGCTAAAAATGTTGACACCTATGGTAAGTTTTTAATTTAAAAGTTTTAATTGTAATATTTCTAATCAAAATTAATTGTTTTATAGACTATGGCAGATGGCGAATGAAACGGATGGTCAAACGTAATACGGCGGCCGATCAGTTTTTATTAGTAATTATTTGAATTTAAATCATCATCATGACATCATATCAACCGTTATACAAATATCCAAATAATCGTACGTCTTATCGTATATAAAAATACCAGAATTAAATAGTTTACAATTAAGCATATAGTAGAAATAGCCAAAACAATTTGCATATAATACGATCGGTTGATTTTAATTTGAGCGCGTCCTCAACAAATTTCAATATGAATTCAAGAAATATCATCAACATATAATACTTCATCAACTAAAAATACTTTAAATAGTACATAAAACATTGCCATTATACACTTTACACTAAACATCATTAACTTGTAGATCATCCCATTGACTGATGTTATATAGTATATTAAAATTTTGTCTCTTCAAACAAACGTCCTGATGCAATTTGTGTGCATTTCCATCTTTAAAATATGCAGTTATCGAATGTGTATTGTGATTCTCGGATATAACCCTCTGTCTGTCACATGACATTATAATATCAAATAGTTTTGATAATTGTTAAATAAAAATTTTTTTAAAAATATTAGTTAGAATTACGTTTCAATTAGAAATGGATAAACAAAATAATCAAATTTTTTTGTAGTCATTTAGCAATACTGTATATATATATATTTAATTTATTATATAAATATATATTTTATTATATTATATAATAACAATGACAAAAAAAAAAAAAAAATTACATTATTTTAAATGATTTTACAGAAAATTTGATTATTCGGAAATTAGTAAACATATTACATTTTTTTTACATTTTGTTATATAATAATTCATAATATATTCATACTTATATACATTTATACATTTATTTATATTACTTATTATATTATAACCCTAAATATATATTAGAATAAACAACTTTTGTCGTTTAAAATGTGTACAATTCATTTTCTTTGCTGTGTTATATATATTAATACGGATAATATAAAACATGTAAATTAATGTATCAATAATGCAAATTTATTTACATGGTACTATATTTGGCTTATTTTTCGAATTTCTCAAAAATTTCCATACTACACATAATACTCCATTTTAATACTTTTTCATATCGGAATATGAAAAAGTATTAAAAAATGATGGGAAATCGCCAAAATTGAAGTTACCGTTAATTTAATTTTAAATATTTTTGTATAAATAATGCAGTTTTAAATGTCTGACATTTTTTATAGTATTTTTATAGGTTAGGTTAAATAATTGAACGGATTATCATTATAATACATTTTATTTCTTTTCGTATTTTCAAATTCAATATCATTACATTCAAATCTTAATTATAATAAATCACTAATTTCTCCGAGCACTGAAGGGACGACGGAGGGATGTCCTGAATTGAACTTCTCAATTTGTATACATTTTGTGTACATATTTTGAAATTATCAACAAAATATTGCTAATAAAATAATACTTAAAAAAGTTTTAGAAAGTCCCTGCATTCTCAATTGCATTAATTATTATGCAATATTGAAAATCTAGTTTGTTAAAATTACAGTTTTCACGAATTTTACAGTTTTTTTAACCATTTATCGATAGTTTTTTTTTGCCAAGGAAAAAATGTTGAGAAATACGAAAAATTAGTAAAATAGAGTACCAACTAGATGCAATTTACTATACTGAAAGACTATTCGACCTATGGTAATCGGAACAATATTTCTACCATTAAATAATGCTTTTTGACATTAAAAATCCGCACATTGTAAAACCAATACATTTTTCCCTTCGCTCATAATCTAAAAGTAAAATATATATTTTTAGTTGTTGTTATCTATTAAATAATATGCCACTGATTTCAATAAAATATTATAATGATTATCAATTCGCGGTTTCAATTATTAGGTATATCGTTGATTCTTCAACAATTAATATTAGTTATAGGGCTATAACTATATAAAATATGAATAGCTGATCTGTAGTACTTTTATAAGTTAAGCATTTAAAATATTGTTTACGTTTAATTATATTTTATAGTAATACAAAATTAAAACATTATTGTTTAAATTTTTCATCTTATTATTATAAAAGTTATTTTGTTTGATAGGTAGTTAAGCCTTAAAACGGTACTATTTATAGCTAAGAAACAAATTAAAATATATTTTTTTTTATGGTTAATAGGTACTAAAAAACTAATACAACGAATGGTGTTTATGACGATGTATGTATAACTTATTACTACGTGACATATATATATATATATAATAAGTATATTTTAGATAAAATCAGTGTTAAGTATATATAAACATAAAAATGTATTATCTATTAACTAATTGCTGCACAAACATACAGGTACGTATTTTATTTAATACTAATGATTACATCTAGATTAAATAGTAATTATAAGTTTACAATTGCATTTATGTATTTAAAATCTTTTTCTCTTGAGGCGTGCGCGTGATCAAATTATAATTATTAACTTTAAAATTTGTTATAAATATAAATGTATTAATATATATTTAAGTATTAGAATAATATTACTCAAGCTTGAATTTATACGGTAATATTATGAACATAAATATAATTTTAAATTAATTATAATTCTGAATTCGTTTCAAATATAATACTATAATAGTATTATTATTATAAAGTATTATTTATAAATAACTTTAAAAATTGTATCAATATTATAATATTAAAATTGAAATTAAATTGACAATTTATAATATATACATAAACCTATACATATATCAGCATTTTAGATTACAGAAAAAAAAACTCAAATCTTAGCTTCCAGAAAACGTTCTTAACATCTAAACAAAAAGTTTAAAAATTATAGGTTTGTATACTAGATTAAACTTGTTTTAGATTATACTGAAATATTTTTTTTCTATATTATACTTATATTTTCTATATTTCTCGTATTGAAACGAAAAAAATACTATAACATACAATTTTGAACATTACATTTATGTTATAATTATGGCGTTGTATATATGTCAATAGGAAAATTCCGAAATTGTGTCTTTTAAATTGAATTGAAATTGTTTATTACCTATATTGTAGTATTATATATCGATTATATGTATATTTCTTATTTTGGGTATAATTCTCAGGAATTAACGTCGAAAAAATATACGTAATAAACATAACATAAATGTATAGGTACCAGTTATTGCCATTGTCAATATCTCACATATACATATCAAAAATTAAATATTTGAAGTAGGTACAGAAACAAGTACTTGATAAAAATACAATCGTAAGTATTACAAAACAATTTGCCGAGGAATTATAACCAAAATAATAATATTATCGTATACGTAGATAGGTATGCATGTCGAATTTATAATATACGATGTAGATATATATTTACGAATCAAAATACGATTTAAATAATGTTGAGAGCACATCGAAGGTCTGAATATATTTCAGTGTTTATAAAAAATTACCCATAGTAAGTATCGCTATGGTCTGTGGCCCCAAAAGTTAAGAGCCTGTCAACATAAGACCCGAGGCCTAATATAACTAAACTATATGTTTGGTACAACATATAATAGTATAACATATTACAGATTGTTAAGTGAAAAAATCGAAAAGAACAAAAATATAATGTATGTACCTGAATATGTAACACAATGGTAGAAAACACGTTTTTCACATGTCTAAAAACAACTTTTTTTTGAAATTAAAATCTATAATTTGAAATCATTTATATAGAAGTTGTATATAATATATTATATTGGTTAGGTACGATAAACGTATTAAGATTTGCAATTATTCGAAATTAATTGCCTCTATCGATACATTATAATATTGAATTGTGAAAACAATTATATTGTAGAAAGACGTAGAAAAAAGGAATTAATTATATTATGCCCGTCTGAAGACCTAAATGCGTTAAAAATGTTATTGAAATTCGAACCGACATACGTATTACCCAAATTCAAATCTTTATAGCGAGACATTTAATCGGGAATATTTACGATAAAAATATGAATATTTTTTCGCTTTTTACTGAGCCCCGCGATATTGTTCATAAAAAAAAAAAAAAAAAATGTAAAAAATGTAAAAAATTAGAAATGAATACTTAAAAACAATAATAATAATAATGTTAAAAAAAAAAAAAATTCCGCTTACGTCTTATAACGCATTACTGTAGCGAGATTGTATACTCACCTAAACGTCAATGCGATGACAATAACGTGGCCGCGCATCGTTTGAAAAATCGGACCGATACGGCGGCGGTGCTACTGGCTACAATTTAACGCTACTTCAATGAACGTGTCGCGCGCGCGCTGCAACCGTACGTGTGTGCGTGTCGGCTGACGGGCGAGAGCGCGTGATTCGCGGCGGACGGACGACGGACGACGGACGACGATGCCGGCGGAAATAATATATTATAATGATAAATAATATTATTATATCCGAACCGTGCGGACGCGACCGGCCGCGGTAGACGCGTGTCGCGAAAACGATCCGCCGGCGGCAGCACAGCGACCGGGTCTTCGCGGCGCGCGCGTCGTGTCTGCTTGACGCGGGCGGGGCGCGGTGGCTTAATAAACGCGATCCCGTCGCTGAATCGGGCGGAAGCTGCGACTACAGGAGAGTAAATCGGTTTTTAATATTGAACGTTCTTTCCGGTTTTGGCTGACGACGGATAATACTCTAGCCTCTCTCACTCTCTCTCTCTCTCTCTCTCTCTCTCTCAATCACTCTCAATCACTATCCAAATCTGTGCCCCGCTCGTAGCGTGTTTCGCGTGCGTGCGAAACGTTTCGTTACATTATACGCGATCGCACGCACGCACATATAATATAACGCGAGAAGAGCGAACGCGTTATAATAAGGTATATTATCGCGTTGCGAAATGGGACTCGTGGGGCCCCCTGGAGGATACCGCCGTCGTCCATCCCCGTGTGACGCGGCCCGCCATACGCTGTTGCCCGCCCCGCCGGCGATTGGCCCGCTCCCGTTCTCGCCGAGTACACACGCCCTACGCGCCGAGGACGACGGCGCGCGCGAAATTGATTTCCCCGTCGACGCGCGCGAGCGGTGTGAGCGGGGGCGTGGCGTGTAAGTCGCGGCCGCCGGCCGATAGGAGGGTAGCCGTTTGCGCGTGTGCGCGTCCGAAACATCCCTCGCCGCCGCCGCCGCCGCCGACGTTTATAACCGACGCGGCGGCGGAGTCCGGGCACAAACTAATAGCAACGATATTAAGGATTTAACGGCGTGAATAATGGTTGTCGTTCAGATTGTTTTCATGAGTATTTCATTTGCCCGCCGCCCCGCCGCCGCGAACCATTATACAGACCGATCGTTTCTCCAATAATAATATAATAATATACACACACACACACACACACACACACTTATATATATATAACATATACACGTTATGCTTCGGGATTACACGATTTTACCGACTCTCCAGCCCGTCATGCCCTCCCCTCCACAATAGGGGAAATATAACATTATCATCGCACACATGGGGTACTACGTGTACAAAGAAATATTGTGCACGTTTATAAATACAATATCATATTATAGACTTTGGACACCTAAATGAATTGTTATATTTTATAATGTCGGTTTGGTATACCTGATATTATTATTTATTATAATAAATTATATGCGGCCCCGAAAGATAAAGCACTAAAATTATTATACACTCGCGTGTATAATATTATATTATTTATTGCGCACATTTATTATGCAGAATGTTTTCAAGAGGACATGTTTATACATTTTATAACATTTTTGATTTTTTTATATTAATATTTTTATTTTGAACAAATTACCATCGAATTATTATTTTCGAATTATAACTATAATAACGATATAACATTTGCAATTTACTACGTCTGTTTTAGGTTTAAAATGAGAAATAAGAAAAAATAGTGTTATTGGCAAAACTTTTCAAGAAGTCATTTCAATTCGATATCTCGATAGGTATATAGTCTGTGCATCATAATACATTACTATTTAATACATATGTATAAACAAAATGATAATCCATATTATTTACAATTATTATGTCATTTTTAATAATAACTATTAGTATATTTTAAATATCAGTTATTATTATTCATTGTTAGGCCATTATAGCTAAATTTTATATTGGATTATTCGTTTTATATATTCCCATTAAAAAATATGAAAAACTAAAAGTCCTCCGCCTTAATGATCAGAATTTATTTGGTTAGTATTTTATTTAGCTAATTTTTGAAATTACTCAATAGTTTTATTTTAGGATAAGAAAAACTATCGAAAAATAGTTGAAAGACTGCAACATTCGCATAATTCATATTTTTGACAAACTTGATTTTTATTATTTTATTATAACTAATATTTCTGTTCTATAATATTTTATAAATAAATACATTTATAAAAATAAATATTATCAATATATTGCATTTCTGTCTGAATTTCGCTCAAAATCATTTATTCGTAAATGAAATATTTTTGCAAATATCATATTACACAATAACATTCCATCACTCCGAGGACCGAAGGGACGTAGGAAGAACGCTCAAAATCGACTTCCCGTCTTTTTTATAATTTATATTTATTGCTACCATCATATACAATTCGACATTCGTATATTATGATTTATAACTATTCAAATATGTACCAAAGAGAATGATAGAGATAACTGTTTTATGTTATTTATTTATTTATTTTTTTTTTTTGTGGGGGGGTAGTATTAGTTTCTTGACAAATAATAATCATAGTTTTCCTATGACTTAAAAGCTTATTATTTATTTTATTAGGTGTTATTAATAGGTAAAAAAGGATAGATGTAGGTACTAAGATACATACCTAACGCTAACTAATACCTATAACATATAAGTTATAACTTAGGTATAACTATTAAAGTAAAAACTATAAAACCTTTTACCCGCATTTAAATAATGTAAATATATAACATTACGATAAATTCTTCTAATTATTAAAATTATTTAGTAGGTACTATGAACATTATGCTCTTAATAGTTTTGTAATTTCATATCAATAATGCAAAATTAAATCTAAAAAATCTTATTAAAAAAATAAAGTTTAACAAATGAATTTAAATATTAATATTTTACTAATCCTAATATTATAATATATTTACTATAGACTCATAAATAAATTAACATTTTGGAATCATTAGATTGCAAAACTAAAGGTATAAATATGGTATAATATACCTACAGTATACTAGTTTAAGTGGTGATTGGCTTTGTATTAATTCTATGCATAGTAATAATATATTAACTAAAATTAACTGTCGTTCATCAAAATACTTGATTATTAGTAAATCAATTATTTTATGTAGTAATAATAATGCGTAATAACGAACAGTAATATAGTATACATATTATAGTATACTGTACATTTCTCTAAACCCAATGGAAAAAAAAAAAAATAGAATATAAGTAACTTACCAAATAACTAAATGTGATCACAAAATTATTATTTTTATTTATCAAAATAAAATTTTATAGTGAATATTTAAATTTATTATTTGAAGGAAAAATTTAGTGCTCCTGTCACAAATAATACAGTGTACTGTTTTTGGAGAATACTGCATTATAGTACAAAATAAAAAATAAACTGTTTTCATACGCATTTATTAATATTTCACTCAAAATGAAATATGCCTTTTATGCTTTAAGATGGTGATCAGTGAAATTCACAACGGCACAATTGGGATTAATATAGGCACAGCTATAAGATTCATAATAAAATATATATTATGCGTACGATATTATAAAATATAAAGAACTGAACAAACACGTATAAATATATAATTCAGTTGGCAGCAAATTCACGAATGATTTTTTTTTAGTATGGATTTTTAGTAAGTATGGATGGGTATGATATTAATACGTGTAGGTATTATTATGATTCATGAAACATGATTTTCATATTACAAGAAAAATTCCACGGAAAATGACATTGTATCATGAAGTATCATTAAACTTTTTTGTAGTGTTTTAACATTTCTATGTATAATATTATGTAAATAATAGTAGTAATAATGATATAATATATCAACATATGTGTATAATACGTATATGCCATCAATGATTAAATTAAAATATATTAATAACGGCTGAGTGAAAAAGAGATAATATTCCAAAAATACGAAAAATAAACTAAGATAGCCATTTTATAGCTACAATGTAGATTCATAGTATTATATGCGTAAAAAGGAAAATATTTCAATAAAACTTCATGTAAAAATTATAGCCTTGTAATTTTAATGAGTGGAAAAAAGATAAGATTCCAGAAATATTATCTTTCTCTTACTCATTATCGTATTAGTTTACCTGTTTGCTAGTCAATTTTTTCGTTATTATTGGTGTTAGTCCATTTGTTTATGTCTATTTTTAGTAATATTTTTAAAATAACCGCAGAAGAAAAAAATTCTATAATTAATACAGTCGTCTTAAAAATGAACGTGATACGTATCTTTTAGTGATAAGCAAAGTTGTCTTAGTCTTGGTCTTGCTGCACCAAGATCAAGACCAAGGCTACAATGGCTTTGCAAGACCAAGACCAAAACAAGACCCCCACTGCAAGAGTCTTGCAGTCTTTCAATTTTTTTTATAATTTTTTTAAAAAAATGTTTCCCAGAAAAACACATTTAGTGTAAGTTAAAAGAAATAATTATTAAAATTTAATACAAATGTAATATTACATATTTTAACGTACGCCGTGACGTTCGGGGAATTAATGAATTATAGAAAACTAAATAAGAAATAATTAGTTATAATATTCACTATAAAGTAGTTTTGTAACAAACAGTAATTATTATAGAAACGTAATAAACTAATAGAATTATGCTGCCGAATATGACACAAATGTTGATGTGTGAACATAAAAACATACTATAATATCAGTCACCGATACAGGCGATACAGTATATTTATAAACCATAATATTTATTTAGGGCTGTAAATAAATCTCTACGTCGGATATTATATCATTGATTTTATATATATATTTCTCTATATCTATTATATATATATATAATCAATGATAATACTAACAACATAATTTAATTATTGTATTGTAAGTATTTATTTCGTGTCTCCTGTGCTATTTGTGTAATACTGTCATAAAACACATTGTATATTGTGTATACTGTATACGCATGTCGATTGCTATATTTCTGTCGGTAACGTTTATACAATTATTATATTATTTATTAAAATGAGTGTAAACGATAACACAAATATATTATACTAGTATATTTTAGAGATAATAAACAATTAACAAATTATACAAACTTCTAGCGGCAAGGATAGGGATATATATATATTTTTCAATTTTAAATAATGAAAGAGTCTTACAACAAGACCAAGACCAATACCAAGACTGCCATAGTCTTGGTCTTGGTCTTGGTTTGCTCATCACTAGTATCTTTTAGGCCTTGTCGATAGAATTGATGTGCGTCGTGCAAAGACGTCGACCTTTATCAGCTGAATCAAAACAAAACAGGTCTTCTTTTAAGTACCATGCTATTAAAGGTGGTAGTCGCATTGGAATCTGTCATAAAGCTTTTATAAGTCTTCATTCAATATCAAACAAAGTACGTATAGTCCATCGTTTGAATAGATACGAGAGGAAAACACAAAAACCGTTGAAATATTTTAGTATCGGGGATAAACTGTAAGATTCATGATGATATTTCCTCCTTTTCTACAAAGGAGGCACATTATATATCTACCTCTTTTATTTATTTAGAATTTCATCTGACAGTAAGAAATCTTAAACCTGCTGACTTTAGACGAAGCAACTAGTGATAATGATGACGAAAATTAAGATTTTATTAATTTTTTATGTGAACAAGTAGTTTATAATATATATTTATACTAAGATAAAAACATCACTTACTACTTTTATGCTTTTTAAGTGTTATTGTATATATAAATTACAGTGAGTGGAAGAAGGATAACATTCCAGCGCATAAAATATTTTATATAAAAAAACTAATAATTATAATAATCCTATATTTTGGGAAATTAAGGTAACTTACTTTCTTGACATAATTTGTATAAGCCAATTTTTCATTCAAATAATAATTTAGGAAATAAACAGTTTTTTTAATTTACCAAAAGTTGGGTATTATAGAATATTATCTTTTTTCCACACAGCCATTCTTATACTCATAAATGTTTGAGCAAAATTGATGTGTATTTTAAATACATTTATACATTTATACTTATATAGAAATGTATTTTTAACATGAAATTATAGTACCTATCTAAAATATTGTACAGATTTAATGTTATTATAACAGTTAGATATTTATAGTTTATATCAGTGTCGGTTGTAGTTGATACCTAAGAGGGTGGCGAAATTATTACCACTCACACCGTACTACAATAAATTATTTTAATAATAATTCGTAATTCTATAATTATTAATATATTAAAGTAAATAAGTATATACCATCTCATCATACTGGGAAGGTTTTCTAAGCCCATAAATTTCCTATTAGTTCCCTTAAAAATATTTTGTGTTTTACATAATATATACGTATAAATACTATATTACCATATTTTATAATATAGTATCTATATAGTATTATGATAACATAATTTATGTGTGGGAGAAAAATTCGAAACAACATAAAAATAAGAGAGAACATTAAATGGTTGAAGTTCTAGTTCCTTCTCTAGTCCAGTTTGTATGAATGTATTCTAAAAAACTACATACAAAGATTACTCCCCTATGTGTTATTATATTTATGTTAGGAAACATGGATATTTTATGTGGAGTTTTCTTTCTGTAATGTTTTACTATAATGACAAGTAAGTTTTATATTCAGGTCACAAAAATAACGAAATATATCATTTCAAGACAAAAATTTTAATTTAGAAATAAATGAGAAAATTGTATTCTCTTTGATGAGGTCTACTGACAAAGATAATATTTAGGAGATTTTACCAGTATTCGAAATTTGGAAAATAACTTTTAGCTACTAAATTAAAAAAAAAATTCACTGAGCTTATTATAGTAGGTCATGTTTTTGAGTAAGGAAAATATTTGTAAATTATAATAGTTAGAGAAATTTGAATTTATAACTTCAGAAAAAATAGTTGCATTAATTAATTTATTAAATAAGAACAATTATTTGTTGAAAAAGAGTTTAAAACATAAATTGATAATTCGACACAAAAACCAAAAATGTCACTAAAATCAATGTTAAATTAATTACTACCATATTTAGATATGCAAGATATCTATACTTTTTGATAATTTTTAACTAGTGGCAATCATAAATTAATGGAAAGAATACAAGAAAATTATGTTATTACGTTATACCGCTGTACTTACAAAATACGGAGGGAATTCTTTAAAATAATTAAAACAAAAAAATCCTGGAATCATTTAGGAAAAAAAAAACAGTGAAAATTATAAAGATTTATGTTAATAGGAAAGACAAATTTATTAGAAATTCAACTGAGTCAGAGAAAATTAAAAAGAGGGGAAACTGTGTGATTTTGTAAAAAATATCATTGATTTTTGTAATAAAATAGATATAGAAATAAAATAAGAGGAAATATGTGAAAAGATTTGAAAAGGTTTACCTAGTGAAATATATGACAAAATTGATATTTTAGACAACTTAACATTAAGTAGGTAAATTAAAAAATAATTTTAAAAAAGTTGAATCATCGAAATTAATTAGGACAAAAAACAATAACCCAAACGTTGAAGTTGCAAACAATGTTATTTGAAATTAAAATTTTAAATAATTAAAATTATTCAAATGTAAATTTGGGTAGGTACATAGAACTTAAAATTTTAGGTAACATCATTGGTAGTAATGCTATTCGTCCAACAAATGAAGGACTCAGGATAATTAAGGAATTTTCTTCCCCTACTAACATACATCAATTATGTCAAAATCTGACATTTCAGCGTAGCACTTTCGGCACTGACTATTTCGATTCGGGGAAATTTCAGCCTTAGCATCGTTAATATAGAAAGACATATTGTATATATTACATCATGAACATTATTATTAAAAATGATTAAATAATAATATTAAACAAATTTATACCTATATTATTATATATTACATTTATAATAAACATGCGATGATTACTTATGAAAAATAATAAAAATTATTCAAAATCCTAAATCGGATGAATTAAATTGATAAGATAATCTAAATCTTATGTCATTAATAATAAAGATAATTTACTTTACTAAAGAGACATACACAACGGTACACTTAAATTGGTAATAGCTTTACCTAATAATTTAATACAACAAGTAGATAATAGAACATTTAGATCACATGGTTAGGTTAGTTTATGATGAAATAATTTTTTTATATTAAATTAGAGAAAAATTATCTGAAGTTTAAAAAAAAAAATTTTGACAAAAAAAAATTCTATGCAGATAAAGAGAAAAATGACATCGAATATTATGTGAGGGAAAAAGTGTTAATTAAAACAAATATTAAAAAAGTCAAGTCTCAAATTTCACTGATATAAGGGACCATATTCGATTATCAAAAATAGTAATCCAGTCACATATTTAGTTGAAATTATAAAAAACAGAAAAAAATATATTGAAAGAAAACATATCCACCAAATTAAAAAATATATATCGTTTAGAAATAACGAACATATATTGTTATAATTAATATATTAAATGAAACAATTACCTAATTTACTAGAAATATATAATATGAATATCTACAATAAAAATATATTAAAGAAAAAAAAAGTCCATCCTGAATTAAAGAGTACAATATAAATAATAACATTATAACACATCATTAAATATGAACTATAAATATATATTAAATATTATGATGATTATGCATATTTTTCTTGTAGTACTACTATATACCATTACACAATACATACCTATTCTAATTATATCATTATTAAGCTTAAATATAAATGTATCAAGAGTTAATAAATTATCTATTTAATACATTTTAAATCCTACTAATTGAATTTTCTTTTGAAATATAAAAAACGATAGATGCGTTAGTTTTAGCTAGCATAATATTTTTAATTTTTCATCCTTTAATTGGTATAAAATACTCAATTATTAGAAATATTAAAAAATATAGAAAGTACACTACCTATCACATAGGTCTTGCCAGTAGATAATATATAACTATGAATTCAGCAATCAAGGATTTTTTAAAAGTTTTAACTAGATTCTATGACCACTAAGTATTAATTAATTATTTATACTAATTTTTCCACTATATAATTCAACAGAATACATATTATTTATATTATAATGAATGCCTATTAAACCCCAAAATCCATAATTGGTAGTATCCAAGTCAATCAATATTTTATAACTCTTACGAAAACGAAAATAAAAAAATTATAGTGGCCTATCTTATTTTTTTTAAATGCCAATTTATACCGACAAAAAATTATCAAATATGTGAAATTCAATTATGTATATGATAATTTTACTAATACTACCAAAACAATGTATTTTTAGGCATAAAGTATTTATAAATATTTTAAAAAATTAAGTAGATAATTCAAATCAATTTATTATTTTGAGTAGCGATTATTACAACAGTAATATTAGCATGTCTTCACGATACAACACATTATATCATACCAGAGGCAAGAATACTTACGTTACATTATGTAGTATTCTTACTACTATGCTACCGATGCTAGTTTTTAAACTCTCCAAATTATTTATAATTTTTTTTAATCAAAAGTTTGTTAAGAATATTAATTATGTATTATTATACATTTACGCCCCCCCCCCCCCTGTTCATAGTATTCGATTTTGTGGTTCTCAATGTCAATATAACTTTTGATAAATCAGTTTTATTTTTATCATATTTATTTATAATATATTAAATTAATTTTAATATGCTTTTTGATATATGTAGCTAATCCTAATAACGGTTGATAAAAATAATAATCGAATTTTTCCTATAATAGTTTTAACTATTTACTTAATGTAGATAATTCAATTACAAGTCCATTTTATTAAAAATATAAATAGTAACTGTTTCGGTTTGTAAACAATTATAATATTTCGAGTACTTACTACCTGGTGTCGAATCGTAACGGGAATTATCAAAACGTATGTTGCACTCGTGTAACGCACATACTACTGTGCATGTAACAATATAATAAGGAGCCCTGCAGTTAGTTATACGTATAACAATATTTATTATAATTTATATTATATTGTATCATCATGTTATTTATACGATGACAATTTTAAATAATAATCGTAATAATAATAATGTTTCATCACAATTATTATGATATAGGGTGAACGGATTTTTTGTGAAGGAGAAAAAGAAGAAAAAAAAAAAAAACACCGTCTCGTTTATTACTATTTTATCGAATGACCCCTCCCTCTCCCCTCCACGACTGAAAACAGACATTAAACCGTATATAATGCGTTCAGTAGTGGGTTTAATTCGGTTTGTTTCAAAAAAAAAAAAAACTATTACGCGCATTATGTATTTACATATAATAATATACCCTCCTTATGCGCGTGCCAGATAAATACACAATTATGACGACGGAATGTGTTGTTTTTAATATTCGCACAGCCAATTACGACGCGGGTTAATGATCCGTCATCAGGCGCGCGCGGAAAAAACATTGTGCGCCGTCGTATAATATTATATTATAGGAGAAAAGGGGCACAAGATACAATATAATATTTTAATATTCATAAGGTACCTTATGTACGTATAATACACATAATAGTGTGCCGAGGGTTATCCGGGTCGGCGCGCGAATCCCTCTGGGACAATGAGAGCGCCGCCGCCGCCGCCTCTCAGTTCTACAGCGCAATTCACTTGTTCAGTTACAGCTTTATAGTACAAGTAATAAACACCCTCGGTGAGCATATATATATATATATATACGTACAAGGCAGCAAAAAGGGGTTCATCAATAATATGATTATAACAGCTCGGTTATATACGGATAAAGGGCGTTAAATTGTGTAATATAATGTATATTATATATATATATATATATGTTTACTCGTACAGTGTGTCGCTCAAGTCCGATTAACTTTTAACAAAAGTATATTATATTTTACCTGCGAAACGTTACAGTCATTTTTTTTTTTTTCTTTCAATCTCGCCTTTATTTTCGATTATAAAAGTATATCACTTTGAGCACATTGTATTCGAGAAATATTGGTTTCTTTTTGTGGACGGGCGTATCATGAGATATCAATTCGCCTAGATGAAAGACTTCGTTATTGTTTGAAAACAGAAATATTTATTATGATTAGTCTACAAAATTACTTATAGTGTTTCTGCACCACACTGTACATAATATTCGTATACCGACTCGTGTAATAATACGAATATTATGATACCGCGTTTAGTGTGCAATGCGTGGATACTAAACTAGTTGTTTATCTCGGTCGTTCATTATTCTCGCTCATACCTCTACCTATACCATCCCACACATATTACATTGATGGAGTATATAAAATATTTAATAACACCATAATAATAATACGTCACCAAAGTCTGTATAATCATATTTTCTAAGTAAAAATAATACACTACTGAATACGACTAAGTTATATATATATAAAAAATAAAAAAATACTACATAGATGTAATAATATACAAATTAAATTGGTAGGTTGGAACTTGAGGTTAAACGTATTCGGCTACTCGTATAATTGTAAATTAGTAACCTATATGAAATCTCTTTATATTTAATTATAAAAATATATTTTGTACGCAAAATTATTATATTGTGGTCTCTTTCAGATTTTTAGATTTTTAGATTTCGCAAAGCAAAGAATGTACTGGTTTTAAATTTTTTTTTTTTTTCTTTATGTCTGAAGACACATTTTTGGGTAGAAATAACGGTCCGATCACCATTACATTTTGTTGTTAGTTTATTTAGCTCATTTTGGAAGAAGAAAAACTACCAAAAATTTACGGTTTCCGTTAATTTGATTTTAAATATTTTTTTAATAACTAATACAGTTTTGAACGTAGGAACTTTAATTTTTTTTGAGTATTCACATAGGCGGTAGAATTTTAGAATGGATTTCTTTATTTTCTGACTAAATATACAGCTAAATATAAACAATCTATGTGTGTCAGATTTACGATTTTTACATTTTTGTATCCGTAACTTCTACAAAATAATAAAAACTTACCATGTGCCTAGTAAAAGTTATTTTTGAAAATAGTTTCTAAATGTTGTCTAAAAATGTTCATTTTTTTCTTAATATATAATAGTTTTGTTTCTGTCAGCAATGAATAATGATATACTGACGTGAGGCACCCGATGATTTATTAGTTTAATTCAAGTTCTCTGTAATTCAAGAATATCATAATATACATTACCTACCATTTAGCATTTAACATTTACACTATAGAATCTTATTTATTTATACATAACGTACCTGTTTAAATTATACATTATAGAAAGTTGTTCTTGTTATGTATATACAGAGCCGTACCTGGGTAAGGGTTCCAGAGTTTCAACCCCCCTCACCAATTTTTTTTATATTATTCGTGAAATTACAAAATATTTAAGTTGATAAAATTTTCATAGTATTTATAATTCGTACTTATTTATAACTCTATATAATATTTAAGTATAAATTTTACCGATTAGATTTAAAGGATTGCCAGATTTTACGTTCTTTGATAAAATATTAACATTTTTAAATGTCTACTATTTTTATTTTTTGAAACCCCTCACCGAAATTATTTTCTAGGTACGGCCTTAGATATTTACTATATAGTATAAAAACTTTTTTCTACCAATTATCAAGATCAATCTTTTCTAGCAAAACCTGCTCACTAATAGGTACGTTAGTTACATTAGTTTGTGTTAGAAGTTGAAAATTTGTTAAATTTAACGAAAATACCTTAATTATTATTTATGAAGTATTTGCGCTGTTTTCATTTTGAATTTAATTTCCATAAAATTATGGAACGAAAAATTCGATTAGTGCAGGGCAGATGCACCGTATAATAGTTTTCACGTCGTTATTATTTTGTATTATTATAACGCGTTAATTGGTGTGCTATACTATACCATAATATATACCGCACATACCATATACCATATTATACGTTTTATTAAAGCGAAAATAATCATTGTTAGCGTCGGTGTTACACAAACGTTTATATTGGGGTTGATATAATATAAACGACATATAAAGCAATAAATACCAGGAAAAGAACAATGCGCGCATATCACGTCCGTATACGCCATAGCCATCGTCTCCCTATTGTCGTGATTGACCAATGGCCAGTTATTTGGCAGGCCAATATCTAGTGAAATCCAATTTAGTTGACAAACGATGGGGTAAACCGCATATTGTGTAGAACAATTACTAGGAAATGTTCATTAATTCGGACAAAACGCCGTTCGGGTAATCTTTTTAGACATATTGGACATAAAAGTGAGATGTTGCGCATTGATAGGTTTAATGACAATACATTATCTAAACCAGTGGGCAGTGAGGTCTTCGTATGGTAAAAGTAGTAAACGAACAGTATATGAAAAGGAGAATTTAATTAACCAATATTTACGATTACAGTATACATGACGTAGTGTCATATATCTAGTAAGATACTGAAATTTATATTTTATTTATTTTGTCATCGTAATGGAAGAAGACCTGATTTGCCTTTAGCTTATAGATAGTTGTACACTCGTTTCTTATATAAATATAGATATATTGGAACTCAGTTAGAGAAATACGTTATAAATGCATAAAAAAACAATTGTCTTGCTAATATTATTATGGAAAACTTAATTTTATTATATAATAAATGATAATATTATACCAGGTTAGCTACTAATTTTATTACTAAAATTTCACATTTCATAGTGATCATTTAATTTTCAATTTTTATTAGTTATGTTTCGTTTTGCAATTACTACTAAATATATTATACAATTTATATTATAATTATAATGAAATTATTATTATGTTTAAGCTTCAAAAGTTATAACATTTTATGATCATTTAAAGTTTGAATAATCTCATAATCACATAAAAGCAGATATATACTATACAATAAACTCCATTGAGAATCGAAATTAAATAATTTAAAACTGCTTTCGAATTTTAAATAACAATTTTTAATAATATGCAACTGAGGTAATTTAAATGATAAATCCTGATCAATGTAATAAATCATAATATTTTTTAAATAAATCTAACCTACATAATGTTTAATTTAAGCCATCTGATAAAATAAATAATATAATTTTTTATTTATTGTATTATATAATTAATTTTTGGGTAATTATACTTAATGCCATCTGCTTTGATAAATAAAGAAATATTTTAGTATTCTATGTATAAATTAAAAATTAAATTATATGGTGTTATTTAATAATTTTGATTAAAATAAATCGTAATAGTAGGTATTGTAATTATTTATTATTTATCATTTTGGATATGTTAAAAAATAAATAAATATGATTATATTTTATCATGTACTTCAAATAATCTTATTCGTAGACTTTTAAAGGAATGGAGAACCTACACATTTCCCTCCTTGTCCCCTTGGGAAGACAGACCAATCAAATTTATCCAATCTTCCTAACTTGTAAGAGTTGTTACTGTCTTTATCATATATGACTGACATTTTTCTCTCTACACGCAGTCTATTTCTTTATAGGTCTTAATATTTATATTACTTCATTATATTATATTATTTGATTTACATCAATGATAAATACAAATTGAATTATAATACGATATTCAAATTAGATTTGTCTTAAATAATTTATGGAATATAATGTTATTGATATATATATATAATGTATGTACACAATTTTATTAAAATATTAGTGACTTAATTGAAAGGAATGTAATTTAATAAATTAAAGATTACAAGGAACAAAATACAAAATACCTGCAAATAAGTACTGGTTACTTAGTACGTAGATAAATCTACTAATATAATATGTATTCTAACATAATATATAGAATTGTGTTATTTCAATGAAAATTTCATTAAACATCATATATTTTATATCAAATTCTAAATATTACGTTCAATATTGGGTAAATAATAATTGGTTAATTTCATATACCGAGTTATTAAAAAAACAAAAATAGGTACTAAGCACTTTATTTTTAAACAATAATTTATCATTGTGGCCAAATTTTAAATATGTATCTGACATTTTAAAGTTCAGAAAAAAACGAGAACCTAAATTCCCAGGTAGCTTTAACGTCCTATCTCGTTTACTATTATCTACTGCTATATTACTATTATAAAGAACTTGTATTACAATTCAGATTCTTTTTACATAAGTCAATATTATACTATTATTATTTGTAAGAATTAAATATACTACAGTATTTGAAAAAAAACTAAATTTATTATATTTAGAAATTTTTAAAATAGTTAACTAATAATATACGTATATATTGTGTATTCATATATTCAAAGACGTATTTAGAAAAAAAAGTAATAACAGCAATTTTATTAAATATGTATTATACTCTTTATAGTTGTACATAATCAATAGAAAATATTTAAATAATATAATAAAATAATTAGTTATAAATACATAATAAAAAAATTAATATTTTTAAATCATTGTTTTTTAAAGCTTACATCAATCCTTTTAATTTGCAAATAAATTTATAACATCATCATAATTCAATATATTGGTTAGATCTGACTCAATTGTTAAAATTGCTAAACATATTGAGAAATGATTTAATTCTTTTCAAAATCGAAAAAGATATTTCTGCTGAACAATTTAATATAGGACAGCAGAGGAATATTCGTAAGGCAATTTCAACATATGGATATAAATTTTCACATTCACTATTTATAATTATGATTGAATACATTTTAACTATTGTATCGGGAAATTCATCTCTAGGAAACGACAATAAAAAAGATCTAAAATGAACACATCGATTGGGAAATGTAATACCGAGCTATTCTTTGTAACGTTTGTGTAGATTTGCAGCTTTTTCACAAATTGTTTATATTCCCCTTGAAAATTGTAGAATAATATCAAAGCATATTTCATGATAATATTATAAAATTCAAGATAACAAGTAAATCATATCATTGTAAAATACGAAGTTGTTATAATGAACTCGATGACGCCTATGGTCAATAGCCAATAGCGTTAAGTGCTATATGAATACAATTTTACGTACCTATACGTATTATTTTAATTTTCCTGTAAATTATTATTTAAAATTTTTCAAATTTCGTATTAACATGGTGTTGTACTAACTTTTGTACTGACAAAAATTTAAAAAATAGTATGTATTACAGTATTAAAACTTTAATAAAATACCGCCTCTAAAATTTCCTAAAATTTTGACGCCTGGAGCCCTAGACTCCCCTGCCTCCTCTTAATACGACACTGCATATATTATAATAAACACGTATTACAAAGCATTAGGAATTTATTTATTTTAGCTGACAAATAGTATAAGTGTATTTATCATAAAAAAATTTCAATATTTTTTACTGTTCTAAAGTTTTATATACTTACCTACATATTTATATTTTTAGTAATTTTAAATTAATTGATATTATACTTCACGGGTAGTTACGTTTAGGTACCACCTATATTATAACTTCTCTCTATTTCTAATTTAAATTTCAACAATATTCTTTATACAACTAACCTATCTATCAACAGAAGGTTAATATAAAATATTGGAGTAATACCCCTGATATACGTAAATTTAACACTCTGAAAATGTCATCCTAATAAAGCAAAAAACACATGTTCGTGAAACTAATAGCTTTCTCCGCCTTCTCGTTATCGCTAGGAATATAAAGTGAAGATTATTATTATTATTATTTTTTTTTTTTTTGGATAAAGTCCAATTTTGTTTTATCACAACTCGTGATATGCCAATTATTTTACTATATAATATAGTTGTACACACATCGAAATATTATATACGTATCCTATTCTTCCTAAAGAGATAATTGGGTCTTATCGTTATCTCCCTCTATATTGATTCGTTAAATATGTATTAGGGTTGTACGATAATAAATCATAAAATAATGAAAATCGCAAATTGTTCTCTCTTCTATCATAATATTTACACCCCTTGTACATATAGACTAAACATAATACAACTCTTGCACGGCATATTGTATAATCGATGGGCGTGGTAATCCGTTTTAATAGTATTATACGGAGGGATTATAATACAATTACTATAAAATGACTTTTTCTTTTTGAAAATACATGGATTTATCTGGCAATAATAAAATACAACAGACAAGCAATTATGGTATAATTGATTTATTGTTGTTTTTTCATGTATATATAAATATAGGATTACACTATGCGGAAAATAATGATATTGTCCATTCAGTAAATAATGTAAATTCAAAATGTTGCTGAATGAATCAGATTAATTATACATTTATATTACAGTTATCTATTTATCACATAATCTTTTCATGTAATTTTTTAATTTACTGAATTCTATAAATGTTTTAGTACTTTTTAAATTTTAACCATTTAATTTTTTTTTAGCTAAGTATAAACATTTGATTTTTCAATGGCAACACTTATTTTTAATTTAAAAATATTTAAAACAATTTGTTAATCTAAATTTTTTTCTCTCTTTGAATTTTAATTTATTAGTTTCCGAAATATTAGCATTTGTACCTAAATAAAGTTATAAGAGTCACTTTTTGCATACCTAGCAAAATATAGCAATTATTGCTGAAACATACCACAACTGCTATTTTAAAATAAATATAGCACCTCTCAAAAAGATCGTATTTTGAGTGATAATACCGTTCAAAAGTGATTTAAAATATAAATAATATATATTATGCTAAAATTTATCTCTGACATGTCCTTAATTTATTTCAGAAATAAAAATACTGGTATCACCATTTACAAGTCGAAATTTAATAGTTATGATAAACCAAAAAGACTTAAAACTAAAAAAAAATATAATGTTTAAATAAAATAAATTATAAAAAGAAAGAATAAAATTTCAAAATATTCAATATTTTACAATAAATAAATCATTCTATACATAAAAGGTTTATTGAAACATCATAATTATATGTTGTATTCTTTTATTGACAATAATTGTAATAAACGAGACATTCTGATAATTTAATTATTACCTATAATACATAAATTATTGACATTTAAGTGCATAGGTTAGTTATTATGGTGACGAATCGGAAATTTGATCGATAATATTATTATTATTATTTTCTGTTTGCTTACATTTTTATAGTGTTTATGTTAGTCTTATCATAAATTAGATCAATATCAAAAGAAAAATATACGAGAACGGAATAAAATAATCATTTAAGTGGACTATTTATATTATTAGGAATCGATGAATTGTTTTAATAATACGAATACACATGTATTGTACTAATTTTTGTGTATATAGTATTTTATATTTAATTTGAAGAGATTTTATAAATATTATAATTATTATTTTTCTTAAATTAATGCATACCCTATATTAAATTATTTTTAGAAACAACGTAATAATTATATAATTTATTAAAAAACGCCATTGTCACTGTCAACGTTACCCTTGTTGTTTTTCTTCTTTTATTTCAACATATTCCATGTTTACCTTTTACACATGTGAGACGCTTTCCCATACCTTGACAACTTACATCTGCGCACTTGATATTCTTTAGGATTAAGAAGTATTATTTTTATTGTTGATCTTCATCAACTGATGAACATATATGAGTAGAAAAAATACTATACTGTGTGATTATGATTTACATTTATTATTAAATTTAAAAATGTATATTATACTATGACGTTCACTATAGTTTATGTTTATCTTTTTTCATCGAGCTCGTGCGACAGATAACTGCAAAATGGACGGGACTTATCGGTTATGTTAGCGGGAATCTAATATATTATATTTATCTACATACAAATAACATTTATAATTTTGATGATAATTTATAATAATTCACATATTTATCAATTAATTATAATGACATAATTTTAATCAAATATTTATACCATTATAAATTATTTTATGTCTATAATTTCATCTATCAAACATAATACAAGTATATTTTTACTTTTAGTTAATGAAAAATACTTTTGTGATAAGATAACAATATTTTAATAATAGTTGTTAATTAATAATTATGATAAAAGTTTGATATTATATTACTTAATAGACTATAAACTCAATTAATATGTTAATATAGACTTAACTAATATTAATTAGAAGTTTAAGTAAGAAATTAAATTTATTGTCTAGAAAAAAGAACCTATTTTTACAATTATTTCTTATGTTTGTAGTTTATTATATAGACAATTATATTATACTATTAATATTTAATTACTATAATTCTATAAAATAATAATGATTACAAGAATATACTGTTTTATTAATTACACTTTAAATAGACTTGATAATTAAAATTAATATTTATTAATGAAATTAAGAAAATATATCATATTAATATTAACCATTATATTCACACAAATCTGGTTTTATAAATTGACATATTAATTTTTTTAGAAGTTAAGGCCGAATTTTTTTTTTTGTATTATATTTCATTGTTTTCTAATAATACTTTAAAACATAATATTTATCAATCGTCCTATTGTATAGTAGACACTAAGTACATAAAGTACTCATTACAACCTTCTATAGAACAGTGGCGTATACTGAAGAAGGGGAGATTAAGTTACTACCGTCCTCCAAAATATTTTCCATTATTCAATTTGGATTTAAAATTCAACATACATTCATGCAACGAAGCCCGCAGTGACGTAATCTTTACAGTGTACAAAATACAAATATACTATTCAACTTTTTATCAAATTACTCTATATTCTACAAAATTTCCCTCTTTAAGAAATTATTATAAACACTACCCCTCATCCCCCGAAAAAAAAAATTCTGTATGCGCTACTCCTATAGAAATATTTTAACATTTATAAATTTAAATAAAGCAAGAAGGTTGATTCCGGACGTTCTTCCTTCGTTCCATTGGTCCTCGGAAAAATTAGTGTTTTATTATAATTAAGATGTACATAATGCAATAATATTGCATTCAAAAATACGATTCTGAGTGAAACTCAATATAGTATAATATATTATATTCAGCCGTTCTATAAGTTTACCACGTGTATAAACTACCTATGAGAATACTCAAAAAAATCTAAAATCAATTAAGTCAAAATTACGGTTTCCGTGAACTTTGATGTTTCCCCGTATCATTTTTTAGTATTTTTTCTTTTCTCAAGGAAAAACTTATGAGTAATTCAAAAAATGAGCTAAATAAAATACCAAATAGATGCAATTTTCTATCAAAAGCATACCTTATTTGTGGTAAAAAAAAAGTATATAATAATATTCAATTCGACTAAATATTGAAATTTTAGAAGATTTTAAAAAAAAAGTGTGACTTACCATTTTGAAAATATTTTATAAATAGATTAAGTAGTATTTGAGTAGGCTTCTATAAAATTTTAGAATATTTCTTTTTTAATTTTATAAATTATAATATAATTGTCCAAAATCAAACAGCATTATTCATCACTACGTATAAATTAACAATACGGGCAATAATATCCACAATTATAAATTATAATTAAATTATAATTTAGGTATATATGTGTGCTTATATGCAGAGATAATTAATTTAAATTTTCCACTTTATACCTACATTTAACATATATTCATATATACATACTATGGTTTATGGTTATCACTTATCGTTACTTAATCTGAAAATCTGTGTTATTTTTTTCAAGTATTTTTATTTATTTAAAATGTCGACAACAGTTTGGAGGCAGTATTTTTCCAGTCACTACAGGAATTTATTACCGCTATGGTTGGCGCGCACGTAATAATAAGGGACGGAAGAAGAAAGACATTCTGATTTGCCTCCTTTCCCTAGAGAATAAGTCTTGTCCCTGCGGCACAAAGGAGCCCGGATGTTCAGTCGTAAACAAATAATAAAAAAAACAATCTCCAATTGTTGGATATGAATAAATAATGTGAAACATTAAGCCGGATTTAAAAAAAAATTTACACTTGTATAATATTATTACATATTATTGTGTACGTCGATAAAAATGATTAAATATCATTATATCGTAGTAATTCTTAATTTTTGTGTCTCCTTATATTCATATTAGATATATAATTCGTAAATTCTAACGAAATGATGATTTATAATTATATATTATGTTACCAGAAATATATATGATAAACATATGTGGTATGTACTTATATTAGTCAATATGATAATTTAGACATTTAATAAAAAAAAATTTGGTTGATTTTTATCAAAGTATTTAAAAAAAAAAAAAATGATGAAGTATATAATATTTCCTATGTATTTAATTTTAGACAAATGATTAAAACACTTTCATTATTGTTTATCGCTAAAATAATTATATAATTGATTTAAATATTAAAATAAATATACATTTTATCAATAATAAAAATCGCTTTAATTAAATATTTTGATAGTTATTAAAAAATTCTAAGACTTTAATTATGGGATAATAAAATGAAATCTATATAAAGTCTCAAAGAATTTTATTTAGACGAGTACACATAAAATTATAGTGGACGCTGTAAACAATTGGAACAAAATGTTATCGACTAAAAATGAATCATAGATAACATTAATAAGTGTTTATTTCATAGTTACTGAATAACTTTTTGATAAATTTTTTACTATTATTTAATACCTAATAAAATTGTTTTATTTAATGATTTCCATAGTAAAAAGATTAGATATGAATAATACTTTAACACACATATATATAATAATTATGATTAATTATATATTATACATATTATAATTAGACATTTCATTTTAATTTATATTATATATATTTATACTATTAGTATATAATAGTATTATAATAGATAGTACCAATCTATCTGGGATAGACAAATAAATAAAAACATAGTTTATCATTAATTCATGTTTAAATATATTTAAAATATTTTACAATTCTTTTCACACTTTTATTAATTTCAACTAGTTTTAATTTTTGTTTCTTCATATAATAAAACTTCTTGTGTTTTAATAAATGTCCACCAAATTGTTGAACATAAGCCTATTCATTTCATAAATAAATAGCTCATTATTGAAATCTTAAGTCATAGTTCAATTTTGATAGTTTTGTGTTATGTATACTAATAGATAATAATATGAACTAAAAATTATTCTAATATAATGATATTTTTTTACTATGAGGTAGTGGTATACTTAAAGAAGGTACATTGAAATGTAACAAAATCGCGTTGATATGAGATTATTATTAAATTAATATTCGTACTTATATTTTATTTCCATTATCTTTAAAATGTTTGTTTAAAACTGCCTTATATTTTAAATGTAAATTGGAATTAATCATATTATTATTCTGTGCCTAACAGTTATAAAAAATGACATCAAACACAATTGAAAATGTGTTGATAATTATCATATTTCTAAAGTAATAAAACACGATATTTATTGATTCAATACCTATACGTTATATTAAAAACAATGAAAACGTTAATTATAGTCATAAATTGCATTTTTAACTGTCCGTGGCATTAGGTTTGTCGACGTAAAGTTTCGGCGGCATGGGCACGACGTATTGGCCGGACGGCGAGCGGGCGGCCAATGACAATGCGGGCAATTGCACGTTGTACGGCGGTAATATTGACCCGGGTTGTGGTTGTATGACCGACGGCAGTTGTGGAATATTGTTTTGGTACATTACGGTGGAGACCTGGGGCACATACGGGGCCTGGGGCACATACGGAGCTTGGGGCACATACGGGGCCTGGGGCACATACGGGTCTTGTGGCACGTATTGCGGTGTCTGCAGGGGCACGTATTGCGGGGCCTGTTGTACATACTGCGGTGGTAAGTGTATGACCGGTGGCAGCGGGTCGGCGGTGGACACCAAATACGGAGTGCCCGCCACTATGTTGGAACCGCTGTCCGAACGCGTGCCGTATAGTTGATTGTTAGCGGTGTCGCCGGCTTGACCGCCTACGGTGTGATACCCGTCACCGTTGCCGTATTGACCTTGTTGGCCGACTGCATTTGTCTTTACGGACGAATCGTGATATCCTCCGCCGTAAGCCTTTCCTTCTCCGTCTCTAAATCTATGATATTATATTATTATTCAAATAAATTGCCACGATTTAATATAAGGATTATAATAATATAATTATATATAATATTATATTATATATAATTATTAGCAAACGAAAATATTACAAATTTATTGCATTCGTTCGACCTCAAAATTACAAAATACATAAATATACTAATTTTTTATCATGATAGACGGTAGTTATCGAACAATTTATTAATATAATACAGAAATCTTAAAAAATAAAAGGATAAATAATACCTATCTATTTAAATTTATAAAATATGTAAAAATTACATTAAAAATATTACATAATTTACCTACCTAATAAATATAGTATTTAAACTTCTTGTTAATTATACCTACTTACATATTACTATAATTTTTTTTTTTTACACATAAACTTTATTTCTTAATTTTTTTAGAAATATTGTATTATATAATTTATATGATGTATAAAATTGATTTTTTTTTTATAATAACATACGATAATCCTCTAATTATTTTAAATAAAATGCCATTAAAACTAAAAAATAACCGAAATTGTAGATGTAGGAGTTATCAAATTAATCTGTATAATTGTATAAATGAAAATTTAGATTTACTAGTTATCTGAAATCAATAATTTATATTCATCCAAAAGTTATATTTTCATATAAACATTATAAATCATTAATAGGGTAAAATATAATATTCGGTGTTTGTTTTTATGCATGTAAATTAATTTCTAGTAAAATTATATATGATTAATGGAATTTGATTTATTAAAAATAAGTCAATCACAAAATCTGTAGTTATTAATTTTTTAATTTTTTTTTTCCTATAACTTCTAATCCCTACTCATAAAAACCTAGGACTCTCAAATCATGTTGTTATGATATTTTTTTATATTTAGGAGTGTCCATTTTGGTTCTATTTATATTGTGTTATAAGTTTATAATTGTAGGTATAATAACGGTTTTAATTAATTTACAGCTTTTTGAAAACTAGATGATGTTCACTTTATCTATACACACAAAAAATACCAGATTTTAATTTTAATTGTATTTTACAGTGTTAAATTGTTTAAACATCGGAGTTTTTCAAATAATACTCATATATTGGTGATATATTTTTTTAAATAAGTATATTCAATTTTAAGAATTATTTAATCCAAGTAGGTACGTAATAAAATCCAATAAATTATACGAATGCGCAGTTTATCTATAAGGTTCATAATTGACACGTGTAATATAGGTACTTATACTACATACATGCATACTAAGCCGAAATTACGTATAAGCTCTATAGGTAATTACCTAAATTTTTTAAAGGCGGAAATAAGATTCCAAGTCTAATATGTCAATAAAAATGAAAAATATAAAAAAAATAATTAATTTTTGTATTGTTTTTGTATTGTATTTTATTGAAAATTTACAAAAAAATTGCTTTATATGAATAGTTTTGTTTGTATTGAGAAAAATAATAATATAATCTTATCTATTTCTATTATTGTGTATTTATGTGTTAACAACAATATTTTTTGATGATAATTATGGTCCCTAATTTATACATAGTTTTTATAATCTATATCTTTCTGCTGCACAAACTATAATTGTTCTGTTGAAAAATCTTTTTCCGCAATTAAAAGAGGTAAGAATTACTTAAGGTCTTCTATTGTAAGCAACAAGTTAAAAGTCTTAGCATTATTAAATATTATTATAATTATATAATTATTATAATATCATTATAATATTGAATATTATAAACATTACAAGTATAAATAACAATTTTTCTTTAAAAAAATAATGAAAAAGTTTATTTTAATTGATTTTTAAAATAAATTACTAAACTTAAACACCAATAAATACCACAGTTTTTGCTCCATCATATATGATCTTGTTATAGATACTATGTAGAATATACTTTACTTTAAGTGTTAGTATAATTTATGAACTTCAAATTAGTATAATATTATATAATATTTAAGAAAAGAATATGCTTTTGTCTAGTTTTTTTTATACCTACTACCTACTTGTTTAAAATGTGGTTATAACTCATAATTTGGTAATACATATTTCATATTTTATGTTACTTAATATGTATATATTATATGCCCTATTTATTTTATTTTTTTTTTTTTTAATAGGATTGTAAACATCCAAGTGTGTTTTAAAAATTTAAGGTATTAGGAAGCGGGTATACTATTGCCTTTAATCACATTATTTCCTAATACGACTCTGAATATTTAGTATAGGTACCAACCTAGATTAGACAGTTTTTATTAACCTAACCTGGACATTTCACAAATATAATAAAATTATTTTTTATAACTTGTTTGTAGTGTAAATATTAGATAATACCCTTATTAATAATATAATCTATTCAATGCCAATTACAGATAATCAATCGTTCGGCTAATATTATAATATGATACCTTTGATCATTTGCGCCGTATTGAATCACTCCGCCGTGACCAAGTCCGTCATCGTAATAAGTAGCTTTATTACCACTCTCGTTTTTTTGATACGAAGTACTGAATCCAGCAACTTGATGTCCCTTGTTCCGTCCATTAATACCTCCGTAAGCTCCGCCTTCCACGCTCGTAACTCCGCGATCGTTGACACCTTGAATTTAATTTACTCGTTTCGTATTATATACAATACTCTAAATACCCATATTTTGAATAAATTCCTAATTATTATTAATTAAATATATTATAAAATACATGCAGACACATTATTTAATGTACATTAAAAAAAAAAGTGGGAAAGTCGATTGTGGACGTTCTTCCTTCCCTTCGGTCCTCGAAGAAATTAGTGGTTTATTATACTTAAGATTTGAATGCAATGATATTGCATTAGAAAATACGATTCTGAGCGAAACTCAATATATTACAATATGCTATACTGATAATCCATTACAAAATTTTACCACGTATGTAAATTACGAATGTAAATATTTAAAATAAATTTTAATTTCCTACGATTTAAACTTATTTAGTTATCAAGAAATAAAATAATGAAACCCTAATTTTGCCGATTTTCAAGAACTCTTACTTTAAAAGCTTATGAAAAAAAATTGTCAGTCACGATTATCAAAATATTTTGTAAAAAGAATTAGTATTATATAATTATACTTTGATAACATTTTCAAAGCGATAAACCAAAAATTGCCGGAAATATTAAACAGTTTTGGAAAAAAGTTCAAAGTTCTGTACTTGGCCAAATAATCAACCGATCCGTTCCAAAATTGTACCACACTTGTATATTATCTATGTTAATACTCAAAAAAAGAATTTTTTAGTCTTTAGACTTTTCAAGTCCCTACGATCAAAACTCAATTAGTTATCACGAAATTAAAAAAATTTAAATTACAGAAATCGTAATTTAGCCGATTTTCCACCATTTTTTGGTAGTTTTTACCCTCCTACGGAAAAACTTTTGAGAAATTCGGAAAATAAAGTACCAACTAGATACGATTTGCTACCGAAAGCATACCCTACTTGTGATAATCAGACCATTATTTCTATACTCGAAAAAGTGTCTTCATACATAAAAAAAAAATAATAATAATAAAAACATCTTTTTAAACCAATACATTCTTCGCTTCGCTCAAAATCTAAAAACTTCGTTTTAATGATTACAACCGATTTAAAAAAGTATAAATAAAATAATTTAAAAACTCTAAAATTTTATATAAATATATATATATATATACTAATTATATTACTATATTAGTCATTACATGAGTCATTATTTTATTATTATTTGATGATTAATTAGAAATAAATTATTAGTTAATATTTTGTTATTTATAATGATAATCTACTGTAAAAATGAATATACAATTAAATTATTATAAAATATATATTATCATTGATATCTATGTGATTTTAAGAGGAAATCATATACTATCTAAGTCAACTAAATAATTTGTTTAACTGAATACAAGTATAGACAGTAATTTATAGTCAATTAAAAGCTTATGTCTAGATGAGTATTTAATTACACACTAAAATATAAAATAATTTGATAAAAGTTTTAAATAAATAATAATAATACTTATCATAAAAATTACCGTTATGCTTCTAAAAATAATTTTTAAACTTTTATTGTACTTTTACCAAATAAAAAAAAATTAATTGTATAATAAAACATTATAGACTAGTTGCCTAGATTCTCATTAAAAATAGAATTATACTGTAAAATGAATATGAGTTTAAAGTATTACTATACGAACTATTTCAAAATTTAACATATTTTTGATTCACAATTACAAAATTAAACAAATCTTTAAAACGTAGGTATATGTTTCTTTAATGTGGTACTAACAAAATAATGTGAATATTATGTAAAAAAAAAAAAAGTTAAACGATAATTAAACTATTTTAATATGTTATTAATTATATAATTATTATTTATGAATTTATATTTTGATCGAAACAACGAATGTATTGGTTTTACAATGATGTTTTTTTTTATTATTAGAGTCTGAAAAAAAATTTTAGGCATTAAGAATGGTCCAATTACCACAAATAAGGTATGTTTACAATGAAAAATTGTATCTACTTAATACTTTCCTGAGATCATTTTTCGAATTTCTTAATAATTTTTCCTTGGGTAAAGAAAATCTACCAAAAAAAGATGGAAGGTCAGTAAAATTACGACTTCCGTTAATTTGAATTTTTATATTTCGTGATAACTAATTGAAAACGCTCCGAGTCATTAATGTATAACGACTATAATCAATATATTAATTAATAGATAAATATTTATTAAATAAATTAAAAACATTCAAAACATAAACTTTTGTTATTAATTTTTATATTCTAAAATCTAAGCGAAGCGAAGAATGAATTTTAAATTCTGAGAGGAGCGAGGAATGTGTTGTTTTTACATAGATTTTTTTTTATATAAAAACATTTTTCGGGTAGAAATGATGGTCCGATTATCATAAATAGGATATCATTTCTATACCAAATTTTATCTAGTTGGTTCTTTATTTAGCTCATTTTTTTAATTTTCCAAAAGTTTTTCCTTGAAAGGTGGAAAATCGGCAAAATTGCTGTTTCCGTTATTTAAATTTTTTTTTTTTGATAACTAATTGAGTTTTGATCATTGAAACTTAAAAAATTTTTTGTGTATTAACATTTATGTTTGGTAAGATTAAATGAGGTAAAATTTTGAAACATATTGGTTAATTTTTTGGCCAAATATAGAGCTTTGAATGTTTTCCGAAAATGTTTCATATTACCTGCAATTTTTGGTTAAACGGTATGAAATTTTTATAGAAGCCTACTAATATACTATTTAATCTACTTACAAAATATTTTGAAAATCGTGACTGACAATTTTTATCATGGAATGATAACCTCTTGAATATTGATCTTAGGGATTTGAAAAATTTATTTTGCATATTTACATATGTAATTTATACTCGTGGTAAATTATGAACACCCGGAATCGATATCTTTCTTTTTTGTATTCTTTAATAAAAAATTATTTTTATAATTAGCGAATAAATGATAATTAGAAAAAGTTGAAAAATCGTTAGCAAATAAGGCAACTAAAATATTTAAGATTGTATTATAAACAGTGGTATATTGGAGTGTATACGTTGTAAACCCATAAGCACATTTCCGAAGTCGTGCGAATACTTAAAAAAAAATATAATTTTATGGGTATACGCTACAATATTACAAAATTATTAAACATAAATACCTAATTATTTGAATTTTCTTCTGATAAATATTCGAATAAAACATTATTTTGTTATGATTTCTAAGAAGTTTGACGAAGATATAGCAATATTCATAATGGATACTTATTTTTGATGTGTGTGTTATTATTATACATTTACACTACTTAATAATTAATACCCGTACTATCAAATGACTAAAAGGGCGAACGCGAATGCCGCATGCGAATCCTCGTACTTATACGGTGGTGTCTGTGTAACTACGCAAAGTTTAATATAGATATATAGTATAATATACAATGAATTTTAATTCTAAATGTAATTTTTAAAAAATAATAAATTTCTTCAGGCCAATAATTAAAAATACAAAGAAACAAAACGATGTTTATGAACATTTAATAGATGTGACAGAAAATAGAAAAGTAAATTTTAAATCATTTTAATTAGTTACAATTATATAAATTAATAAATAATAAATCATATTCATTATTTTTATTTTATATAATATCTATAATTATAATAATATAAATTTCTTTTGTAAAACAAAAATGGAGCGTTCATTTTATATATTTTATCATAATTTGAATCATACGTATACCTATTGTATTTTATAATTTCTTTAACTAAAGTAACTACTAAAAAACGATTTATATGTCTATACATATTATAATATTAAGAGTTATCTATTTATGCATAATTTACATTACAATTATTTTAAGCACTAATTATATTTCTTAAAATGATTAAAAGCCTTAGGTAGGTACAAAAATTTTTTTATGCGTCAGCTAAATGCTAACCAAGTAAATTCAACGATAAAATGAAGCGTAAACCCCCAAAAAAATTACCAATGCATCACTTATTATAAGGGAAATATGATTTTAGTGAAACTAACTTAAAAAAAAAAAAATAATCCAAAAAAGATGTATTTTTGTTGTACAATTATATTGTAATGATTCGTTTGTGAATTTAATTAGAAAATTTAAAAAACTTAATGTTTATTTCATTTGCTAAGTCTCAAAGAACGTAAAAAACGTATAAATTCTCGGTTTTATCATTCCTACTATCATTGTTATTACACCGTAGAAAATAAGTGGGCGTTTATTATTATATTATATTATTTATTTATAGAAAACCAACCGCCATAAGTATTGCCGACATCGTATCCGTTTAAGGCGCCGTTATTGTCTCGATAAAATCCGTTCTGGTCCCTGTATCCGTTTGCATCTATTTTGTTCCCGCCGAATGCCTGTAACGCTTGCAATCCGTTCAAAGCCAGATTACTTCCGGCCGTAGCGTATCCCTGGGGTGCTTGGTCCACGCTCCAGACTCCCGCCGGGTTGATGATGGGTGGTCCCGCGGGCTTTAACTGAATAAAATCACCGCCCATCACCGTGTCCAGAGTTAGATTTATATAAAACGCTTGCACTGCCAATCCAATCCCGGTTAGGTGTAGCGATTTATTAGAGGCCGTTGTTACTTTTGTCATTATCGATTACCTGTTAACCACATTTAATTAAAAGATTTTACCATTTTTACACGCTGTCTAAACGTATATGAAACGTCCATTCAATACTATAATATAACTATATAACGATTTTAATAAATATATAATAGTATTAATTTAGAATATCGTATATACTTGATCAATATACAGAGTGATCAGAATTTTCATTTTACAATATTCTGATCATACTGTATAATCCAGCGTTCGTTATTCATATTATATTTTCTTTACCTATTGTACCAATTTTATTTTCAATAAAATATATTTATTAGTTGGATGTTCTACATATTTTAATCAATAATCATAGAGCTTTTCAAATTGTATACAACTGCGCATATTGCACTGTTCAATTATTATTATATAATAATATAAAATAATAATTTACGATTTGTTCATGTTACACTCCAATTCTCTTAAGTACTTTTATTAAAAAAATACATTAATTCAATTTGAAAATATTTATAATGATATATAAAACTTTTCAAAGATATTGATTTTACTAATTCTTATGTCAATATCGTGGATTCATGTACTTTTATACAGAGTGTGCCAGATCTATTTACTAATTGGAATATCATTCCGAAAAATTAAAAATTTTTAATGCATTTTTTTTTCAAATTATTATTTAGGCAACGGATTATATTATTATATTTATTATTTGCTTAAAAAAATGCATCTCATAAAATTATTACTTATTTACTTTTTAAATTATGTCAAATTTGAAGATAGCCATTTTAAAGAGTATATGAGAATTTTAACGTGTCGATATCTTAATTTAATCAAGATTTCGATTTTTAGAATATTTTTTAATTATTGTAAAATCATATTTCTAACATCATTATTATAGTGTAGTTTTATGATACTGTGATAGTGTGAAACAATCATAATATTTTATATCATAATATTGTGATATTTTTGCAGCTATAAAATTCACAGATAATAAAAATATAATTATCTATGATAACATTTTGTAAGCACTGAGAGCATTTATGATAATATTGATAAAACAAATTGTGTGTGCCATGATATTAAAATATTAAATTATTAAAAATAATAACATCAGAAATATCATTTCTCGAATAATTAAAAAAAAATCTTAAAAATCGAAATCTTGAGATCGACAAGTCAAAATTCTCATATAAATATACTCTTTAAAATTGCTATCTTCAAATTTTACATAACTTAAAAAATAAAGAGTTAATATTTTTATGAGACGAATTTTTTTAAACAAATAAGAAAAGTAATATTATAGTCCGTTGCCTAAATAATAATTTGAAAAAACTGCATTCAAACATTTTAGTTTTTCGTGAAGATATTCCAATCAGTAAATAAATCTTGGACATCCTGTATAGAAAATCAATGAATACCTACATCTGATAATCGAATCAAGTATACACCACTGTTATTTTGTATGAAAAACTTCATACATTTTAAGGTCATAGATTAATCATACGGAACGTTTTGTCGATTTGTTTAATTGCAATTGGAAATCGTAAATATATAATTAAGGTATACGACATACGTATTTATTTAGTTATACTTATTAAATGTATACTCAATATAAATATTTTTAAATTATATTTTAGTTATAAATAAATCATTTTTAACAAACTAGTTAAGGTTACTGTAATAGTGTTTATAACTATACTATACTTTTTATTCATTTATAACAATTTATTTTATATTATTATTCATTCACAATTATTGTAATGTGCATGTGATATATAGGTATATTATTAGAAACCTATCCTTCCTTAATTAAGATTAATAAACAAAATAAATATTAGTCAATTAATTGTAACATTTGTTAATTTAAATAAATTTAACAAATATATATAAATCAAAATATTAACTTGAATATCTATATTCTATATTATAGGTAAGATAATCTGTTTTTGATTACCTATCATAACCTAATAGAGTAGGTATGAGATGATATTAATATATTATAGATTATGAAGTATTGGAAAATGTAAATAGAATCGTGTTAATATATTAAATGACTACTTAAAGTATATTAAAATTTTATATATTATGTTATGTAAAATTATAATATGCATGATTATTAATTTTTCAAAAAAAAGTTATACACAATATATTAAATTATAATTTATTAATAAATGGAAATCGTATAAAGACAATATTAGATATATGTAAATTGCATATAAATGTATAAATCTTGTACCTACATGAAAAGTTTAGCGTTACAAATTTTGAAGGCTATACGTACAAGGATATCGTGTATAATTTTTTTATTTATCTTTTAGGTTGCTAGGTCAGTGGTGGAAATGCAAAAAAATTTATCCATCCCGCTACTTAAAATAATTCATCGCACAGTAGAAAAATGTTTCTAACTCAATCTTATTAAGAAAAAAACAATAGCATTTTTATAATTCTATACATGTATATACAGTATATACTAATTTCGTGTTACAAAAATAGTGAAGATAATATCGAAAACATACGTTATTCCCAAAATATTAGTGACCTGAAATACTGATCGCAGTGCCGCAATATCCACCCGGTTAATCGGGGCAATGCCCCAACAAATAGTCCCTAAATTATTTTATAACCTCTAGTTTTTATTACTAATTCTTTTAGACATATTTAATATCTACTAAAATAATGTCAACCTATTTAGACATATGGTTACATACCAAACTAATTAACATAAATAATGTAACGTTGGTAATTTTATATATACAATTTATATTTTATTAAAATATTAAAATAAGATCATTTTTAAAATTGAAAGTTATAAAAAATTATTTAAAAAGTTCTTATGGCCAGTATTGGCTTTCAAATATAGCAATACTTAATTTAGAACATAAGTGCACTTCTGAAATTAATACAGAAAAAATAATAAATCATTTTTCAATTTCAACAATTTTAACTGAATTTTGCTTATGTTTTGTATTAAGTAACATACATTACTTAATATAATCAGATATAATATATATATATATATATATATATATATATAATAGTAGAACCTAAGTATATGATAATATTAAAGTTTTAAACGTGTTAAGACATACCTATATGGCTATGTATTGTATAATGTATTTCAAATTTAATATACCTTTATATTATTAAATGATTTTATTATTGAAAAAAAGTGATATAAGATTTGATATTATTCGCAAGTAAAGTGAACGGTTTTTACAATATAGGATGGTCCCTAAAATATCCTTTGTCCTAAGATGAAAAAATTCTTGTTGCGGCACTGACTGATCGCCCTCTATAAATAGGTATATGAAGATGTTGAAAAATAAAGATGTTAAATGAAACAATATTTGACAACTATTAGAATTATTGTGAAACGTTAAGCTAAATATTAAATATTCTATATAATCAGAATACAAACTTACGGAATACTGTTATATTTAATACTGAACGGGACAATATTACACACACGCCCGAACACAAACTAAGATCGTTAAATTATTTGTATAATTATAAAATGTTTACTTATTAAGTAGTTACTGTATACGCGTTCTGCTATAGACACAATAATATTGTGGCGACTAAATGTTTCTTTTCCGACGATAGCTGTCTCGCCTAATAAATCGTATAACGCGAAACGTTTTACTAAATTTCTTATAATATACATAGAAAACACTCATTCGATTTGGATAATGGTTAAAACACCCAAATGGTTGGTATATTTTTTCTACAGTTTAATGGTAAATTATCTACCGGGTTCATGGTCAATTATTAAGCATAAATGTGCTCGCTGCGGTGTATTGTGTCCGCCCGCCGACGTCAAAGAATATTGAAATGCGTTTGCCTTACCTAGATATATTGACTCATATACACACACATAGTAGTTTGTGTTTATAATATTTAAATAACAAGTAACGTATTGACCTTCAATTATTTAAAACGTGACGTTGATTCGCATTCCTGATGGTCTTCTGGCTAATATATTTTATTTAGTTAGGTAAATTTTAACCTGATATCTATAGACATTTTTTTTTTTCAATTTTCGCATATTGTTCATTATTTTGCTCTTAATATTAATGCGATTATATTGATTAGTATTGTTGCTTTGTTAGTTATTAATTTATATAGAGGTTCGCCAATTAATTTGAGATAACATGACAGTATCGGAAAGTCGAATTGAACGACAAATCTATATGATCAATAATTATATAATATTATTATTACTATTATACTCGTTTAAAGAAAAATCTAATTTTATTTTTTCAACGTAAACACGTCATAATATGCCATATACATACAGCGTACATCTATTATAATATGACTCTATGGCATTATATAAACTAAAAGTAGACATTATTTATGATTACTTAAAAGTAAATTTTTATACAACATTTTAACTTAGCTATATATTTAATTATTTTTATCATTTCCTATGTATTGAGTAACTATACGTTTTTAAAATATTATTCATAATCTTCCAAATAATAACAACTGCATTATTATAGATTAACTATACCATGTATTGTCATGAATCTTTGTTATGACATTATTAACATTTATTAGTTAGTAATTATTTTATCAAAAGCTACATTATTTGTATCTAATATAATATTAATATAATATTTATTATATTTGTCTAATAATTATTTTAATAGTTTTAATATTCAATAAATATCAGTTTGTTAAAAGACAACTGTTGTAAAAACTAAAAAAAACTATACTTAAACCAATAAATTTAAAAAATGTGGAAAACATTAAGAAAATATCTAAATTATTTATTAGATTATTAAGACAAACTAGCTTGTTAGAAATAAAATCGTATATGAATTTTATAATGATAATAACACATTTTTAACATCTATAATCACCTTATTAATTATAATAATACATAATACAGTTAAGGTATATATTATAAATATTATAATAAAGCTTACTAACGTAAACCAAAAACAACTCAACCTAGAATTAATAATTGAAAATGTACCTATAACTAACTATGATCATACGATGCCTATTATAAGATACCTACTCTTATAAGAGAAATTATCGTAGATCACCCTCCTTCTCCGAAAACCGAAAAGTATAGAAATTCTCAATTTATTCAATCTATAAATACTTTTTAAAACTTACTATTATTTTAGTAAAAATGGCATTTATTATTAAATAAAAAGATATTAATAATGATTAGAATCCTGTAAATCTAATGTAAAGAAGGCCGACCAGCTACCATCCAGTGTATTTTTATTAAAATATATCTAAGAACTTATTAGTTTTTTTTTATTACATTTTATTAATGGAAAAAAGTATTACAAAACATCAAGATCAGATATATATATATATATATATATATATAAATTATAAGTTATATTATAATTATAATAATATTAATAATACAATTTTGTATACAATATTTATTTAATTTAAACGTTAGATTATAATGCAATAACTCATATAGAGGTGGGGCCCCTAGGCCAAATCAGAGAGGCCCTTTTACTGGAACATTGCCCTAGCTGCCCCTGCGGTTTTTGTGGCACTGTAACTATGTAACATGTATTATAAAACAGTCGGTCGAGTTAGTACTGAACACAGTTATTCTGCCCATATCAAACATGAATACGATATTGTTTCAAGTCAAATATTTTTTATATATCTAATATTAATACAATTATTTACCTAATCGTGTTTAAACTCAACTCGTCACACAAATATTTATTGTTATTCAGACTTAAAAAATCCGGATAACAATAATACAAACTGGACTATTTAATTAATACATATTCAATTAATTTGTGTATACAATTAATAGGTAAAATGTAGGTAGTAGGTACGTTTAATATCGTGTACAATGTATATCTACTGACTTACTCGTATATAAAATAATAGTTTATTTCATTATATATTATTTAAATTGTATATAAATTTATGACAGAAAATGAGAATGTATAATATTTTAAAAACAAACTATAATATTTTAATTTAAAACTAATGCAAATTAAATTTATTTTAGTTGGGTAACTTTATTACTTTTAGGTTTTAACTGATCTTTCATTATTATTATTATTATACATATTCGATTAACTTAAGGATAATAATATATTAAATTGTACCTACATACTAAATTGAAAATATCTAATTTTTAAATAACAAATCATATTTTATTTTATATATTTTATAGTATTAATAAATTATAAATTGGAATTGTTTATAGGATACTGTATGAAAAATAAATATAATAAGTAACTGTTGTCATTGACTATAATTATTATATAGTCCTATAACTTATTGACAACAAGCTGTATGCAATTTACGATGATCCGGTTCTGCGACATACAAAGCGGATGTTTGAACATCTACATCTTCTTTAATTAACATTTCTCTGAAAATTTAAAATAAATTGTAAATATAATAATCTTAAAATAATATTCACATACTACAAACACATTTGTATTAGCCGATTATGATGTTCCAGTGTTGTAACCAATGGTGGGGGGGGTTAATTTATTTTTATTTTATATAACAAAAATGTTGAAATATCAAATAATACAATGAGTGCTCCTTTAAGCAATTTTTTCAAAATGAAAATTTAGGTTTAAAATCAGTTTTAAGATTAACTGTTATTCAGATTACTGTAAAAAATGAGTTTCATAATATATTTAAAAAAAGTGAAAGTGTCTGTTCTTATTTTCGAAATTAATATATGTTTTCCGAATACCACAAATTGAAGGAATTTATTTACAAAATAATCCTAGTAGAATATTATAGAATTTCAAAATTTATTAAATTTATTGACAACTTTATCTAAGAATGATGAACTACACAATAGATATCTTAACATAGAGCTAAATTAAAAATTGCAATTATTTATTACCAAAACTTAAAATACAAATTTTTAAAGAAACTTATGAGGATTTCAAAGTTATTTAAATTTTTTGTACTGACATATTAAATAACAGTAGTTTTAGATATTTGATTACTATAACTTAGAAGTATGCAACAGTTGCACCTTCAATTCGTCAAAAACTACTATAACAGAGACATTTCTTAAAGACTTTTTTTTGAGACAATTTTCAGCTTGATTTTTGCCCAGTAATTTTAAATTGGTTACAAATACTAATTAACATGTAATATCTACCAGAAAGAGATTTTTTTCTACATTGTGTCAAGTTAAAATGTGTCTACGATATAATAATATACAGGTCAAGAGAAGCAGATTCAGAGGGGGGATTTTTCTCATCCAAAAAAATAAAATTTATTATATGTATAATAAGGATATTTTGCATCGTCCATATAGTTCCTTTCATATAAAATAATATATAATTTCACCCCCTCTTCCATTATCTTGAACTGAATTTGTCACTAGTGTTTAGTATATAATATATATTTATATTAAATTTTGCCAATATTAAATCCCTCAAAATTTGTTTCTAGTTGCGCCACTAGTTAAACCAATTAACTAGCTAAAAAAATTTTACAGTAAATTTAAATAGATGATTTTTTAAAAAAAAATTCATTTTTTAATATATGTACATGTTATTTTTGGAATTAACTTAATAAGTTGAGTTACTGATTCTTATTTGTATGATCTCAACTTAACTAACTTTTGTTATTATATTTTTTTATTTTTAAATTTAAACAAAAAATAATTAAATACAATTATAAATGTATTAATATACAAATTTAATTTAAATTAAGTTAGGTAATAATTTTTTAGCTTAACTTTAAATATGACGGATTGCATTTATTTTGTATTCATTATTATTAACGTTAAACTAAATCATGTTTGAATTGTGTATAAACTATAAAGTAAACACTAACCTGCACATTGTTACTAGTGCATTATTAATATTCGTTCCTATTTTAGAACTGGTTTCGAAAAATACTGCGTTATTATCTTTTGCTAAAGTTTCACCGTCAATTGTGGATACGCACGTTAGTCCTTGCAATTCTGCTTCACGTCTTAAGTCTACTTTATTTCCGCAAATACATATTGGTAATTCTTTGTCTGATACGTCCTTTAAAGAAAAACAATAATGTTTATTCATATGGTGTAATAGAAATACCACCTAAAGTAATAATTGCTTGTTATTGTATAAATTATATTTTAAATTTTATGTTATTTAGGTACTTATATTCTTATGTAATATGTAAGTAATCAATACAATATCTGCGGTGTTATTGAATTTTCATTGCCTATTTACAATATTTTACTTCATCAGATTGTCTTATAAACGAATTAATCAAAGTTATACTTTTATTATAAATCAAATTAGTACCTATATAATATTACCATTTTAATTATTATTTTTCTTATAATTTTTACCGTAATAGATGAAATCCATTGACGGATATTAATGAAAGATTTTTCGTTTGTAACGTCATACAATAAAATGACTCCATCTGCCCTACGAAAATATGCTTTTGTAATGGAACGAAATCTTTCTTGTCCTTTAATATTTAAAATATTGATTAAAATTTTTATTATAAATAATAATATATAAAATATCACATATAACTAAAAATGAAAAAATCCCGTTTACAAATTTAAATATTAAAAAGGAAAATTAATTAAAGCAAATATTTATATTGATTGTATACATTAAGTACTGTAAAGATGCATTTATAATGTAGTTAGAAGTTAACTTAATACATCGATATTCAATATTGTATGATGTTATTTTTATATACAGAATTATGACTCATAAGTCTTTATCGAATTTATGAAACTATTTTGATCTAAATGTATTTTATTGGAAAATGTTATTTTTCTTAATTTTACCGGCAGTATCCCATAACTGTAATGCTACATTTCGATCGTCGACTCTAATAGTTTTCACTTGAAAGTCAACACCTGTAAGACCAGATTAAAAAAAAAAGTATACGTTTACAATAGTTATTTGTTTAATTTATTTGTTTTTTCTTATTTATGTCTGAAGTAAATAAATGTAGACAAGTATAAATCTTTTATTCATTTACCATCATCCTACTTTTTAACAAAAAAATATATGAAATTATGAAAGCCTTTTGTGTGTAAAAATAAAAAGTTTCATTCAATAACGAGATTCATTTAGGTTCTATATTGACCATAAACTAGTGTACTATATTTTTTTTAACTCAACGTAAAAATATTTTAATGTATGGGTATATAATAAAATAATTATATAGATTTAATAAAAGCTAAAAATTAAAATAGTTACTCTTCGACTGAAAAGGTGTACCGAATCTGGCTCGTTATTTCGTTAATGGTTATAATATGTGATTATATATGTGTAAGTTAACTCATGTTACAAGCTGCAATATTTACATTGTGACAAGTTGAAATAAATTCTAACTAATACATTTTGATACAATTAATTTGTTTTCTTTATAAATTAGAGAAGTCTTATTTTAAGAAATTTCAAATTTTTACTGAATTATAAAATTTAATCTCTTGTAAAATATTGTCCCAAAATTTAATTTTAGACTTTATTAAATTAGTCTATATTAAGTTAAATTAGAATTTATATTGTTAAAATACACAAACTTATTTGTATATTGTACAATCATAGGATAGGAAATTATACATATAATTCAAATTAGCAATATAGGTAATAGTTACTGTAATATACTATTTTAAGAAAAATTATAAAATAATTAGTACCTAGATAATGTAATTTCTTCATTTTACGTCTTATTAAAAAATATATATATATTTATTCTTTAGCTTATTATCCAAAATGTAAAAAACATAAAAAAGTATCAATATCCATTGAAATTCCAAATTACTATATGTTTTCATTATAATATAATATGTTTAATATATTTTATAAATAAATCCAAGAATAGTTTTAAATTTCTTTAATGAAAATATTTAGTTTTGGAATCTTATAATATGTAATTTGAGTTATACTAAAGACTGAACCCACAAAAATAATCGTTAATATTCATTATTTTATGTATTATAAATGTATAAGTTAATGAATGAAATAAAATTCAAACCTAAGGTAGATCCAAGTTTGGTGGCAAATGTACCCTTACAAAAACGATGAATAAAACACGTTTTCCCAACAGCTGCATCACCAGCGAATACGATTTTATATGTTCTTTCTGGATCACCGCCAATCATATCATAACTACTTACACTCATCGCACTAGTTGGTGAATGAAATTGTATCATATTGTTTGACTCACGACGACTTGATAAACTCATATCCTCAAATTCTATCTAAAATCAATTATATTATGAGTAAAAACTTATATTGATAAGTGTGATAATAATATAGAATTATATAGAGCAATTCTATATTAATATAGAATCTTATATTCGAAAACGAATTAAATTAATTCATTAATTTAGAACCACACTAAAATTTTATATTTATAAACGATCATAGAAAACGTCAAACGGACAGTTCAAAAAGAAACTCTTAATGTATTTGTATTTATATGCTTATCAAGAAATTGTATGTTTTCTAAATATTTCGACAAATGAATATGAAAGTGGTTATTACAAATAAAAGTAATACAACTTTGTAATAACTTTTATTACAAGGTTTTTAAAAATTGTTTAAATTTAATTTGTCTAAATGCATTATAGTCTTTGATACACTTTTGCGTATTGGATTGATATATTATAATAAAAATGACCTGCAAAAACCTTTTTTTCAAAATCATTTTGAAAAAAAAAGAAACTATGAATATATTACATATATCATATGTGTATATAGCTTTAATGTATGAAAGCTTGATTAAGCAAATAATTAAACTAAAATCAAATTTAAAATGAAATGTTTATATCAACTACTATGACTCATGTTTCATTTTTATAGACATAGAATCGTTTTTAGTTTTACAAAGATAACCTTTGAATTTTCTAATTAAAATAGGTTAAGTCAAGTAATAAAGTACTGACTAATTAGGCCAAACCAATACATATATTAGAAACTTATAATAATATGTTTATTTAATAATTAGATAAGTATATTTTTAAATAAGTAATATATTTGAGGTAGGTGTAACTAATTATTATAATGGTAAAAATATATTATTATTTAAAAATGAAAAATATGTTAATGATAGTTATTTAGTTAATATTTACATCGTCATTACTCATTAGTTTTAAATTTATGGCTCAAAATATAACAAAAAAATAATGGCTGAAATAGTAATGTTTTACGAGGGGTTTTAAATAGGCAATTTTAATAAAGTTCTATGTGATTAAAAATTACTAAAATATATGGTTTATACTGGTCGTAAAAACGTATTATCTTATACATCAAAATTAATTTTAAGAAGGTACTATTAAAATTATTACTAAATTAATGTTAATTATTTCTTAACCAATTAATTTTAACGTTTTTAATTGTTTAGTTTTTATTTATTTATAAACTTTTTTATAAACTTTATATTAGAATATAAATTATTTGTAATTTTGTATTAAATAAAGATTTTAATCTAATCTACAATTTCACATTATAGTTTAAATCTAATCAAACGATTATCCGTAATTTTATATGAAATTATGAAATGTGTATAGGATATTATAGAGGTTTTAATTCTAGAAAGTGACTTGTTAAAATAATAGCTTATTCAAAATCAAAATACGAACTAGAAAATGGTTAAAAATTAATTTATATAATTTAACAATTTATAAAAATAAATACATTAATAAGATTTAAAAATAATTTTTTCATAAAAGTGGGAAAGTTGTGGTTCAGTAAACACAAACATAATAATGTTATACAATTTATTTTCTGAATCCATAGTATCGCATCATTTGAAAAAAATAATTGATTTTACGATAAAATAATACATTTTGTGTATTGCATAAAATTATTTTTCATGTTTTTTTTTCTATCCTCTTTTGTATGTCATATATAAAATATTATAATGTTACGACGGAAATATACACAGTAATAATATAATAATAAATAGATATACCTAATCACATTTTGCATGAACTATACATTGCCTACATTGAACTCCTTAAAACAGTCAGTTAGCAAAACTATTATTTATTCAATCGGTAACTAAATATTTATTTATATAATTATTTTAATTGTAAATTTAATACCGTTTTTGCAGAATGGTAAGGTCCATTAAATGAAGATGCATTTGAAAGCTCATCTTGTAAATCTCTTTGGTAATAATTATTTGATTCTATGAGAGTAGATCGTCCACTATCTGAAACATAATGTATTAAGCAAAAAAAAAAAATGCGAGGAAGGTCGATTTTCGTCCCTTCAGTCCTCGGAGAAATTAGTAGTTTTTATTATAATTAAGATTTAAATGCAACGGCATTGCATTAGAAAATAAACTTCTGAGCGAAACTCAATATATTATACTAACAATCCATTCCAAAATTCTATTACGTAGAGAAATACTGAAAATAAATTTCAAGTCCTTACGATCAGAAGATCAGAAAATCTATCTCAAGGAGTTATCATGAAATAAAAAAAAAATAACTAACAAAACCCGTAATTTTGCTAATTTTTCGCCATTTTTTGGTAGTTTTTCCTCGCCCAAGGAAAAATTTTTGAGAAACTCGAAATATGAGCTAAATAAAGTACCAAGTAGATACAATTTTCTACCGAAAGCATACCCTATTTGCGGTTACCCGACCATTATTTATACCCGAAAAAATGTTTTCAGATTATTAAAAACACATAAAATATTATAATATTCAATTCTACTAAAGATTTTAAATTTAAAAACTTGTAAAAAAATTGTTACATACAATTTTTACAATATTTTGTAAATATATTTAATAGTATATGAGTAGATTTCTATACAATTTTCAAATTGTTAAACTCAAAATTTCATGAAATATTAAACAATTTTTTAAACAATTTCAAAGCTCTATATTTAGCCAGAAAATCAATCAATAAATCCTTAAATTTTACCACGCGTATATATTACTCATATAAGTCCTAAAATTTTTAAGTTCTTACGATCAATACTCAATTAGTTATCACGAAACAAAAAAATTTTAAATAACAAAACCGTAATTTTGCCAATTTCCCACTATATTTTGCTAGTTTTCCTTCTCCCAATGAAAAACTTTTGAGAAATTCGAAAAATGAGCTAAAAAAATTCCAACTAGATTTTACCCGAAAAAATGTTTTTATATATAAAAAAAAATCTTTGCAAAACCAATAATCACGAATAATATAAAACGTATAATATTCGGTAGATGAGTAAAATTATGTTTATAATTTTAAAATGTTACCAATATCATCCATAAGCCTTTTTATAGTATATTGGGCTCCACTTTGTTCTTCAAAAGGGTCGATATTAACTTGTATTCTAATAAATGAAATTACAATGTATACAAGTTATATATATATACGAGTATATTAAATATATTTAAAACATATTTTGTTTATATTATATGATATTGATATGTATTTATCAAAATGTAGATTGTATACACTATTTTTACATACTTATTATTAAACTCTTCACATTTCATTTCGTATTCAGACCGCAATTTTTCCATTTCCGAACGAACTATTGCCAAATTTGATTGCGTATCAAGTAATTTACGTCTCAGTTCTCTCGACTCTTCAATGTTCTCTTCCATATCGCTTTTGTCTACTTTCTTTTGACTTAACACGGTATTTACCTTTATAAAATTTAAATTCTAGTATTTTTAAAGACAATTGTATGATTAATAAATGATTTGTACCTTTTGAAACAATTTTAAATGTGTTTTCAATTCTATTGTTTCGGCTTCCATTTTTTTCATTATTTCTTTTTTTTCAAATTCAAACTTTTCTCTTGCTTCATCTCTAGCTTGAGCTTCGACTTTAGCAACTTGAGCGTCTATTTCTTCTTCTAAACCTCGTAATCTTAAAACATGCGATTGACGCTCCCTAAAAAATATATAAATAAACATGACTTAATTTACTTTTACAATATTTAAATTATAACCTACATGCAGTTACAATGAACATTATTAAATAAACAAATTCATTACCGATTAAACATTTCTTCAAGTTTCTCATTGTCTTCGTGTAATCGTTTAACATCTTGCATCAATGAACTTAAAGCTCCTTCAAAATGTGATATTAGTTCTGTTGATGGACTGCAATTTTGAATTTCCATATACAAGTCTGCTAATTTTTTTCCACTTAAAAGTTAACGAAAACATTAAATTCGTATTTAAAAAAATTATTTATAGATATATTAACTTTACATTTAAAATATTCCACATGTATATTAATTTTGTTTACAGATACTCATTGAGTCATAGATTTAGTATAATAGTAAAATTGTGTCCAAAAATAATATACAATTAAATATATTATTTTCAAAGTTATTATTATAGTTGTTTTATTTTTGTTCATAAAATAATAAAAATGAAGTTTATTAATCAATTAAATACATAAACAACAATGTGATGAAAGTAATTGTTATTTTCTTAATTTTTATTTTTCATTGTTATTTTATAATAATAAAATACTTAAAATTACTTGAAATGTTGAAATTATAAATTGAAATTATTCTATAATAATATTAGAATTGTTTTAATGCAAATACGAACTTAATCATTATGTAGATTATTTTATATATAAAACAAATTGTTTAAATATACATACATAGTTATAAATTAATTTAAATGATTTATAGTGTTTATTGTAATGTTAAAAAATATAAAAATTAGTCCCAGTGACTATTGATTTTTAATCCCCAAAAAATAATAATAAAACAATATAATATATGAGCGAAATAATAAAAGTTATAATATTTTCTATTTTTATTATTATAGTTATAGATATGTATACCTTAATCATTGTTTATTAGTTTCTAGTTATAACATTTGTATTGAAGCAATAATATATTACAGAGCTAATCAATTTAATAATGATACTGTGTAATGACGTGTTTCATAAACCAAACATATGTAATTTTCAACAAATATCACAATAAAATGTGTCAAACAAAGTATATAAGTATATAATAACTAAATAAATTGAAATTTAGAATTAAAATAGTTTACTCTTATAAACCCACACGGCCACACATAAATATTATCTAATAATATGGTGCTCCAATTAATAGTATTAATATAAATATAGGCAGAGATGCATAGTTAGGTAAGTTTAATTTGTATATTATATATTTATATCTATCATAATAGGTACTGTATAAAATATTAAAATGTGTTATATGTTATTTTGATAAAACTTTAAAACTAATAAAATATATACCTACATAGTCCAAAAAAAAAAAATTATTATTGTTAGTTTTTTAAATACAAAAAGTTATATAATCTACTTGTCGAATTACCTTGTATGAAACAATTTCTGTAAGGCCGGTTCTCCAATACCAGACACGAAATTGGCCCAGGCCTGCGAGCTTCTCCTATCTAGTACGTTTCGAGAAGAAGATATTTGATTTGGCTCGGCTTGTTTGGATGGAGACAAAAAGTCTCGAAATCCCCAAGCAAAGTCTTCTAGGCATATTTGTCCGTCGCCATCGCGGTCTAGATCTGAAAATATAACATCAGAATCGCTGTGACCGATATCAAATTTTGCGCACAATTCTTGAAACTCGACCGGCCCTATTTTTCCTTCGCCATTCCGATCGCACTCGTGAAACAAGTCTTCCAAGTGAACATCGCTCATGATGATGCTTCGAAACTTTTTCTCCTCGGAAAATTCGTATTTTTTGTCAATATAAATGACCTCCTTTGCGTGCTACATTATACATTTTGTATAATTACTGACTAATATGTGTCATTATAACGAAAACTAAACTTAGGACGAACAACACGTACACGGTAATCATATTAATATATCTTATCAACTGTTGACATATGTATATTATATACCAACACCTAATATTAAAATGTAACAAGATGTTCAAAATAAGTTTAAAAAACAAAACAAAATCACATATCTCATCACAAAATACTGTAAGTTGTTGCGCAATATATAATTTTTAGAGAACTATTTTAAATCCACAATCGATTTGGTCTATCAGACAATGCGACGTCATGTACCTATTTGTTCATAAACGCATGTTGTATAAGCTGTTTAAACATTGCATGAATCGTTGTATAAATAGTATCGAATTTGTATTTTACATAATATACTTAATAATCAAAATAAAACGTTGACAAAATGAATATATTATTATCAATATTATAAATATTTATTATTAAAATGAACGATATCAATAATGTCAATTTTAACATTAATTTAATGTATAAAGATTTCTTAGTCAAACCTAAATAAATATTATCGTATAATTGATACCTATATTTTATTAAATTATAATATAGGCTTTAATTTTTATTGATATCTATATTATATATTATAAATTGATATTTATACTATATATTGGTATAAAAAATGTAATTTTCTCTTAATCGTTATTTCATTAATGATTAATAAATCTTACCTTAATACTAATACCTACTTAATACCTAATCACCAAATACCTAAAACTACGTAAATTTAAATAGTATCAGGAAACCGATAGTGTAATAAAATCTTCTTCGTCCTTTTGATACTCTAAAAAGATATTATTATTATTTTAATTTAAAACAAGAACAAATCATCGTATTTGGAAAAACGACTCAAAGCTTAGTAATAACTCGTAGGTATATAAAATGTATATATATTTTTAATTTAGTAAAATAATGATTTATTAACTAAAAAAATGTAGTAAGTATTTCACATTTCCATAATTTTAGAAGTTCCAATTAAAAATAGATATATCTATAAACTAAAAAAAACTCGAGTTTATACGTACATTTTTGTATTAATCGAAGAATAACCGAGAAATCAATTTCATCAAAAAATTAATTAACGCAATATTTTACCGCTTTTCATAAATTTTGATTGTTTTTTCCGTTTAAAAATATTATTGGTAAATTTAAAAAAATGTCCTTTAAAGTAGATACTATATCCAGGATTATATCTACACAAAACTCTCTATCAGAAACTTAATTATTAAGCGATCAGTCTATGTCAAAAAATATTTCCAAAATAGTGTTATCTTATATAAAAAAGCGGACATTATTATTAAACCAGTAAATTACTTATTTAAATCAAATCTAAAATAAAACTACAAATCATTGTAAAACCAATACAATTAATCAAAATAATACCGTTCTCGGAAATATTTTAAAATGTTTATATAGGTAGGTACAGGGCCGGATTTGGTGGGATGGGGGGGGGGGTGTAGCACCTTCACAACCATTTCTATTATTTCAATCGGCATTGTTTTAATCAGCAAATTTGACATTTTGGAATCTAGTAGCCAAATATTTTGAATTAAGTTGGCAATTATTGCATAAAACATTTTTTCAAACAAATTGGAAAAAAGACCTTTTTTTTGCTTATTTACACGTTTTGAAACATCATTAAAAGTATTTGTAGTCGATACATTTCTACAATTTCTACAATTACATTTCTACATCCCCTTCCACCATTAATATTTTTTAGCGCTGGCCATGGGTAGGTATACGCTATTATATTAATTATTAACTGATAATATTGGTATATTATAATTTATATTTTAAAATAGCCAATAGGCGTGCATAAAAACTAACTTACGTTAATCGATTTAATGATATTATTAATAATTATAATAATAATTTTAAATGATATATCCTATAACAATACTATTATAATTTCCAATTTTAACTTAGATTATTTCACTAAATATATTTACAATATAATATTAATATTTCATATATAAAATCCATTCTAAGGACATTATTAATAGTCAAATCTTTTAAAATATTACTACAGCATTATTCAAAGTTCATGATATCAGGTAATATAAAAATATATAAATGTGAAATTAAAACACAAAATACTAACAAAAAAATGAGTGAATAATAAAACAAAAAGTTATATTCAATTGTATAGTTTGATTTTCAGTTCAGATTATATAAGTATATAAAATATATATATATATATCGGATTATATAGTAACCTTGAAAAGCATAACAATTCGCAGTTGACAGTTACAGTACAATTATTTATTTTCATATAATTATATGCAAATTTTATCCCAAAACGTAACATATATATTGTAGGTAAATATTATTTATAGTTTTTACTTTTTTTAAATTTTAAATACAAATTTTACAATATACATTTTAAATTTAAACTATAATCAAAACTAACTTCGCTTGACATTTATATAATTTGTCTTCGTAATATTATTGCGAATTCCTAGATATAAAAATACATTGTTTATTTCATTATTAATGATGTCGATGCATCTTCCCACGATTTTTTTACTTCGTCATAACATGACTAATTTACATGACTAATTTTACAATATCATTGTAGTTAAAACCAAACAGCTTCATGAATACTGAATACTACAGTATTCTTATTAAATTTAATATTTTATTTCCAAATACATTTACTATACAATTTATAATTTGATAATTATATAATTATATAATTATATAATTTTGTATTTATAAGTTAATCAAATTATTAAATTTTACTGTAGGAAAATGATAAATTATCCTGTTGGAAAAATGTTTCTAATAAGTACCTAAAGCTCTGTTTACTGCCATTTTTAATATTGTGTTTAAGTTTAGTGTTTATGAAAATATATTATAAAATTTAATTTTAATTTTTGACGATTATTTATATATAGATATTTAAGGTATTTTATATTACAATAAAAGTTGTTGTACGAAAAAACTGACCTTGATTTTAAATGTCATGTCTTAATTTACGAACAAATATAATTTTAAAATATTATATTGATAGGTAAAAATTGTAATATTTTAAATTTTTAACGTAATTAAATATAAACAATTTTAAAACATAAGTTTGATTTATGGTGAAATTTTAAATTTCATACCAACCAATATGAAATGACATGATATTTTTATGTTTCTTTAAAACCTTTGAGGAAACATATAATAATAATGAAATACTACAAAATTATGTGCTAAAATAAATGAAACGGATATAAAATGTAGTCCAACTCAGTTCTTATATATTTTATTGACAAAAATTCGTGTTATTTATAACAAATATTATATAAAAACATTATTCATGTATAAATGATAAAATTCAGTACCTACCTAATAGGTACCTAATAATTTGCATTAATTGAATTATAGGTGTTAAATACCCGATATAGGTTATAACTTTAAGTATACCAATACAAAATTATATTATAACAAAATTGACATTGAAAAACATATTAATATGTCAACAATGCAATGGTAGCGGTTTATTGCAATAAGGTCACATGTTGTATTTAGACAACAGATAAGTTAGGTTATAACACGTATTACGATCTATAAAATATTGACGGATGCAAATATTATATAATGAAATATAAATGCAGCAGCACTAACATAGTTATTATTTATTACTTGTAAGTATAGGTAACAGTGTACAATTATTTAAAAAATGCTATCTGTAGGCGTCATTTATGTAAAATGATTTTATCTCATTAATTACTTTTATTGTTTGAAGAAATAAATTATAAAATAATTTGGTACTTATAAATTATTTATCTTGAATAATGTTGGTTTACTTTTTAAAAAATAATACCGAATATGTATTTACGAATTACGGTATAATTATTACTATAATTGTATACCTACCTAAACGTCCTAAATGCGCAGTTTAAAAACATAATATATTCAGTAGTGATCAGTAGCGTATTTAGAATTTTGTCAAAGTGGGGGATATGGAATGTCAATATTTCATTGACCAATATGAAGCCTCCCATCCTCTCACCATCGTAAACAATTCGTGTTAGGTTAGCAATTTCGATATTCTAATTTTCTTTAATTTCGTATTCTTATAGGTAGTTATACAAAATAATTTATTTTATATCCAGTTTACGAAAAATATCATTATAAAAAATAGGTCAAGAGAGGGAATTTATCCCCCATATCCCCCCCCCCCCCTTAAATACGCCACTGATAATGTTCTCATAGAGTATACTCCATATACAACGTATACTCTCGAGTTTTTATTAAACAATCATGGGTATACTATGACATATACTCTTAAAGTCTTAAACTAATCGTATAACGAAAAGAAATATTTTTATATTTAAAATTTATATATATATTTGTTAGATTTTTTTGTAATTACATATTGAATTCTACACTGTTATATTTTTATATAGTAATTTATAGTGGTTTGTGACTTATACCTATATATTAAGATTGTATATTATAGTTGTCATTAACAGAAATTCGATGTAGGTAGGTAATAAGAGATAGGAAATATACCTACTATAAAAATATAAAAATATAAAATATTTATTAATAATATAGAGATATTTAAAATTGAAAATTCAATAATAATTAAATTAATTTTTTTTTTAATTAACATTAAAAATTACCAGTGGCATAATTATAAAAAAAATGTCGGGGGTCCAAAATTTTATTAGAATATAATAATGTATACATTTAAATATACCTATATATTTTATATTAGTTCAATTAATATTATATATAAAATGAAATAAACTACATTATTATATTAATTAAATAATATAAATACTGAAAACTATTCACAAAAATAAGGAAAAATTGTAGGTCTATGGGGGGGGGAGTCCAGTACCCTTGGACTCTCCCCGTAAATACCCCACTGCAAATTAAAATAGGTAACCTATGTGTATTTATTCGTTTTAATCCATTATTAGCTTAGGTATATAATCTTAATAGTATTCGGTATAGACAATATAGAGACTAGTATTTTATAATTCTAATCATTAGTCGTTATTTTTGAAAAGTAAAATGATTAATACTTATTTAACAAATAAAATTAGTTTATAATATTAAACTAATTAAATATTTTAAACGTAGAAACAAATATTTTCTTAAGAATCTCTGCAGTCATGCGAGTCAATAAAGTCCAATAATGTGTACCTTATACCTACTTAGCATATTATATAGGTATTATAACATAATCACATTCTTAGTCATGATTATTTTTAAGATTCAATGCTCATGTTATCTAATTAACTGTATTATATACTGTACTGTACTGTATTATATACTGTTGTGAGTATATACTCACAACTAACATATCATAATTTATAATGTAGTTATAGACTTTTCTTCATTAAGTACTTGCCTATATGTTTTAAACAAACATAAAGAAACGATTACACAAATTAAACGCATATTAATATAATTGATTACGTATTTATTATTTCATATCCTACCTATCATGAGGTAGGTAGTAGCCAGTAAGTACTCATCGCTCATTAATCCTTCAATTGGATGTTAATTTTTATTAGTATTAATAATTAAACTTTATTTAAAGTATAATACTTTAAATTTGTATATAAAATACATTTTAAAAGTTTAACTGACATTTTTTTTAGGTTAACCTACATACTCACGTCTCACCTTTAATTATACTAGGTATATATGAGTACATTCTATTCATTCTACTTAAGAAGGCTAGCTATATGTACCGACCATACGACTATCGTAATAATATCGACTACTGAACAATAATATAAATATTGTGCTTTATTAGATTTTAAGAATTTAGAATTTAAAATTTTAAAGTACCTTTTTAAGTAGGTATTTGGTATCTATTATTTCCTTTATCTTAACGTACACGGTACACCTTAGTTAAAACATATTAAATTCACTGCTGTGTTATAACTTATATAAGTATCCTTTAGAGAATATACTTTACAACTTTGATTGATTGTTTTTGTTTCATTTTTAAACAAGTGTGATAGAGATGAGGGTATTAGGTAAAGGTAATATATTCTACTCAAAACTGTACTATTGACTATGAATAAGGATACTTACTATACATTTATTAGTTTAAGTAAAATTTTTAAATAATATAGTTATTAATTAGAAATAATATTTTAAAAAAGTTTTCTAAATAATTTATATACATATATATTTTGTATTTGAAATTCGATTTTATATTATTTATCTAAATTATATTAAGCTACGTTACATTACGTTAAATTATATTTAGCTACCTACACTAATGTACTATTTACTATGTTACTATTACTTATTACTATCCATTTATTTATGATTAATAAAAACTAAAGTAATAACAAAGAAAATTTTGATAAATATTAATATCGTATATGTATTATATTCTGAGCAAAGCGAGAAATGTATTGGTTTTACAAAGATGTTTTCTTTTGTGTCTGAAAACATATTTTCGGGGAAAAATAATGGTCCAATTACCACAAATAGGTATACTTTCAGTAAAAAATTACATCACTTGATCCTTTATTCAACTCATTTTTTCAAATTTCTTAAAAGTTTTTCCTTGTGAGAAAAAAAACTATCAAAAAATAACGGAAAAACGAGCCAATTCACGGAAATCGTAATTTTACGAAATTTATTTTAGATTTTTCATAACTAATACAATTTTGTACCTCATGACTTGAAAAATTGTTGATCGTTTTCATAAATAGTCTACATAGGAAATTAAATTTTGGAACGGATAAATTGATTTTATGACTGAATATAGAACTTTAAAATTTATTCAATACTGTAATTTTTTCTCAAAAATGTTTAACATTACCTGCAATTATGGGTTTAAAAGTTTGAAAATTGTATAAAAGCATAATATAATTGTATACTACTTAATCTAAAAAGATTTTGAAAATCGTAATTTTTTTTATTTTAAACGTCTTCAAACTGTTTTTAGTAAAAAATTTTGAGTATTCTCATAAGAAGTTTACACATATGGTAAGATTTTGGAACGGATTATCAGTATAATATAATATATTATAATGTATATCTGACTGAGTTTCGCTCAGAATCGTTGGACTCTAACTCTTTGGAGACAACAGAATCATAATAAGTGACCTTTTAGGATGTTTACCGTAGATATAAATTTGGAAATGAAATGGGGAACTACTTTTTACTCAAAAAAATTGAATTTTTTTTATTATTCTTTGACATGAAATCCATGTATACTCTACCTATATCAAATCGTAATATTAAATTAATAAAGACTCATTAACTATATATTTATTAAAAATTTAGCAACTCTTAATGGCTGGTACCTTGTAGCCTTATAGGAAAGTAGGTATCAGCAATAAATTATATAGGTATCATAGCTCTACACTATTTTACTGCACCTATCAAGAAGTAATAACTATAGGTATTATATCTAGTCAAATATGTATGGTCAATATCCAATATTCCAATATTACGTAGGTATTACATATCAATTATATTAAGTATATAAAATATATTATAATATGCATATATTATACGATACGTTATCTTTTACTGTTTACATTAAATATATACTTCCAAAGTCCTAATCTAACCTAACCTAGAGCCAAATAACAAATAAATAATTTCTTATTAGTATAGATACTGACATAAACCAAGCACTGATTACGAGTAAACTATGGACAGATTATCTGTATATAGACCACATGGTGTATATATAAATTATAAATTCTTGACCTATATAATATTCCGGTAGTCACAAAAAACTTTTATTACCTAGGTACTTTAAAATTTATTTATAGAATTTAGATATTAGTTACTACACCTTGAAAATAAATTATAATATATATATATAGTTTATTTAAATATTACATATTTTAACTATAAGAAGTTGTTTTAATGCATTGTCACTAACAATAGGTAGTCGATTATATAGTGCTTTTTATTGGTAATTAAATTTGTAAATACTATTGAATAATTAAAGAATGTTTTTATTTCGAAAAAAAAATTGTTATGTAGGTATATTTATAATGTTTATAATTTTATATAACTTAAATAAAGTTATTAAACAAATATTTTTAATTTTAAATAGAAAATACTTTTTTTAAAACTGTGGTCCTTATTTATGAATTTCGACTTTAGAGTAAGTACGGATATGGCAAAGTTCTAATGTACCTTTTTATATTATATTATAATATAAAAATATGAATATATGTGCAATACCTTTGATAGTTTAATACTTCAATACTTAATATTTTCAACAATTTATTTGTAAACAGAGATTTTTCATCATTCTCGTAATAAAAAAAACGAGAAGGTCGATTTATTTTGCCCCTTCGGTCATCGGAGAAATTAGTGGTTTATTATAATTAAGATGTACCTAATGCAATGATATTGTATTCAAAAATACGATTCTGAGCGAAACCCATTCGAATATGCAATATACTATACTGATTATAAATTCCATAATTTTACAATGAGTATAAACTACTTATATGAATATTCAAAAAAAAAAAATTCAAATCTCTACGTTTAAAACTGAATTAGTTGTCACAAAATAGTTAAATTAAAATTAACGGAAAACGTAATTTCGTCGATTTTCCGTCATTTTTTGGTAATTTTTTTTCTCCCAATGAAAAACTCCAAAAATGAGCTTAATATAGTACTAATTAGATGCAATTTCTAACCGGAAGCATACCTTAATTTTGGTAATCAGACCATTATTTCTACCCAAAAAGGTGTCTTCAGAAATAAAAAATAAAAATAAACAAAACAATTGTTTGGACATAAATGACATATCATGCGTGGTAGCAGTGGCGCCGAAGTCCATATTTAAAATTTTGTTTTAGAGCTTAGAGGTCAGTATTTATCTGAGTGGAATATGATCCGGCGATTGTAACTAATAAAAACTAATTATAAAAGAAATAACAGAAACAACAGAAATTAAAAAAAATAGTTTAAATGTTTAATAGATTTAAAAGCTGAAGAATTTAGGATTAGAGCTTGTAGGTAAAAAGTATAGAAGAGTTATCTTATTGTAATTTCAACTAATTTGTAAGGGTGGATGGATGGATAATTACAGGTAATTTTGCCACTCATATAATTTTGTACTTGAGCGACATTGGTTTTAAAAAACAGTAGATACCAGAATAACAAAACATAACAAACACGCCAAGTACAAATGTATGATTTAAGTAGGTAGTGATAAATAATAAATAAAAAAATGAATGTAAATATAAAAGTATTTAAAAAATTAATACAACAAATCAGTTTATATTTTATTTTTATTCTTGAAAAAAAAAAAAAATTAAATGGTCCGCGACATTTTTTTTTTTTAAGTGGTCTTAGTGTTCAAAAGGTTGGGAACCAGTGGCGTACTTATGGGCGAGGTCGAATGGTTTTAAACCCCTGAAAAATATTTTGTCACCTGTTTTAAATTTTGCATTATAATGTACCTATACAGATATAAAACATGTTTTTTTTTTGCAATTTATTTTGTTATGTTATAAAATCGCGTAAGATGGGGGGGAAGTGTTAGGCTTCGAAAGCTTCTATAAAAAAAAAATCTGTACTCGCTATTAACGCCTCTGTTGGGAACCACTGTTATACAAAGTATATTGTTTTTTATAATGTTCGGTAGGTATACGGTATAATATAATATTATTACCTACACCTGAATAATATTAAGTATATTGTTTCAAAAAACGAATGTTTAAGTTCGAACGTACCGGTACATACTTATTCAGCATAAATATTTCAAATTTCAATTTCTCAAAAATGGGTTGCGCATATGTCAATACATATTTACATAATATTAAGTTTGTTAAATACATTTTTACGATCACACGTATAATTTATAATAATATGTACGAGTACAACCTGTAGAGTAATATTAGATACAGTCGAATACTCGTAACCAGGCCTGTATTTATGGTGGGGGGTGGGTGGCAGGGTGGGCAATTGCCCCTCCTGGTGGAACGTTTATTTTTGGGGTCGGTAAATTTGTATGAATTTATTTTTTGTGTTTAGGTATAATTTAATAATTATGATTTATAAATCATAATTAAGTAAAATGTTTTTTGTCATAATATATATATATATATAAATAAGTTATTGTTGGTTCATAGTTGTATATCGAAAACGTGATATATTTATGGGTTATTTCACTCAACTTAATATGTGTGTGCCTAATACGTATTATTTAATATTATTCAGTAGTTGTATAATGCGTGAAAAAGTCTTCAATTAAAGTACCAAAGTGATTTTTTATTATAAAATATTTAATATTAAAATGGTAAATATTTATCAAATTTGTTATTGGTATATGATCAAATAACAATAATTCAATAATCGGTATTTGGTAATAATATTGATACCCACTCATAAAAGCTAAGTCTTCAATAAAAAAAAAAAAAAAAAAAGGGGGAGGCGGAATTATAAAATTCCACAGGGCGCCAAAATTCTAAATATGACCCTGCTCGTAACTCGTACGAGAGTAATAGCGAATATATTATAGATGTTAATAGAGCAGAATTATGCGGATCGTATAATCACGAGCGAAACGTAAAGATAAAAATGTTGTTTTCGCGTACTTACACGCAGTGCAAACAAAACAAAATTAAATCGATAAAACGCGCGTAGTTTCTATCGTACGAATTCGTAATAGTAGCAAGAAGTGTGCACACGTTCGGCGAGCGGTGAAGGAAAAAGAAAAGTAGGTAAATAAGTTTGAATAATGTGAAAAAAAAAAAACAAAAATTGACATTGAGCCGGCTGCCGCCGCCGCCGCAGGGTGCGCGGACTACGCTATCTAGCGTCCGACCACAGCCGACTGTGGTGGTGGCTTTAGCCTTGGCACGACGGCGGTCCCGCTAAAACAACATCGATAAAACTAAATTATTATTACCATTGAGATACCGTGAAAAGTACATTTTAGTGGGAAAAAAATCAAGTAATAAAATCTGCGGTCGGCACGCGGACGAACGCCGAACAAACGAACGCGCAACGTCGATTGATTTTCACCAGTTTCTTTTTATTTATTAAAACCGGGGAATTCATGTTATAAAAATTCCCGTCGAACGAATGAAGATAGTTTTATTACTATACGTATCGCTCGCGCATCTCCGCTATCATCGCGACACACAAAACACAATATAATATTATCGACTTGAAAATTTACATAATTGATAAGACGTCCAATACGCCAATACGCGTGCGCGCGCGCGCCCCCGGAGTAGAGTGGGTGTCTGCGCTATCTTAGCCGCTGCGGACTGCGGTGTGTGTATTTAACATACCTATCTATTGGCTATTATTATTATTATTATTATTGAATTAGATAGATTTAATAATTAATAATATAGATATTGTATATAAATATTATACGCCAGTCCAAGTTAAAAACCGTGTTTACACGACGACGTGCGTGCTGACCGTCTAGTTGTGTTTGTGTGAGTGACCCGTGTCTGCCAGCCACTATTGTTGCGGTCTACGTTCAATTTGAAATAATTCACTTCGGGTCTTCGGCAATACCTCTACATATAGTATATTGATTATTAGTGTTCTTTTCGTTTTTAAATAATAAAACGTTTTTCAATCGTCCTCGTGTACACCTCCTACTTAACTATTTACCGTTACGGTTTGGAGGACACTCGTTTATACTAACTGTTCGAATAAAATTGTCATAAAGGTCGTAGTCACAGACTCGTTAACGAACGTGGTGCTCTCGTTTTTCGGTGTTCTCCGGTCGTTATCCTGTCTCGCGTTTTATGTCTTTTTTTTGAACGCAATCACCGTTGATCAGTGTATTTGTTGGTGAACAATCACCATCGTCTACGGACGTCCCACTGTAATATGTCTGTAGCCGTTTTGACTGCTGTCGCAGTTTTCCTTATTATTCTGTTCCGCATACTCAACGTATCCAGCCAACCTCAAAAACCTGCTTTCTTTTGCAAAGACAAAGAGTTCCTCAACAGAGTCCTTAAGTTTGCACCACAACTCGAAGAGCCGTAAGTACTATATTTTTTAACCCTACCTTGTTACAACTGTAATAAATAAAAAAAAATCCATGATAATGCTTACTGATTTTATTCATCAACATTTTAGACCGGAAAGATATCAAAATAAATTTGATTAAATTCACATTCCTACCACAAATTAAGATATACTTTAATTAAGCATATTTTAATGTATGAATTGTGTTATCTGTTTAGCTAATATAATAATAATTGTAACAATTTCCCTTGATACTTAAATTTCAATTAAGATAAGTAACTTTAAATTACTGAAATTAATGGGTAATATTAATCTTCTCCTCTTCAATAAAATTGCTTATTGCCATTAATTATTATTACTACTAGTTATTATTAAAAGTAATATTATTATTAATAAATACTTTTTAATTTAATTTCAATTAATAAAAATAAGTACATAAGTATTTACTTTTCAAATTATAGTTGCCATTATATTTATTATAATACTTTTTTTCATTTTCATTATTAATAATCATGCTATTACTTTAAGTAGTATCTATTAGTAATATAAATTTGTGTTTAATGATCAATGCTGAATTGTTTGCATTTTTGATTGTCTGTCAAAATTATAAATCAATTAAAAATAAAAATGTTAAATGTGCTTAAGCACCTAACTGCACATTCCACTTGCTCGATAAAAAAAGCTAATCATATGTTAAACTACTTAAAGTTACCTAATTATAATAAAAAAAATTACTGCTGATAATATGTATTATCTACCTAGGTTAAAATTTAGGTACCTATATATTTTAAGACTATTGTTTCTTATTTAAGAATTATTTATCTTTTGTAGCAAAATGTAAATTAATATTATATTCAATAATATGATTTTCTTTTATATTTGTATCAAGTTTACTTTTACCTACATAAGTACTTGAGTTTTTAATATTACTATTTTCTTATGTATTTTTTTTTCTTAGTTTGGATGTTGTACAGTTGTACATCTATAAAACTAATTATATAATATACAGTGTGTTTCCTTTTAAAAATAATACAAAATATTTCTGTCCCTTTGGATTGAAATAAAGTTTTTAGGAAGAGCTAAGGAATTCTGAAATACACATTTAAATAATAATTATTTATTACAAAAAATATTAACAAAAATTTAGATAATTTAAAATATAACTTTACTAAATATATAAACAAATATAGAGAGCATACCTACTTATTTTTAATAGGATGGTGTCGGAATTAAATTATATATTTTATCATATTTTAATTATCTAGTTAGTAATTTAATTTTTAATAATTATGATTAGAAACCGAATTTATATGCATTTAAAAATCTAAATACAAGATGTTTTTATACTCTATTATTTTGTTAAAATAATCTTTTATATGCATACATATTCTTTTTTGATGTTCATGAAAATGTATTAAATATTGAAAAAATAAATTAAAGTTATAATTTATAATAGTTATATTTTATATATTTAAAATACAACCTTATGACTTCAAAAAAAAAAAAAAAAATTAACAACATGTTTTGAATAATAAATAATTCAATTTCTTATCTACATTTTGTAAAAATACATATACATTAGTAAATAAGTATTAAATTAGGTATCACATTTGTTTGTTAAATAATATATGTATGTATAGGTTAGGTTATCTATTGTATGCACTAATAGTTAAAAATGCCAAAATCCCCTTAATATTCATTTATATGTAAAATATGATTTTGTTTATGAAATTAGTTCAATCAGGATCCTCGTTTTAGTGCATACATTCAGTATGCAAATACATATAATTCCGATCTCTACACATAATTAATGTCATTTTATATATTATTATTATTATTATTATAATGTATCTAAAGGTGTATTTAGGAGTTTTTAAGGGAGGGCTATGGATTTAAGTACTACACAAAAATTATAATATGACGTACATAAAATATTTATTAAAAAAAAGTCGATCTATTCCCCATATATTGTCTTCTTAGTTCTGAACATACACATTGTCATAAATTTACTATGGATCTTGGTTTAAGCTCTCCCATAAAAAAAAGATTAAGGTGATATGTTGTAAAGCATTGAGAGTATTGAAGTTAATTATGTGATTGGCCAAAGATTTTGTACTTAATCTTCAATAAAGCTTTTATATTTTTCTATTGTTCAACCTATACTGTATACTTGGGATCCGTATACAGCTGATAATGTTTACCAGGTTGATTTTTTAATCCTGCAGATATTTTTTGGATATTACTTGACTACCCCATGATTACGCTTCTATTGCCAACCAGTTTGTTTTAGACGTATTAGCTAATCACAGGCGCTGTATTAGTGCTAATTTTTTTTTTATTATTGTTGATTTACTGGCTTTACTTTCTTTGTTAAAATTTAAAGTTTCCTAACGTTTATTTCGTTCTAGTCCTATGTTTCACATCCTTCTAAGTGCCACCAATTACATGAAACATGAACCCATTGTACATTTGATGTCAATTGCCAATACAGACTCCTCATTTAGTTTTCAGTTAATTTTTATGTTCATTTATAATTTTTGTTGTATAATGTATATACCTAGCGTACCTAGGTATTTAATAATGTGTAAAAGGGTATATTGCTTGTTTATATTGTAATAAATAAATAAATACATAATACAAAACTTTTACTTACTCAAAATGTTCTTTCCTGTTGTAGGTGTTCATTAAAAATATTCATTTTATACATAATTTAATCCTTACATTAATATTTAATGAATTACTTACTTTTTATTTATTTTATTTAAAATATAAAAAATTTAAGTATATATTTATAATATTATAATATTTAGTTTGTATAAGTACAATCACAATAATTTATAGTATATATTGATCTATTTTTAATTACCTAATATATTAAATTATGAAATAAATATCTATATTAAATATTATAAGCAAAAAACTATTTTGCCAATAGTAAATTAAATATTATTGTAAAGTAGCATATGTAAATAGATATTTTCCTCAAAATTTAACAATTAAATATATTTGATAAATATACACTTTTAAGAGTATGATAAATAATAAAGTATTGCAATATGTTTTCATAAATTACATGAAAATAAATTTAACAAATGTTTAAGTAAAATAAATTGACAATTGAATAAAAACACATGTTTGGTAGGTACTTTTTTAGTTTATTTTATTATTATAAATTTTAATACAAAAACGTGTTTGACATAATTTTTTTTATAATTATTAACTAATGGTTAATATGACTTAGGTATATTGTTATATGCATACAATTGGTATATTGTGTACCTATAATTATATATTGAAAGAAATTCAAATGTTAACTTTGGACAAATTTGTATTTTTTTAATTGAATACAAAGTTTCTATAGAATTGTATCAAATAAACGTATATGAATAAAATATATGCATTAAAAGTTATGTTATCATTAAAACTGTCTACATTCACTAAATATTACTTAGTGAATTACATAAAAAATAAATAATAGTAATAACACTTATTTTAAGAAGTGTAATATTATGCACATGGGCATGTTTGTATAATACGTAACAGCTCAATTGTCTAAATTAAATCAATAATTGCATATTAAAATATAAAATACATTCATTCAACAGATACATGATATATTTTTCAAATTCATCAATAGCATCATCAAATTGATTATTTATAATATTACTTAACATATTTGATATAATTGACATTTTTTCTTTTTTTTTTCTTGAAGAATACATGATGGTGCATAGACAAGAGACAAACAATAATTACATGAACTTTTTGTGTGATTATATGAATTAATAATAGTACAATAATAAAAAAAGAAAGAAAAAACTACTACTTATGTTCGTAATAATATATTTCGTTAATCGTATCAAGAATTAAATTACTTAACAGTACCTACTTATACATATTTTATACAAAATATATATTGTATATTCAAAAATTATATAGCTTTACATAAGTAAACCTACAGTTTATAGTACCCAGAAAGAATTTATTAATTTAAATTATTTAACAGTATATTTCTATGCCAGACAATAAAGTGATTTATTGACCATAATTTTATCATACTTTTAAATTTAATCTTAATTTAATGTTTTTATACAAAAAATATTATTATTTCAGATATGTGCCTACTAGGTTATGGGGATTCAGTGGTCATGTCCAAACTATTTTATATAGTGTTTTTGGTCGAGTAAGATGCCCATGCCCCAAAGGAGATAGAAGGTTCTTAATACTAGACGATGGAACTACTCTTACTTATGATTTGTTTAAACCTAATTTCAATGATCCAGAACTAGGTATATTCATAAAAACCATTAATTATATTATTAAATTTATATGTTAAATAATTATTTTTAGAAGATATTACTGTAGTTGTAATTCCTGGAATTTGTAACTCATCAGAAAGTGATTATATTCGAACATTTGTAAACTATACTCAAAATCAAGGCTATAGATGTGCAGTTCTTAATCACGTTGGAGCTTTGCATAATGTACCAGTTACCGCTTCAAGAATATTCACTTATGGTAAACATATTTTGATATTATTTGATTTAATTTTAAACAATTGATATTTACACATAATTTTTTTTTTAAATAATATACTCATGTTTATAGTTTATTCATTTTTTTAATGTTTGTGTACTAATTATTTAAATTGAAAAATTAAAAAATATCATATCAACATATTAATAATATATTTCAGGACACACAGATGATCTACATGTGATGCTTTGTAATTTATCAGAACATTATCCAAATACTAAAATTATTATCATTGGTTACAGTATGGGAGGTAACTTGGTTACTAAATATCTTGGAGAATCTCGTAAAAATAGACCTAATAGTGTTATTGCAGGAATATCTATTTGTCAACCTTATGATGCTTTAAAGTAAGAATCATTAATGATAAGCATAATTTATTCATTACTATAACATCAATAACAATTATAATTGTTTTTAAACATTTGTAATTAATAATACTTATAAACTAGTATACTAATATTTAATTTTTTAATTTTATATTTAAATCTAAATATATGTTTTACACGTGTAAAACAATAATTTCAATAATCATATAAAATATATATTTAATAACTATTTATTGTTTAGTTTATAATTGGTAAACATATTTCTTTTACTAAGGTACTCAGAGACAACACTTTTACATATCTAATGTTTTATGAGATTAATTAAGTAGGGTTTAAATCTCTACATAATTTTTCTTTCATCTTCTCATAAAATGAATAGTGAAAGGATTTGAGTTCTCTGATTTGAAAACATTTTTATAAAATAGAATTTATAGTTGTTTCAAAGATGGTTGTTATGTAAAATCTGTAAGAAGTATATAATTTAGTCTTTAAATGTGTATGTTATATCTGTCCACTCTTGCTAAAAATTTTATTTAGTATTAACTATTAAGTCTAAATAACAAATAAAATTTGATTAAGTAGGAAAATTTTGTGAGAATTTTTAGTTTTAATTTTATTTTCCATTTATAACTTGAGAATAATAAAATGAAATTTAATTTAGATGTTTTTGGAAATGAAGATTATTACTTAATAGATGGTTTACAGAAATTTAAATTACTCTATTATTGACAAATTTTGCTTTAGATGTATCTGGAGTATTACAATTTTTAATCTGTTAAATATAATTTAAATAAATTATGAGGAATATAGTGTACCTCTGGGTGCCATTACTATTGTAGGAATACTACTTTCTAATATTTTTTTCTATAAATGTTAATAGAATAATAATATATACTTTAAAAAAGTAAACATTAAAGTTTACATAAAATTATTACTCATAAAATGTATTAATTATAGAATAATTTAAATTTGAGTGTTAATAATTTTAAATAGATAAAATTTAACTTTTATTAAGAAATAAACTAAGTTATAAAATAATACTTTTCATTTGAAAATACATATTTTTAAAATATTCACTTTTATATTTTATATAATATGTTATAGTCAAAGAATGAAATTTGGTATTATAACTAAATATCAAAGCAATGTGTGTATTTCTGAGCTATTCTTATTAGTTATTAAGTTCTTCTATAAATTAGATAAGTTGACTAGTTATTTTAATGTAATGTAACAATATTAATATATACAATGCTTATGTTTTAGCAGGAAATGTAAATCATTTGCTGTGATTAAAGTTATGATCATGTAAACTAGGACATAAAACCAATTTTGCTTATCAAATTGTCACAAAGCAATTGTATAATGCAAATGTTATTTATATATATAAAATAAATGTTATTTTTTATTTTTGTGAAATCAAAATACATATGACATATAATATATACCAAGATAAAAGTAAATTATGTTCACAATGCATATATTATTATGTATATTATATACTGTGTGTACACAAAAACAGGGAACCATAAAACTTGATTATTAGACCATTAATTTTTCTGATTTACAATATTTTTTACTTGTGTACTCTGCATGTATGAAAAAATGACCAAATGAAAACTATTTTAAATATCAAAATTTAAATTATTCTAATATAATCAATTATATTGTTATTTCTTCATAACTTTGTAAATAATAGCGCTAAAGGTGTAAAATTTTTGCATAATATATTATATTACCATAAAGACAAAAACATATTTTCTATTGACTTTTAAATTATTTATAGAAATGTCAAACTAATTGATTAACTTAAGAAGTAGTTCTAGATTAAATATTATGTATAGTATTAATAATAAGATAATTAATAATAAAAATGTAGGAGTAATTACAATATACAATAAAATATAATTTTAGGGTAAATACAGTGTTTAATACACTATAAAATAACTTTAAAACAATGACCAAAATAAAGCAAGCAAATAAGAAACAGTTTAATACAATTTATGTTTGCTAGACTGAACAACTAAAACTACAATGACATAATTTTACTTGTAATAAATACTAACCAGAAAATAGGTAATACAATTTTATTAATATAACCATGTTCAATGTTCAATTTAACTTGGGTAGACAATAAAACTAGAAATTATTCAATAATCAACAATAAGAAATTTAATAATTCCCTTTACAGGAAATAAGCTAAAGCCAATAACGTATATTATACATAGGTTTTTGGTTTGGACGCTGAATTTAATATATTATATTCAATAAGTAACAATAATATTAAATAGATACATGTTTAAAAATCACTTGTTTTTTGCCCATTAATCATAAAATTACACTGAAATATATATTCAGTAAAAATTCCACTCCTTTAGACCCACTATTTATACAAAATTATAATTGACAACATTGAAATAAATTTATTTTTGTAATTTGAAATAGTTTTCAATCGGAGTTAATATTGTATTTAGAACATATGTTGATACATTTAAATGATTTTAAAAAATGTAACGATATAAATATTGGTTTGATTTTTTTATAATATAATTTAGATCTTTTATTTTTAAGTTTATAAATTATTTAATACAATAAAAAATATGAAAAATCAACATTTTATATGTAACCTTGTTTTATAATTTTAGGGCAACTGGTATCTTATTACATTGGCAAAATTTCAGAAGACTTTACTTATATGCATTAACAGAAGCCATAAAAGCATTAATTTTAAAACATAGAAGTAAACTATTAGCAGATGATATTAAAGCACAATATTCACTAAATGAAAAAGATATTATATCTGCTGCAACATTACCTGAACTAGATGATGCTTATACCAGGTAATTAAAAACATATCATAATTCATGTTTCAAAAACAATAGGAAAATATGTCAACATACTTAATATACAATCCTCACTGTTTTTGTTACATGCATTTGTGATATTTGTAAATAAATATTAATTTAATTTTGAATAATATTAATTAATATAACATGGAGGATGTATAGTATAGTTTTTATTATTATATTTTATAATCAAAGAACTTGATGACATATAAAAAAATTAAATTAAAAAAAAAAACATTTTTATATAAAATATTAAAATTTAAAATTAATTACTTATTTTGTTAACAATTAATTAATGTCAAATTTATTGTAATATTTTTTTTTTTTTTTACAGAAAAGTCAACAATTTTAAAAATCTTCATGAATTTTATCAATGGTCAAGTTGTTTGCATTACATTAACAATGTAAAAAAACCAATGATATTTATAAACTCAAGAGATGATCCATTAGTGCCAGAAAATTTATTAATACCTATTCAAAATTTTGCACGTATGTTCATTTATATATATTTTATTTTTCATCTAAGGAATATATAAAACTAGCAAAAATATTAATTTCAAATTTGTCTGCAATAACAAAATATTATAAAACAAAACAAGATAATTTTAAAAATATATGTATTTATCTAAAGAAAGTAATAATATTACTGGAGTATCCAAATTTTAGAGATCAGTATTAAGTATAAAGTTTCACCATAATATCTTAAAAATATCCCACATAATAGTTTTTTTTTTTTAACAATAAAGACTAATAATAATAACATAATAGAGAGCATTTTAACAAAAAAATTATTTTATTTTAAAAAATACTCTATTTATTGTATAAAATAATTAACTCTTAAATAAATGCTCAAACTCTTATTATTTATGTTTTAATTATATGTTTCATGGTTACAAAATGTTATTTAATAACATTATCATTAAATATTAAGAAGTATAGAAAAGTAAAACAATTCCATGTTTTGTTAAATAAACAATTATAAAATTAATTTTTAAATCTAATTTTAATAGTGGATATTTATCTGAATATTTGTGATTATTATACTAAAATAATTAATTTTTATTTTAAACATAGTCTATTAAAAAAATTAAAAAATTGTCACATAAAGATATTTAAAAAAAACGTTAAAATTCAACTTTATTTTTAAGTAATAATTAATTTTCTTCTGCTCTTTATATGCTGTTAACTTTTGTTTAGCCACATTATAATTATTGTTTAAATAAATAATTAAACAAATTTATGTATTTTATATTTTAGAATCTAAAGACAACTTTTTGTACATGGAACTAATGCATGGTGGTCATCTTGGATTTTTTGAAGGTGGATTCATGTATCCTAACCCAATAGCATGGTTGGATCGAACCCTAGTGTCATTATTACCAGCACTTAAAGAACATTGTAGTGATGATGTAAAAAAAACATCTATTTATTGAATTTTATCCTTATACAGGGTGAACAAAATATTATAATATTGTGTTACAAAAATAATGGAAATAACATTGGAAACATATGTTATCCTCACCTAATTGTAATATAAAATGTTGATCACCCTATATATTATACTTAAAATACTATTTTAAATAATTAATAGCATTATTATTTATATATCTGGTATGTTACATGCTTTGAAAGAAATAATGACTAGTTTTTTTAGTAATAAATTGCGTGGCAATTGAATAATTTTAATTATCATAATTAGTACAATAAATCAAGTCTGGTAACCTGTTGCCTCCAAAGATGAAAGAAAATAATTAAAATGTTTAATTAATATTTAGGCATGGAAAGGTAAAACGGTTGCCTGTCAGTCCTTTTATTATTTTGCTATAACAGTACATTTATTTTGTTAATATATAACTACTGATTATTAATTTCCTTTTAAAACATGATTGCTAGTAGAATTTTGCATAAAATATTTTATGGAAATGAAAGAAAAAGTATTAGTCACCAAAATGCGTACTCATACTATTGACTGTCCAGTAAATACATAATATGAAATAAGACATTGATTGTGGTTATTACAATAATTATATTTTATTAAAATATTTGTTATTTTTTATTATTTATATTTTTCTTTGATTGAATTTTATGGTCACTAAAGGTTTATAATTTGTTATTATTCTCTTAAATCATAATTGTAATGGACTCACAAATATAATTGATTTTGCTTAATTATATTATACTATACAGTACTAAATAATATAATAAAAAAATATTTATATTTTTTTCCTAAACAAATTTTAAATGACATCCCAAGTGTTTGCGATTAAAAACTGGAGTTTCATTAACTTTAAAAAATATGTAGTAATTATTTATTTGCCATGTTTTTATTCGTAAAACGTAAATAGTTGCATTTTTTTCTAATTTGTCATTTTATAATTCAATTTTTTTTTTCTGACTGATTGTATCTCATTATGAATTATAAAGGACAACATAATAAAAGTTATTATTGATATTATTAAATAATATGTTTTTGGATATACTATGAAAATAAAATATACATGTGCGTATTAATATTATTTATAATTAACTTAACATTTATAATTTTAATAAAACAAATCATTATCTCAAATATTTTATTACTATAAATTATAATATAATTGTATTATATAATATTTTATATTGTTTTTATTTTAAAGTATAATTTTCTTTTAAAAAAAATATTATTTTATTATTTAAATCATATAATGTAGTCTTAATGACTGAATTAAACTGTTTTCACTTATTTATTTATTTTAATTTATTCCATACACCACTCAAATAATGAATGATTAAACTTGAAATGTAAATAATATTTTATTTATTTATTTTTTGTAAATAGTACAATATTGTAACAATTAATCAATTATTGAACCATTTGAACCTCATCAAATATGAAATATATACAATTTTGTACATAATTCAAACTTTTAAAATTAAGTAATAATAAAATTCTATTTTATATTATCTGAACGTAAACACTTAACATGCTACATTCCAACACTGTTATATAGTTTCTCATAAGAATATTAATTTTGTGTTTAATTATTTGTTTTGTTCCAAGATAATATAAGGTTTCTTCTCTTTGTAAATTTACATAATTACATTCATAATATACATTTTCATAATTCTGACACTATCACTTCTGTTTACATTATCAGAATATACACATTTACTATATAATTTAAAAATGTACCTAATCAATGCTTAATTATTTATTTATTTTTGTTACTACTATTATTTACTATTATTTATTTCTATAACTTAATTATAATATACTTAAATTTGCCTTAAATATAATTAATTCAGAACAATTAAATTACTAGCTAATGTACATAACTAATAAAAATGATGTTTTATGTTGATACTATTAAAAAAAAAAAATTATATTAAATGAAAAAATGTTATATTGTATAAAAACAGGATCCCATTCACATTGTGTATTGTTAATAGGGCTTTTCAAATATTAATTGTATAATACAATTTTATTAACTAAATCATATTTAATAGTAAAACTAAAATACCTATGTATTTAATACTTTTGGTTTGTCATTATTTTATTTTATTTTGTATAATTGTTAGTTTAAAGCTATATTTTTATTATAAATGTATATAAATAATTTTGATCTGTGAACATAAAAAGGTTGCTGACTCCTGTATTAAATTATTTAAATGACTGTATATGCAAATTATTAATTACCTACCTAGACTATTAGAAAATGTTGAAACACTACACTTTTTTATTGTTTTTAAACTTTTTAGACACTCAATTATTATATACCTAGTTTCAATGTGTAACAAAATTTGTTTTATTTCTAATATGTACTTATAAAAATGCTTAAGTTTGTTTTTAATTGAATCATAATTTATATTTTATATATATAAATATATATATTTTATTTTTTTTTATTAAAAGAAATATATTTATTTGTACAACAATATATATTATTTTTCTTTTACACTATTACAATTATTCCTAAAATATATAATGTTATAAATTTATAATATACAATATAGATAATATTATATAAGAAGTATCACCGATAATTTTTGGAAAATATTTAATGAAAAAGTAATTTGGTGAAATAGGATATATTATGAATAAGTTAACTTACACTTTTTAAAAAAGTAAATGTTATTTAAAATTGTATATTTTTAATAGAATAAATTACAAAATGTAAGGTATACAAACAGAAAATAAGTTATAAATTTAGTTATACTGAAATCAAGAATAAAACAAATATCAAATAACAATATATACTCATATGTTACATAATTTATAATCTATATACAAAACACTAGTCACTATAATGTTGGGAATGCATATCAATTGGATTTAGTAAGCTCAAATTGTGCTAAATATATTTGAATTTTATTAATTATTAATTTTTTCAAACTTCAGCTTTCATAAAATCAATAAAAATAAATTTAAGAAATGTTAATGATAACATTTTAAATGTGTGATGACCCAGACTATGGCTTATGGCATTGGTAGCGCTAAAATACTTAAATATACCAGGCACCACCACTGGCCTGACTTTAAATTTGTACATTTTGTATGATGAGTAATATATTATAATATTTATACCTATATAGTATACTTGATGAGTGATGACTAAATGTTGAAAGTTGATTTATATATTATGTTGACTATTTAACATAAAAAATGTATTAGATACAAAAAAAAACATGTAGAATTAAAATGATTATGTCTATCAAGATGGGCTTCACAAGTTCATTGTTAAAAATCCATGAAAAGTACACTTGAATTGTCCTGCTACTTTTATCATTTTTCAACATATAGGATTGTGCAGTGAACCTACACGTTCTATGTTAATTCGACGAAGTTAGGTCACAGGTTCAGTGTGTTTCAGTTGACTTCGGATAGGTGTTAGTTGAATAAATAAAATACTTAATAAAGATACAAGTATTTATTTAATATAAAATTATAATCTTGAAGGCAGTGTGTTATACAATTCCTAAGAACGTATACATATATTCTTAACAAAAATAAGTACCTACTCAGACGATATTAGTTTAAGACTAATAATGACGTTTCTTCTTTAAGAATAGAAAATATAGTCTAAAGTAAAAAACATCCCATCACCTGTACTTATAGCTACTCTATACGGATTTGGAAAGAAAAATAAAAATGACCGTAGTTGTTTACGCCGTTTAGTAATTGTCTTCGTAAGTTCAGCGCCTTCGATTAATGTAATACAAACTAGGATGAATTTATCCAAGTTTCGCTGCTTGTACTATTTCAATTAATATTTCCGTTTTAAATGTTTTATATTACCTGGAAATGTAGGTTTAACAATTTGAAAATTTTATTGAAACTTAATTTAATACTAATCTATTTACAAAATATTTTGAAAGTCTCAATTTTTTTTATAAGCTTCTAAAGTTATAATATTTAGTAGAATTGAATATTATATTTTATGTTTTCAAAAGTCTGAAGACACTTTTTCAGGTAGAAATAATAGTTTGATTACCACACAAAGGGTATGATTTTTGTTACAAATTGCATCTACTTGGTACTTTATTTAGTGCATTTTTCGAATTTTCCAAAAAGTTTTCTTTAGAATAATAAAATCTATCAAACAGTGACGGAAAGCCAGCGAACTTGGGGTTGCCGAGATACTGATAGCATTAGAGCACTAATAGAATTATTGTATTAGTAGCAATATACTAATTACTAATCTTTTATGTTTTATAATTTTATATTATATACAAAATGTCCAAATGATTATCTAAAACGTACTAAATTATACCCATAAGAAAAAAAAAGAATATTTAATTATTTACAATATTTATAAAATTTAAATATAACGATAACGCATTATATCCGTTATCACTTATACTGCGTTAAAATTTAAAATCTATAAGTATTTCGTGTTTGTTTTACAATAATTAACGTTTATCATTTTGTCCTACGTCATGGTGCCAAAAGGTTTTTATTATTTTAATGGTTAATAAAAAACTACACTATTAGTTATTGCAAAAACATTCCTCACTAGAAGTACACAAATATATATCAAATAGTCTAAATAATCGTGTTACCTTTTTTTTGCACATTATCATTTTACATATTATACTCAATAGGATAATTGGCCATACTGTGTAGTTCATACCTGTTATTCGTACCAGTTGTTCGAAAAATGTACGCTTGCAGATCTTTCAATAATCCAGCGACATGTTGACAACATTTCACCACCATTCGTCGTCACATAGGTATTTCAAATCGAACTGTCTTAACTACTAAAATAGAACATAGAAACCCACATTTGCGTTTTATACTGTTGTCGCCGTTCTTGGCGTTATGTATTCGTTACAGATTACGGAATCATTGTTGCACATTCACATTTCACATAATCGCATGTGTTTGTAGTGTGTTCCGAGTTGTCGCCGTTTTAACCTTTTACGTTTTTCATATTATAGATAATAGTCATACCCAAGTTTACATTTTTAACGTCGGACGAGATTTTAGAAGTGCATTTATAGTTTCTGATATTTCATTCGATCGGCTTAAACGAACAAAATATCTCGGAACGTAGTTATGGATACAATGACGAACAAGTAAGTGGTTAACCTAATATATTGTCCAACTCGTCGTTTCTCAACATTTTTTAGTGTCGTGATCACCAAATAGGTAAAAAAAAGTCACCTTCCTTGTTATAAGTACTTATTAGAGCTTAATTATCTGTTTTACCCGTTACACATTTTCATTGAAATTAAGTGTTAAAAGTCTTGTATTAATTATAAAAATTATATAATCCACATTACCTAATAGATTCAACAGGCATTGGCTGATTCTGAATAGAAATCGGCTCAGGAAAATATATTTACTGGCCCAAAACACGGTTTATACAAAAAAAAAAACAAAAAAAAAATGATAATAAAATGAATTAAAATTTGTATCAATCCAGTAAAAAAACGACTTTATATATTCTAGTTTAGTTAAGTACATTGTTTAATATAAGATATTAACATAATATATACCTTATACTACTATATACTACAGAGTATTCCAAATTTAATTGATTAAGGCAGTGCTATTACCTCAATTTTTTTTCAATTTTAAACGTAACAAAATCAATTTTTTAACATTTTAAATTAATCTGAAGACATCCAGTTTAAAGGTCTTTTTTTTTGATTCTTTGAAAAATGTGTAGTACTAAAAATACTCTGTATTACTAAATAATTAGTTTGCTGTATATCGTATAGGTGTATAGGTTAAATTATGCCATAGTATACATTGCATGTTTTGTACAATTATATACAAGCCTGTAAGCTGGAATGATCATAGAGAATTACTCTATGAGAATGACAAATTGATTTGGTATTTGATAATTTTGATAAAAAAATGTTAAAAATTTGATATTTGAAAAATAAAAAATAATAATTTAATTTCTAAAAATTATAAAATTATTTTTAGACTGCTCGGTTGACCTTAGAGTCATGATTGGGCATCATCCCACCAGGAAATCTCTCGGTTGCACAATCTGCCACTGCCAACAGGAACTCGCAGTTTTCAAAAATTTAATTAGACTTTTATCGGTTTTATGGGAAAATTAAAATAAATCAATAAGAATTATGATATTAGACATTTTAATCAGAAATGTGTATTTACATGCTAAAATAATTTCCTCCAGTTTTGTAAAATGTATATATTTTTTAATATGCAAAGTATGTTTGTATTGGGTATGTAAATATTGTTAACAAAGTGGTGGATTAACAACAATTTATATTCCAACTAGTATTGTATCTATATCGCCCAAACCTAGTAAAATTGCACCTCAAATTGCATACATGATTTTTTTGAGTAATTTTTTTTATTAACATATTATTGCTAGATATAAAGAAAGGTAATTGACACACAATGAATATTGTATTATAAAATTATAAAAACAAGTAGGCTTCAATGTACAAATAACAAATAAATGTGTAATAAATTATGATGTTTGACATACCTTGGTATTTCTAAGAGTATTTATTTTATTATATAATATATTTGTGATGTAGGTATTTACAAGGTATATAATATATATTATAATATGATACAAATACACTATTAAAGAAAAAAACCATTCAGTTAGATTAAATTGAGTTTACATAAGGTATTATAATTTAAGAACATTGTTAAATTATTATGCATTATATCTAATTAATAAGTTGCTTGAAAATTAGTGTAGAGTGTGTATCTTAACTTGGCATAGTATTTTGATTTTTTTTTACACTTCTATTAAAATGTTTTATTGAATAAGTTAATTAGTTTTAATATTAACTATAAGTTCATGATCTATTTTGTTTAACAGAGAAATTAAATCAGTTAAATTATATAATAACATATTATATTATAGATACTTTATTTTCTACTAAAAATTAAAAAGTTGTATTTATATAATTGTTTTATTGTTTTTTTTTTTTATATATAATTTTTAGACCATTGTTTGAAGAGACTGGAAGCCACGATCATATTTATGTTTATTTGATTATGCTAAAGTACATAATTTATAATATATTGAGATCTTGTCTGTATAATATTGCTAGTGCAATGCTTAAATTTAGTTTATTTTTTGAATATTTATCTGAAAAATTTATAACAAATGAACATTTAGAAGAATTGCCAGAACATCCTATTCAAAATAGGTAGCAAAAACATATTTTTTTATATGATAAACTAAATTAATATAATTAAATATAAATTATTTTGTCTATAATATTAATTTGTGTATACTAAGTGGCTAATTTTAAAATTCAATGTCTCTCATAGATAAAATTTAAAAAAGTATGTGTATACTGTAATACAATATAATATATTATGTTACTATTTAAAATATATATCATGAAGATAAAAATAATGTAAACAAAATCAATTTTTTTACTAGTAAAATTTTTCTACTAAAAAATAATTGTAATCAATAATTGTTTTCTTATTTTTTTGTAAGACATAGTACAAAATAATAAATATATATTATGTTATTTATGTAAAATCTATTCATAGCTTACTTTTTTTTTCTAATAGATTTTACAATTTTAATATTCTAAAGTTTTAAATTAATAACTTATTAAAATAATAATAAATTATTTAATTATATACTATTATAATTTGAATGCTATAATATAATACATTATCTAAATGAGAAATAGTTCATATTGATCTTAGGTAGAAAGAATTAATTTTATTTAAGGATGTTCCGTTTCTCAGTTCTTCAGGAATCCATGGAACCAATAATTATCAGTTTTTTTGTAATTATTTATCGGTTCTGGTTCTTATTATTATTATTATTTTTTTTTTAATCGTATTGATAGTAAAAGAAACAAAATAAATCTAAACAAAGTGAAGATGTTAATGTTTTAAATAAATAAAATATAAAACAAATATATCTTATAAAGTAATTTATATCTAATTATTTAATTATTTTGCTTATATATTTATTAACTATTGTTCCTATTTCTTTGGATTTTAAATGGATAGTATGATTTTTGTATGTAAGCAAATTCTGTCCCATAATTTAAGTAATATATTCTTTTATTTTATTAAAATTGTAAAAAAAAGAATCTATATCAAGAACTGAAAGCAGAATATATGGAACCGAACAAAAACCGAAACTGACTGTTTTTCAGCAACTGGCCCATTTCTAGTTTTATTTTAATATGTTACATTTATATAGGTATATTATTTAAATGGATTCAAATTAGAAATTTAAAGAAATTATGATCCAGATGAAAATATAACTAATTATTAATAATTAATAGTTATTGAATAAATTGTAATTCTAACTTATATTTATATAATATAACACAGATTGTTCTTTTTAATGAATAAAATCGTAAACTTTCATCTTTTTTTTATAATTATTATATTATATTTTTTATAACTAAATGAGTTATATTAAAAAGATTTGTATATAAATTATTAGGTTCGTTTCAATTTTAATAAATGTTTACAATTTGTTGTTAATATAAATTAATATCCCATTTTCATCCTTGGGAAATAATAAATTAAACTAAACATAAGCCATTGATGATTGCAATAATCAATTAAAATTAAACTAACATTTTAAAATTAGCCAAAACTTTTAGATTATGTTATGATATGCCAAACTATATCTATAAGTCAAATAACACAATATGTATATTTTATTTTAATTATGCATATCCATAATATCTTAATAATATGTATTACTATAATTTATCACACATTGTTTAAACATTCTTATAAACATACCTACTTATCATTTTTTTAATAATAATCTGTGTTTTATTTCTTCGTAGATTTGATGGTTACCTTTCTATTGATCAAAATAATAAAAATACAAAACAAACACAAACAAAGAATGAAATTACTGATGATAAGAGTGAAACTAAAACAGAGTAAGTTTCTTACATATATAACTTACTAAATAAAATAATAAAATACCAAAGTAATTTTATAAGTTATAAAAGTAATCATATATAATAACAATAAGTGGGAAGGTTTATTTTAGACTTTCCTCTTTCATTCCCTCGATCCTTCGAGATAGTAGTATATTATAATGAAGATTTGAATGTAATGATATTGCATTCGAAAATACGATTCTCAGTATATAGGTCAGATATATAATATATTATATTGATAATCGATCTTAAAATTTTACCACATAATATGTAGATTATCTATGTGATTACTCAGAAAATATATTAGGTCCCTGCGTTTAAAATTGCATTAGTTATCATGAAATCTAAAATCAATTTTATCAAAAAGAAAGCATACCCTATTAATGATGAAATAATTATTTCTATCCTAAAAAGTGTCTTCAGACATACAATAAACAATAAAAAAAACTTTGTTAAATCAATACATTCTTCGCTTCGCTCAGAATCTAAAATTTTATAAAAATGTATTTTTTATTAAAAATTAAAATAATACTCATAAGAGAAAATTTTGTTGGTTCAATATTTTTTTGTGAAAAGTGGAGCAATTAAGAAATAATTGGTTTATATTCTAGAGATAACCTCTTCACCAAAGATTCTATTTCCTTAATATATTTTGATTTTATAAGTATTTTTTTTTAATTTGACCTTAAAAAGAAAATGATTTTTATAAAAAAAAAAATAATAATAATATAAATATATTTTTAATATTTAAAAATGTTGTTACAGACCTAATTCTGAAATTAATGAAGAAATGCTTGAAGAAAAAAGGTAATTTTTATTTTATTTTTAAAAAAAATTCTATAGATATTGTTACTAAAATTTTCGAAATGCCACTAATGGGTAACTCCTTCGATCAAACATTTACATGTTTATTGTAATACATCAAGTAGTCTTATTATGCATTTTGTATGAATGGTATATTTGAAAATAAATATTATAAAAAAAAAAATTGCTTACTACTTGTGATTGAGTATGGATGAAGTAGGTATTGAACTTTAAAAATTGTTTGTAAAATGTATTATTATATTAATATATAGCATTATTACTACTAAAATTGATGCTTCACATATTGTAAATAAACACAATTGGAAGATGCAAATAATTACAAAAACTTTAAGAGATAATGAACAACGTGCAAAATTTAATATGGATGAGTAAGAAATATATAAATTAAATTATAAATAAAAATATATGACAATTTTACTCTAGAATGGCATATTATATTACAAATCAGTTAGTTAACATTTGTTTGCATAAGTTATTTCTTTATTTTATTTCTTTCAATTTTTGATATTAACATTTCATTTTAATAGACTTAAATATTATATCAAAGCTAATATTATGATATTATAATTATTCAAACTTATTTTTATTTTTTCTGAACTTTAAATAATAAAATTGTAATTTAGGTATAATACTTATATTTGCAGTGAGATTTATAAATCAATGAATAATGTAGATCAACTGCATCAAACAAAAGAAAGAACTCCCAGAAAAAATGAGAGAAAACATTCATTTAAACAAGAATCCGAATACAATAGTTACTTGGCTTTGACTCCTAAACGTAATGATACATATTATAGAAGCATAAACAATGATCAAAGTACCCACAAAAATGAAAAATCAATGAATTGTTCAATAAAATCGTAAGTAACATCAAATTAATTAAGATCAGAATTGTAAAAATGAATTTTATAAATTATGAATATATTAAAATAATAAAACTATTTGCTTATAAATAGTATAGTATTCTACAAAGCCAAATGACTTGAATGAAGTGTCATATTTTAAATATTAGGAGTTATAATTATGCAATATCATTGCATTCAAATCTTAATTATAATAAACCATTAATTTTTCTGAGGACCGAAGGGACGAAGCAGAAACGTCTCAAACATTCCTGTTTTTTTAATTTTTAAGTACCATTATTATTAAAATAAATTTATGAAATTAAAACAATTCTTCAGAGTATAAAATGTCATTTTAATTTAATTTTTTTGCAAAAATGTAGTGGTACTAATATATAATTAATAAACATTTTGAAAAACAAATTTTAATTGTTATAGAAACTGGGATTAGTAAGTTGAATAAATCTTTAATGTATCACATTTTATATATAATTTTTGTGCCATGAATAACATTAATGTCACAGACGTAATAAAATAACATTTTATATTAATCACATAATTGTATATATATTTATTTTTAATAAATTCATAAATTAGGTTAATAATTAAAATGTAACTTAAAAATTCATTTATATTCTATGTTTCCCTCTATACAATGAGCATAATTTAAAGTATCCAGTCATTATATCAAATTTTCTAAATTTTCTGTAATATTTAAATATATATATTTATACAATAATCTTAATTAATAGCCTAAAAGTAGACAATATATTATAAATATTATTATATTACTAGAAATGTATTTATTTAATTATATTACACTAATTCTATTGTAATTATTATTTATAGATTTAAAATAAATGATGTATATGACAATATCTTTGATTTACCTCCAGAAATATCGTTAGCACTTTTGGTTACTGAAGACTTACAAATGACTACACGCATTTCATTTGAATTTAAGTATGAAATAATTATTGTATTTTATATAACATTATTAATTATCAATAATTTAATGCTTTTTTCAGGTACTTAATTGGTCAAGTTGGAGTTTTAATGGATCAAAATTTACAAGTTGGCGATGTCGGTGAAATTGTACACGATGAACAACATATATTTTATTTAGTTGTAAGAAGAAAGTTTAAAATAACTCCGATGAAAAAAGATTTAGAAATAGCTTGTTTTAATCTCCTAAAAAAAATGAATGATTATAAATTAACTAAATTAGCAATTCCAAAAAGTGGATTAGACCATTTTACTTTACAAGAAGTAAAAGAAATTTTTTCAAAAGTTTTTTTTGGTACTGGTATTGAAATTTCTCTATATTCATCTCCAGTAAGTTTTATTCAAAATTTTTTAATAAAAAATAGTAATAGTGAAATATTTTCTAGCGGTTAGATATAGAACATTTAATTCCTCCAAAAATAAACTCAACTTCAAGACATTTGTGGGAAATGGAACCTCAAACTGATTTAATTATGTTTATCAATATGAATCAAATGTATATGAATGATTGGAATGATGTTATTGTTGAAAATATCAATGCTAAATATCCATTTAAAGACAGGTAATTTATATTATGTATATTGTTAAACCTTCAAGGTTATAAATTTATAAATATTATAATCCACCACTATAATTAAATTAATATACCTATTTTAAATTATTGTATTTAAATTACCTAATGGTAATTGTTAAATTTTATTATGATTATTTCAAATTAATTTAAGTATTTTAATTAATATTATTACACGTATAAAATATTAAATTCTTTAAAAAAAATGTCTAAAGCAAGTAACATAACAACAATAATTCTAACTAATTATTATATTTTTGATGTATGTAGATTACTGGAAGATATAAATATTAAACCAGTAGCTGCTGGTGATTTATTGTCATATACAATTGGCACAGAATTATTGATTTGTATATTTGTTAAGCCTATGGATTCATCATATTTTGAGTGTCTTGAAAAAGCCTTTATAGAAATGAAGTCATTAATGCCTGGTTATAGATATTTGGGAATTCAATATGTGTCTGATAGTTGGAAGTCCTACAGTAATATTCCACGTACTTTGTTATTACTACGGTCAATGTTTGATAAAAAAAAGGCTGAAATTTGGATTTGTGGGGATACTAAACACGATAAATCATATGAAATTGAATGTTATAACCGCCTTGTACAAAATGCCATTGCCCGAAATGAACGTTCAATATATTTACCAGTAAATAGGATGAAAACAGAAGGACATAGATGCAATAATATTACCAGCCATGGTAATGCTAATACTACACCATACAGTGTAATAGAAAAAAATCAAAAGATATCTGACAACAAATATGCTACGTTACCTGTTGAAGAAGTCTATGTAGCTCATAACATAGAAGGTACATTAATTGTTTTATATTATAATATAATTTATTATTATTTATTTACTTAATCTTTGTTAAGACATTTATGGGTCGATTACTCAATGTAATAGACTTAGTCGCTTACTATGTTTCGTGTGGAACACTCGCTGCTCACCCATGATTAAAGTTTGACAACCGTCCTGTTCTCTGGCGAGTAAAATCGCTTTGTGTAATCGACATGGCTAGCAAAATCGCTATTGTGTTTGCGACTAGCGACCAAATTTTATGTGCACAACTTGTGACAAATATTTGCAAATATCATTAACATCATTGCATTCAAATCTTAATTATAATAAACCACTAATTTCTCCGATAACCGAAGGGACGAAGGAAGAACATCCAAAATCGACCTTCCCACTTTTTTTTTTGCTTAATAATTTAGATTCTATTAACATTTTTTTTGTAATTGCAATCGTTAATGCTTAATAAATTATAAACTATATATTTACATAATATTTATGTGTTAAAATCTGCTCAACTACTAGCATTTTAATAAAAATACAACATCAATACAATACAATACCGCATCAACCTGTGTAGATAACCATGGATTGTAGTAAACGTCTTAGCTAATGAAAATACTGTTAATATTTTCTAATGCATTATAACAAAATTGAGTATTAAATATAATTTATTTATATATATATATTTTTTTTTTTTTGCAGAGAATTGGGATCATTATAACAAGGTGTAATTATCATATGTTAAATATTTATTTTAACTATTCATATTACCAAATGTACTAAATTTCTCGTTATTTGAAATCATTTTATTTTATATTTTAAACTACAAGTATACAAAAGAAAAAATATGTCAAGTCAACTTATTTAAACTGTATTGTGGACATTTTACTTTAGATTGCAGCTAACTAATGTTTTTAGTTTGACTTATGTATGAAAAAAATACAATTTTTAAGTCAATTGATCTATATTAAACATGTATACTACTTACTAAGTTTTCTTTGGACTATAATGTTTTTAAATTTTATATTATTATATTTACTTTAGTACAATTAATTTTATTATGAGTTCAATAGAATAACTACATTTTTGATTTGTTTTTAGTTTATATAGTATAATAAATATTATGATTGATGGGTTTCAGTAAATAAATTTATTTAATTTTATCGACTAACTAAATTATTTATTTTTGTTAAAACTATTAATTTATCTTTTAAAAAATTATATTTCTTCTGACCTTTGTAATACTTATTTATTAACATCTAACATTCCTTATACAAATTCCCAAGTAGTGCATATATAGATGGTATAACAATACAATAACAAACAATGATCATATAGAAAATTAGTAAGTTCTTTATCACCAACTGAACCGGTTCAAATAATGATTGAAAATTGAATGTAGAAAAGTATGATTCAAGTAGATGGTCAGTCAAAATTTTATAATGATTTATAAACATTTTTTGAGAACCGAAGATATTAACAAGTAATGTAGCAATATCATAATTGTTAAAATTGTTAGATAAAGTATCTAAAAATTAAAGCTATTTAGTTAGAAATTATATTTATCATTAAAAATTATTAATGTATGAAAATTACCTAATACATTTGATGGGATTGAGTCTCCACCAAAATAATTGATATTGCTGAAAATTCTATTGTAATTTTTATCTTTGATAAGAATGAATATTAAAATATTAAGAATATCTTTTCGATTTTTTAAATATCATCTATAAAAATTATAAAAAATAGTTTAACATTGTTATACAATTGTTGTATGTCTTATAAATAACAAATAAGTTACTATTTATTTTCTTTAATTGATAAAAAAAAACATTAGATACAATTAGAACAACATAATTTATTTGTTTACTTATTAGATTCTAAGCGAAGCGAAAAATGTATGGGTCTTAAATAATGTGTAGTTTTTAATTTTTATTTTGTAAATATATCAACGTAAACGCTTTTGGGTAGAAATAACAGTCCCATTATTTTTACCACAAATAAAATATTCCTCAGGTATATTTTATCTATTTGGTATTGTATTATTATTTAATATAAAATAAATTATTTTAAAATGAATTTTGTTTATATATTTTAAAACATTACGATTTTATTTTTTATAAAAAAAAAGTTGAATTACCTATAGAGATAATTATAAGAGTCGACAAATTTATAATACTGTTTTATACTATACTCATTTATGACTAATTTTCAATTTGGCACATGAATGAAAATTATAAACTGGGATAATTTTATAAACGTAAAAATACTGTACATTGATAATTATATTATTATTAATAATAAAATTTATTTTATATTCAAAATATTTTAGTTATTCATTTGGGGAGGAAGGGTGTTAATTTAAGACTTGGCAACACTGTATATGTACTAATAAAAAGTATACTACTTGACCTAGTTACAACAAATTTTGTAAATCGAGAGTCTCAACTTTTTTTAATGAGTTTTTATTTAAAATTGGAATTTTTAGTAAAATTGAATAATATATTTTTTATGATTTTGTTGCAAGTAATAATAATACATTACTATTTAGATTTAAAATAATCTTAGTTGAAAATTTTATGTATATTACACATTTTTTCTCACTCATGTAAAATATTGACAATCGACAGATATAATTTTTTTTAAATGCTTCCAAAGTTTAATAGTCAAATAAATGTGTGATTTATGTGTTTTTAAATATATGAAAGCACTTTTTTTCTTATTAAATGTGATCCGATTATCACAAATAAGATATGAATTTGGTAGAGTGGTTCTTTATAAAGGTCATTCTTTGAAATTCTCAATATTTTTCTAATACAACAGGTAGAACTACTAAAAACATTAAAACTCAGAAAATCTACATTTTTGACAAACTCAAATTTCATTATATTGTATATGTATTGTATTACATTGTATTTGACTGAGTTTTGATCATAATCATTTTTTAAATGCAATATCATTTTTTTCAAATCTGAATAATAATATAATGCAATATACATACAAAATTAAACCTTATAGTTGTTCTTTCTCCATCTTAGACCTCAATCATGTATTAATTAGTCTATACCAAAGCATTAGAAATAGGCAAATAGCGAATAGCAATAATTTAATAACTAACTTAAAACAGTAACTATGGGAAATGTATATCTATAGACCACTATAAAAAAATTAATTAAACATTAGATTAGCTTATTAATCTCATAGAAAATCAAAACTATATTAAAGTCTGTTTACAAAATTATAATAATGATACTTATACCTTTATTGTATACATTGTTTTGATATAATAATTATATTAAAATCAAATTATTTATTTAATTTAGTATAGCGATTGTTTTTATCATCTACTTCAAATATGTGATTCGTCAAAACATATTATATATTATACTCTTATTTATAACAACTATCAATTGCTTTCATAAAATATGAAATTTTATTTAACATAGAAGTCCAAAAAATATCAGGAAAACCAAATATATAAAATATAAATATAAAAAACTAATATCCAATACAATAGATTGAGTTGGCTTAGTTACATATTAATGGGCAAATCAATAATAAATGATATCTTTAACAGGAGTCTGGGTAGAAAAAACTGATGAAAGAACTAGAGATGGATTGATAAATGCAAGAAATAATTAATATAGCTTAATTGATTATTTTAATGATGTAGCTCAGGACAGAAAATAAGGAGGTTTTTTTGCAACCAAAGGCCTTAATGGCTTCTAAAACTGAAGAAAAGAAGAAGCAAAGTAGTTTCAAGCATTGAATAATTATTACATTATAATTAATATTTATTACTGTAGTAATCGAGTAATATGTTGTAAAAGTAATTTTGAAGGATCAATTTGTCTCAACAAAATTGCTGTAGTATAAGAACACAAAATACCAATAATACTCATGTTTGGTTGCAGTAATTTGCTCTGTAATGCTCCTTTAATGTTTGATAAAATTCTGGATTCAGATTTGTTTTTTGCAGTGTAGCTCTTAAATCATAAAACCTAACCATTTATTACTGGTCTCGAATATGGGTATTCTGTTAAGAATTGTATATAATTAGTATTATGATTCATCATACTAAAATCAAATGCAAATTTATTTACTAATAATTATCTCAAATAGTTGATAAAATCTTGATTTCGTATATGATTTATAAAATGCATGTTTAAGTTTAATAATGGTTTTTTCCAAAATTGAATTATCAAATGTTGAAATTATATTACGTTTTGGTTTAAATATATGCTTCAACCAGTCGTATACAACAGTATCTATCCACTAGAAAGTATATATGCAATTTAATTTTAACATAGTTATAACAATTATTCTAACAATCATATTTATTCATAACATTAATTACTTTTTCCAAGATAGATACTTGTTGTTCCACATAGTTATGTGCTGTTTTATTTTGAATTTCAGATTTCGTTTATTAGCATATTATTTACAGTTCAGCCCAACTGAATTTATACTTAAATTTTCGATATATGTAGAAGGTTCAACATAAATATAAATGGAAAAATTGTATTATAGTGAAAAATATTTAAACAGACTATCTAATAAACAACTGCGTATCATATAGACGCCTATCTTTTTTGTATAGTTGTTTGCACCTAAAATATACACACTTGTAAAATAAACAAACAAAAATTATATTAAAAGTACATTTATATTTTCTTTCGTTTGAATATTTTTGTACTACATATTTTATAATATTATTAAATCTAAATCAGTAGGAGATCAAATAATAATGTTTATACATTAATAAATTATACTATACCATTTATACAGTAATCAGAATTTTTAATAATAATAATAATAATAAAAAAAAAAAAATAGAGTTAATTAAATACCTATCTATACGTACCTATTTACTGTTGTACTATGCTTGTAACAAAATTATTTTTGATCTCTCTGTAAAATTAAATATATTATATTCCAATGTAAAAATATATAAAAGTGGTATAGGTATACCTATTTAGATAAATGTATTAGATTCATCATTAGTGTTCTATTATAACGATAAACATTTTATTATTATTATTACAAGGTGAAAAAATAACAATATATCTACTTATTTTAAATAATTGCAAAATATCTACACTTCAATTTTTTTTAAAAGCATTTAATAATAGATAAAATAACATATTACATCAATGATCTTCTGGATAGTTATTTATAATAAATGTTATATTGGTATCTAATTAAGTTTATACTAATTTTTAGTTATATTACTAAACATAATAACAATTATAAATAATTTATTATTATTTATGTTACTACAAATAAAAGATTTAGCAATGTTATATTGAAATTTGAAACACATTTTTTTTTTTTTCAAACGCCTTCAAATTTTTCACATTAATGTTTGATTTTTTAATTTTGTATTTTAAAAGTCTAAAGACACTTTTTCAGGAAGAAATTAATTGTCAAATTATCACGAGTAGTGTATGCTTTCGGTAGCACATTGCATCTACTTGTTATCTTATTTAGCTCATTTTACGAATGAAGACAAATTTGACGAAGAAAGAAAGTCTGAAATCATCAGTGTCTGACTTGATTTTTAATCCTTTTTATTTTACTGAGAATAGTGTACATTTAAAATACTTAATTTTAAATGTTTTATTATTATTTTAATCAAATATTTTCAAATTGTAGGTATATGATAAAAAAAAAATATAAAATAAACATAAGTACAATGTTATCGTACTCTATAAGAATTTTAATTAGTTACTATATTTACTATAATATGTACACTATTGTACATAATATTTGTACAGGACGTCAACAAAATATTTGTTTGTTTCAATACATAAGGCATTAAATTCGTAATCGTAAAAGTTAAATTATAAGTGTAACACTGGAGTAATTTTACATTAATTTTAATATTTTTATTGTTTTAATAGTTTTGAATACTTACCTTTATTATATTTAAAATATTATTACATTTAAATATAAAGAAAAAAATGTATATTTTAATGGGACTTACAACAGCCATATTGTTAGTAACAGCCTATGGAAAGATAATACAATGTTTTATTGGTAATATACAAATATTTAAATTTAATTAATATACAATTCCATTACATAGTTATTTGCTAATTGTTACAATTTTTTTTAAGCTGGCTTACCTGAAAGTATATGTGATAAGTATATGAAAGGTTAATATTATTATAATTTATTCTTATTAATGAATTAAATATAGAAAACTTGTATACATTTTTAACAAAAATCTAGTATAATACTTGTGATTTGGATAGACAAGAAACATTAGATCTCTTAGTGAATTTTAATATTTATAAAATAGCTATCTGTAATTAAATTATAAATTGTATTTATATATATATGCTTATTAAATAAAAAACTTCGAAGTAAGACTTAGAGACTTCTAAAAGTAATCTACTTTTGAAAATAGAATTATATTTTTCATACCTTATTGTTTACAAAAAAAAGCATATATTAAGTACATATCCTCCTAGTAAAAAATAATTTTATGCTTAATTTTTTATCCAAACATGTATTTAGACGATATTTTTTTAGGGTATTATTATTTTTTTTTAATATTCTAAATTCAAAATACTGGGAAGTTAATTCTGGATATTCCTCCTTTATCCCTTATCTCTATGGTTTTCGCCTATTCGGAGAGGTTAGTAGTGGAATGTTATTGTGTTATAGTATTATTAAAGTTTGGATGCAATGATATTGCATTCGAAAAAAAAACGATTCTGAATGAAGCTCAGTCAGATATACAATATAGAAATAATAGTATAATAAATTGTTCATTAAAATTATAATACATTTAACAAAAATTATTATAAATACAAATTATATCCTATTTATGGTAGGCTCGTGTGCTTGATTTCATAATGGGGAGGGGGGGGAGTTTGGAAAAAAAATGTATAAAATGGATACATCAATAATTATTATGAGTAATTTAAAGTATATTTTTATTAATATTTATTATAAAAAACAATATTTTTTAAATAATTTTACTCGTCGAGTGTTGGAAAAAAATTGATGCAATTTGTGCGATTTGAGGTCCACCAACACGAAACGATATTCAGTGAATCGTACAGTTTCAATCGTGTGACTTGTTTTTATATTTTCAATTTTTTTTAAATTAAAAAAAAGAAATGTTAAGTTCGACTAGTTCAAGCGATGAAGAAGATTTTCTTATGTACTATTGGTACAAAAGGATGCAAATAAAAAAGAAAAGGAAATATTGGGTCCATCCTTATATTGAGAAAAATATCAACTGCCGAACTTTTGTAGCGGCCAGAGAATTACAAGAGACCGATGCAAAATTGTTGGCATTTTTTTTCAACCTCACCAACGAATTTTATGTTGAATAAAACATGATAATCAAACAAATGAAAATGAAATGAATTAAATTAAAATCGCATGCAATACGCACGATACGATAACCCAGACGACCAGCATTACCGATCGCACGTATCGTCTGTCGCGGTCGTGTCGCAATCGCGTTGTCGTCAAATCGCGTTGTTGGTGGATCTCTATTGAATTTGCTAGGAAATCGCGAGAGCGAGAAATTGGTGGAGCGTGTCAATCGCATAGTGTGCGGAGGGCCTTAACCTTTTTTGAATTACGAACCACTTGAAAATATAAAGTATAAACATGGACCTCTTCCATAAGAAATTCCTATCAATATGAATCCCTATTGTCTATTATTATAAAAAAATATACTCTTCGTGACCCCCCGAGTGATATTTTACGAACTCCCTAGGGGGTTCACGGACCACTGGTTAAGAACCCCTGCCATACACGGTCGAGTCGAGTCGGCTCAGCCCGACGGCATAGTTCTGTGTGCATCCTACTCGAGGACTCGATTATGATTGAACAGTCCACTTGAAATTTACAGTAGGCACGGATCGATAAGAGTAATATTATCGTAATATTAATATTTGCTGATTACCTTTTTAGCAGAAAGACTAACTTGCATTTAAGGCAGATAATATATATTATAAATTTATTAATATATAAATATAAAAAAATACAAGCGGAATACGTGATCCGTATAATAATTAAATAAAGTATATATCATGGACACTCTCGAACCTATGTTACCTCAAAACATTCTTACAAGGAATAAGAAGGTAATAGTTCGATCGACAATAATCTAACACTTATCCATAATCATTCATTTAATTATCAACACCTTTTATTTTTCCCTTATTATATTTTAAACTTCCATTACAATTATTGTAATTTCAATCATCTACTAGCATTTTTATTTATTTATTTATTTTTTATCTTTTAACACTTTTCCTATGTAATTTTCGTGTTACTAGTACGATACTAGTAGATACTAAGGAGTTTTTATAGCCTTATGGCGACGTGTTAAGTCCGATAAAAATTTAAAAACAGTATGTATAATTTATAAATGGATAACTAACTCTTACTTGGACACATGGAGTGAGCAAACACCATAAAAAACGAAACTCGAGACTACTATTTACCCCATTATGCGGAGCTTAACAACAATAGTATTACCACGAAATTGAGAGTAGTATTCGATGCTTCCGCAAAGAGCGACACGGATCTAAGTCCTGAACGATATTTTGTTTAATGACCCGTGTAAACCTATAAGAGAATTTGGTGACAATAATGGTGCAATTTAGAACTCATAGATAAGTGTTTACTGCGAATATAAAAAAAAAATGTATCGGAAATTGTGGATCACCGGCAACTAACTCGCTTTTAAAAAAATATTATGGCGTAAAAGGGGACCGCAGCCTATTTTGTATTTTGTTTGAAATTCGTAACTTTTGGGATTATAATTACAGCATCATATCTAGCGACAGCCTGTTTTCGAAAATTAGTCGAAGGCAAGTTTATCTGTTATCTCGAAGCCTGTCGAGCAATAATTCATGATTTTTATATGGAAGACTTCCTCGGTGAAGCAATAAAAATGACTCAAGTTACGCGACAATTTACCAACAGTATTAGGAACGGAGAGACTAGAACTTGGAAAATGGTTGAACAACTGATTCAGACTTCAGATTTATTATCATCTTATCAAACCGACTCAAATGTTGATATCAACATTAAATTAACATCTGAATTAATATCATAAAAATACTATTTGGTTTATATATAAGAAAAAATTCTATATGAATACTCATTAAAATGTTCAAGTACCCCTTATTTATCTCTTATTTATATAAAATAAGTAATTTTATATTTTGTTAGTTATCCTAAAAATTCAAAATTAATCTCATCAAAAATATAGTTTCCCTAATGTTTTCAGTTTTCCGAGTTATTTTAGTAATCTCTACTATTATATAAAAAACTATTAGGAAATGGAAAAATGTGAAATATTAAAATTTGAAAGTGCGGAAAAAGGGATCTTCTAATTTTTAATTATATTATAATATATTGCATACATTGTTTTAATATAATAATAATTATATTAATATTAATTAAATTATCTAAGTTAGTATACTATCATTCTATTATGGTAATTGAGAGGGGCGATATCTCCTATCTCACACTTCAAATACGTGCCTGTTTTTAACTATTATGAATTTTTTTTTAATGGTTGTTTAAATAAAATTATTTTAAATTTTAGAAAGTGTATTACAAAAATACTATATATGTGAGTTATTTATAATATCGCGAATTCTCAAAAATAATTATTGATTTAAAAAAGTTAATGAACACAAAATAAAATATACGTGAGAGTAATAAAATAAAAAGATATGTTCAAAAACCGTCTCCGCAACCGTCTTCCCCCCGAGAGGCATTGCATCACCATGCCATACCGACTATGTGAACGACTGTTTTTACGTACCATACGTATTGTGTTTACCCTCCACGCTCCCCTAACGTGTGGTACAATCGCGCGATTCAACTGGTTCATCCCTCCACAAATGCTTGGCTATAATTTTATGCAACGGTTTGTTCTGCCCTCTGCATGATAGTTTACCCATCCACCCTAATAACTACGTGGTAACACCTTGCCTTTACACCTCCATCTAACCTACAATGTTGACCTTCTGTTCGATATCTTAATGGTTCACCATCCAAAAAACAATTAACCTCCCCTAACCTCCCCCCATGACCAAAAAAAAAAAAACAAAATTGCCATTAATAATATTGTTTTGCCACCTGTTGTAGATTTTGAATTATAATGTATACAGATACAGAACATATTTATTTTCATTTTATTACAATTAATTTTTTTATATTATCAAATGGGAAGAGGTTGGTTCGACTTCATGAAAGCTTATAAAAAAAATGTGAACCCCCCCATTTAAAAATTGCTAAATACGCCTCTGATCAGGGCTAATTTGGTTTAGCCGCCTGACATTTGGCATTTGTATTATTAATTGTATTTGATATTTGTATGCTGTATCGAATTATGTAATAACATTTATTTTACCGATATAGTACCTTCAAAGTTCAAGTAAGCCTCAAATTTTTTTATTTGACAACTGTCGAATTATGCAGACAGTTTATAAAAGTTATTTTTTCGATCTGTTTGAAACTCGATACTAACAAATCTAGGTTTTTTTAATACATTTCTCAATGCTAACTATTGTTACAAATCTACTCAATATAAATCTATGATATTATCATACAAAATAATACAAGAATCAAATATAACCGTATTAAATCTGATACTGATATAGTAATATAAAGTGTCAGACGGCTAAATCAGATGTCACTGACTACATGTTTTTCGGGTGATGAATTAGTTGTATCGTTCAGCAGTGTGTGTGTGTGTGTGAAGGCGGTGTATGGGATCACCATGTAGATCATTGATCATTGATCATGTGGGTGGCCTATCCAGCAAGGGAAAGAACAAACTACTGTATAAAATTATAACTGATCAATCCTTGGTAGAGGAATAGTTTATGTGAACCAGTTGTATCACGCAACTGGTTGTCACACGTCGTCGGTTGTTGCATCACAGGGTTCGAGTATAAACACATAAAACATGAATACGTAAAAGTCGTTCACTTAGACGATAATGCGTGGTGGTGCAACGACTCTCGGGGGGAAGACGAAGGCGGTTTTTAAATGTACACCTTTGTATTATACTCATGAGCATCCTATTTAGCTAATTATGGAATAGAAACCGATGGTAAATACAAAACAATTTATATTTGGATAATTTTAATATTGATTGTAAATTTACAATCAAATTATTTATAACATGATTTTGGTTACTTAAGAATTAATTATAAGTAATCTGCGATTAATTTAGCAACTTTCTTATAAACCTAATAGTAGAATATTTTAAGAGCTTCTAGCTCCACTTTCACTTCTACAACCATCTTATACCTTGCACAACCGTATCCCGCATCCGTATCACACAACATTCCCTACACTATCATCAATTACTACATAATTACATATATTTAAATTTATTATTTTTACTGATTATTTTAACATTTTCCATTATTTCTTATCTATAATCACTTATCACTATTGATCACTATACGATTTCGTAACCTATGATTACTAATATTTTATAATATTATTATATTATTATTATAATATTATACCTACTTACTTATATTGTTATAGTATAATTCATTTAATCATAAATTTACATAATACTTAATGTTATCTATTTGTTTATTATTCTTTACTCGTTACATTATAATACCTACCTTTATATGAATAGATGTTTTATTGTAACAAACTAACAACAACATTATTATGGTTTAATACTCTAATTACCATAAATCTATATCTTTACTATATTGTTATATGTTTAAATATTAAATACTACATAAAAAAAAAAGAAAAAAAAAAGTAAATTATAATACTAAATTATGTGCAATGGGTTATAGATATCATAGAAAGATTTTTATCGTAATTGAATACAAGTACTCGTAATCTTTCGTCTAAATATTTATATTTTTTCCTTTTTGATGGTTGAGTTCCGCCTGATGTCTGTTGCTCTATTTTTGCTTCTTGTAGACCTTGTTTTCGTTTAATTATGTTTATAAATTTCCACACAGTCACATGTTATTTCATAAAGATGAATTGAATGCTCTGTGATACAATTTATAAAAAATAATTTAACAAATACTCAAATAGACATACATTATCTTTATTAATAATTTTAATGTTTATGTTCTATATTTCATGTTATAATTAATCTAAGACAAAAGTTGTTTGAGTTGTATGAGTATGTTGCTCGTGTCGTGTAATTAACAAAACATTTTAATAAATCATATTTTATAATATTTCCATAATTCTTATTTATATATATATATATATATATATATATATACACGCAGTAGCGTATTTTGGTATCCACGGTGTATGGACGCCCCCCCCCCCCCAAAAAAAAAATCAACATTTAATTTTACTAAATTTTAATGGGAATTTGGCTTATGTGATTCGTCATGAACTAATATAATATATTAATACTATATAAAGTCATAAACTATCTCGTCAATAAAATAAATTTAGTTTTAAATAATGTACCTACCAATTATATTTTTAATTATCTATAAAACTGCTATTCTTATCGCATGGTTAAATGTAACAAACCAAATAGGTAATAAAAATTATACTAATGACTAACTATTTGACCGATGATGGTTTTATAATAATAATATTATCCTATTACATGCAATTTATATTTTTATCATGCGGTTCCATGTGCCCGTATTACCTGTTTTTTTAGCGGTATTTGTGTATATTTAGGTATTAGTATATTACAATGATGTTTTCTTTTAATTTTATTTAAGTATATTTTAAATTTTGAATGTCTATATTTATATTTTAAAACATATTATTTATAATTTGAATTTGAATCATTTTTCTTTTAATTATTATTATAATAAAATGTATTTGATTACGTTAGAGGATTTTGATGTACCATTTAGTAAGTACAAAATAATATGATTATACTACGTGTTTTATTATCATATTAAATGCATAACCAGCATACATTATTATATACCTATTACTTTATGTGAGTTATTCTGTACAATTAAAAAAATAAAATCACAAAAGAAATACGTTCAAGATTATGAATAGGTACCTATTTTGATAATAACATTATTTTTCATATTAAATCATCTTAAGCATTTTATAGTGAGATTACGCTAAAGTAGTGGCGGTTTTGGTGGTGAGGTAAGTGAGGCATCACCTCACCTGTAATTTAGAAAAACAACTTTTATTTATTAAAATTTAGATACTATTTTAAATTTGTAAATTTAAATTTATTATATTCAAAAAACAAAAAAATAGGAAAACAAATTGAAAAAGAGTTAAGAATCGTAATAATGGTTAAGGTACAGTTGTATATAGTTGTACTATATTGTTTTCCTTGTTGTATAAATTCGTACAATAATTAATATAATAATAATAATGTATGTCTCGTATAGCGGTCGACGGTATTGCCCAAATTAAACCATGACTAAAAAAACATGATATTACCCGCTACTCGATGCTGGTGTTATTATATTTACTGTATCCCTCGTCTCTCAGTTTATTTGCGTATTAAGGGTTAATATATAGAGGGGCAACACAAATTTTTCACTCTCCCCTAATATTAATTAAATATTGTGTAATATCACTTAATATTAGAGTATATTTTTAGTTTACCGGACACCTTTTTTTTACGATTTTTTTTATCGATGTTATGTAATTTATTCTAAAAAAAATAATAGTGTAGATTTTGTTTAGATTTTGGCGTTCTCACTTTTGAAGTGACGGCGATTTAAAGTTTAGTAATTTTAGAGTATTATGTTCAATTTTTAATTTTTTAATTGCCGAACAGCAGTTGTTCTTGTTTTAGAAACATAGTCGTTATTTTATAAATATATATATATATATTATTGACTAATAATTATGAGTGAACTATCTAGGTTTACTGCATATAGATGATAGAATGATATACATTATGTCTATATTATGCCAAATTTCAAATGTTCATTATTTATATTATAATGTAAATTTGTAATATTCGACCGACCTATAATGGCTTAGACCCTTTCAACATAAAAAGTCAACGATGCAATATGGAAACGATTACTCGTGGAGGGATTTTTTTCTGTCATTGCTCGACAAACGGCACTGTTACGTTCGACTGTCATTACAATGCGGGAATAATGAATACTATTAATATTAAAATTATTTATAAGATAGTCACAGAGAAAGTCTAAAGTAGTCAATAGTCCATATTCAATATTGTATATAAATATAAAATTTAATATAATTAGATATTTAATTTTTAATTTTAGTCAACATATGTACAATATGTAACATAACGGATGTTTTTGTATATTTAATTAATTATAAATAATAATTTTATTTCCTATAAAAGTATATTTTGAACTTAACGTCAATAAAAAGAATTATTAACTGAATAATAACTTGATAATTAAAAATAAATTTAACTATTTAAGTTAAAATTAAAAAAATTAAAAAAATAACTCGTTATATAAGTTAGTTAAAAGTATCTTAACTTTTTAAATTAATTTTAACTTTATAACTCGTTAATGCCCAGCCTGGAAAATATGTATCAATCAAATGATTCTGTTTCTCAATTATTATAACGGAAATGTAGAAAATTTTAAATAAAAGATATAAAAGTACTATCATAATACTAATCATGCAGATACAACATACAGTTTGTGGAATGCTTACATTTTATAATTTGTAAATAATGTCGCCACAGTAAAAATTACATGCTAAAACCGCCACAGCGAGAAGTATATCACACATCATGGCTGACTGGCAATGTTTAATTTAGTTAGTAGTTGTCTCTAAAATGTACAGCGTAATAATTCTAGATGATGTTGTTTTGGTGAATTTTAAAATGTTTAATTAAATTTATCATCAAAGAAAGTGTTCTTATTTAGTCAAAGTATAATAAATTAAAATCAGAAGTGGGATTATTATGTGTATAATTCTGATAGATACCTATTGGTAATTCATTAATATAGTGTATCTACAACAGATGAATACGTATAAAATGATATAAATGTTCAATTCGTATAATAATTGTATTCACGAATGCTGATGCAGAATTTTTTAGATTGTAAAGCATATTGTTCAATAATTGTTAAATTTTTTGAACGACATTTCGAAAATTGTAATACATAGGTACATACATAAAAATTTAAATAATATTTAAACTTTTATTTTATTTTATTTTAGAAAATTATAAGAAAAAAGGTATTTATAATATTTTTTTTTTATCACCTATTAATAATAAGAAAGTATCAGTTTCAGTGTTTGGCCAATACGATGTGATGCAATTTTAAATAAATATAGCATAACAATTGTTTTTTTTTATGTATACAGTGTTGAGAAATATTTAGATAAATCTATCTAGATAAAATTGTTGTTATCTATATATTATCTAAAAACCATTATTTAGATTTAACATTATAATTTATTATAATGTTAATGAGAGCGTAAACAACAAACAATAGTTCCTTCCCTCATAGCTTATATTATCAATCATCATTATTTTATGAGTTATATTTAATTGTGGCTTACGAGCAGAAATAACTGAATTAGGAAATTATTACATCCGAGATTGAACAAACAATTTTCATTTATCCGTTTTTAGAAAAGTATCACAATATTACATTAAATATTCATACATATTTTATATTGTCTTGCCTTCTTAGGTTAGGTTAGGTTAAAAATCTAACCTAGAATAGAAAAATCCCCGATTTTTATTTAATAATTCAGATAAATCTAGTGTCTAATGAATTATATTATAAACTATTTAAAATAATATTATATAAATTGTTTACGGAATATTTGCTGAAAAATTTACAAAAATACACAAGACACAACAATGTTCAGCGTTGTAAATTTACAAAGCTGGGCATTAACGAGTTAAAAAGTTAAGTGACATAATATAATATTATATATACTTATATAAAATGTGTATAAATATACCTACCTGCATAGGGCAATTTATTATTTTTAATTTTAGATTCTGAGCGAAGCGAAGAATGTATTGGTTTTACAAAGATGTTTTTTTTCTTCTATGTATGAAGACACTTTTTCGGGTAGTAATAATGGTCCGATTACCACAAGTAGGGTATGCTTTCGGTTACAAATCGTGTCTAGTTGGTACTTTATTTAGCTCATTTTTCGAAATTCTCAAAAACTTTTCCTTGGGAGGGGAAAAACTACCCAAAAATGGCGGAAAATCGGCAAAATTACGGTTTCTGTTATTTTAATTTTTTTAATTTCGTGATAACTAATTGAGTTTTAATCATAGTGTCTTGAAAACTTTTATGAATATTAACTTAGGTGAACTTCATTACAAGAAAAAATTTAGAAACAAATGGTTGATTTTCTGACTAAGTATAGAATTTCGGCTTTTTTTATAAAAATGTTTAATATTTCCTGCAGTTTTTAGTTTATTGGTTTGAAAATGTTGTCAAAGTCTAGACATATACGACTTAATGTTTTTACAAAATATTTTGAAAATCGTGACTGACAATTTTTTTTTCATAATTTTATAAAGTAAGAATTTTTGAAAATCGGCAAAATTACGGTTTCATTATTTAATTTCTTAATAACTAAAAAATTTTGATCGTAGGAAATTGAAATTTATTTTAAATATTTAAATTCGTAATTTACACACGTGGTAAAATTTTGGGATGGATTATTAGTATAGCATATTGTAATATATTGAGTTTCGCTCAGAATCATATTTTCTAATGCAATACCATTGCATTCAAATCTTAAGTATAATAAACCACTAATTTCCCCGAGGACCGAAGGGACGAAGGAGGAACGTTTACAATCGACATCCCCACTTACCTTTACTTTTTAATAATAGTATTTTAATTGATTTTAATGAGGTTAGAAATATAATTCAGACATTTATATTAATATATATTTTTTTCAATTTACAGTTAAATCATCAATTATTACAAAGGTTTTACCAATTTGTAAGTTCATAATATCAACATAAGATACCTTATTAATGAATTAAGTTTTATATATGTAGGTTTGTGAGACATGTACATAAAGGTATATAATATGTATACACACACACATACATATAAATATATGTATTAGAGTTATAGAGTAAGACTTTTTTTAGCGTCATTTCTCATTAATAGTCTAGAATATTATATAATATATATTTTATATCATTTATAAGTGTATATTTGGCCATTTTTAATATTAAAGTACTTATTTGAATATTTTTGATATAAAAGTGTAAGTTATATGAATAATTTATAAAAAAAAACATAATTATAAATAGATTTTCTGGGTCTGAGTTCTGAGATATTAGTTAAATAGTTTTGTTTATATGAAATTAATTTATAAAACTAGTGTTGGTGTTTTCTTCATTGACTATAAACAATAAATTATTATTAAGAAATAATATTATCTAGTTATTAAAATAAAATGATGTTCTAAAATATTATGGTTTTTTTCATGCATATTTTAAGATTTTTTAGAGCATGAAATCTTTAGATCTAGTCATAATTAATAAATCATTTAGTGAAACTAATAATCACAATTTAATTTAATTTTGGCAAAATTTGTATAAATATAATAATACTTTACATAAAATCATTTCTTATTTTAAATTTATTATTGGAATGGAAATATTCATTTTAATGAATTAAAAGAATTAGGTTAAAAATGTAATTTTTCTATTTTGTTTTGTTTTAATTAACAGTTAAATCAAATAAAACAAACAATTTTACATTAAGTAAGTACTTACATAATATTTTCATGAGATATAAATTAAAATAACCTCGGCTTAGATATAGTGTACACTCATAGGTGCAACTAGACTTAAAATTTAGGGGGTTCTAAAATTTTATAATGGTCCTAGACCATCATAAACACTAAATATGTTAAAAAAGTATTTAGGAATGCCTAGCATCCACCAAATTGCAGTTATCTTAACACTGTACATAAGTATAGTAGTTTACCTACTTGTTTGGCATCTTATGTAGTTAATAGTCTAGAATATTATATTTTATTATTTTCAGTGAAACATTTACATTTCAATAATACTATAAGTAAACAGCAGTACATTTTTTTATATTTTTTAAATTACAATTTTAAGAAATATATATTTAATACATTTTTAGTTATATATAATTTGTCATAACAAAAAATGTTTTATTTTTTACAAATTTTTTTTTATACATTAATATACACGAGTATATTATATAACTATATGTTTATTTATATTTGTCGGAAATCAATTATTTATTTAATAAAAATATGAATGATATCAATAGGAATATATAGCTATTAATATACTATATTTGATTATATATTTTGTATAAGCTATTAATGAACAATGGAATAACGTTCTCTCAACGGGTACAGATATATATAGACTTAAATTTTACAACAAACTGGTCTTCATATATCGAGTAAGTAACGATTTTTTTCCGATTAATTTACATACATTTATTTAAAAATGTATACAATATATATATATTATAAATAAATAATTTGTGTAGGTAATTAAATTAAATTTATAAAAGAAAATAAATTATAAAATGCACTGTCTTAAAGACATTATCATCATAATATATAACGATTATTTACAAAAAGAAAATACATTTACAATTTTTTATATTTGTGAAGACATTAATTTAATCAAGTTTTAGCTGGCTAATTTTCATAAATTTTTATTCTGAGCAAAGCTCTATTTTATAATGTTTTATTATTTTACGTCTAAAAGCACGATTTCGGGCCAATAATGGGAATTAATGGTCCGATTACTAAGAATAGAGATGCTTTCAGTAGAAAATTGATTTTACTTTATTTAGCTTATTTTGCGAATTTCTTAAAACTTTTTCCTCGCGAAAAAGAAACTACTTACACAAAAATGATGGAAAAACGACAACATTTACGGAAATCGTAATTATGAGGAAATTTATTTTAGACTTTCATGATACTAATGCAATTTTGAACGTAGGTATTAGTAAATTTTTTTTTTAGTGTTTACATTAGTAATTTACACAAGTAGTGAAGGTACTTAATGGCGCTCCTGGATTAGTTGGAGTAAGACTGAGGCAATTGAGTATGATTTTCATGGAACTGATCAAGAAATTGATAAGGAAACCATATATTAAAGAGGAGTGATGATGTAGTGTGTGAGACTTAAGTACTTCAAGTATTTAAGGTTCGATAGTACAATAAATTAGTAGTTCTGGGAAGGACACGAACAATTAAATAAAGTGTGGATAATAAAGTAGAACGAGGCGTTGGTTTTTTTGAATGACAAATGGATGCTGTAAATATTATAGATATTATAGAAAAGTATTGAAGCTAGCAAATTATGAAAATTATATTAAAATTAGCAAATCATGGAATTATGAGCTACAGTGAACAAAAAATAAAACAGTGGATAAGTATAACGGGAACAGAGAAAATTCCTTGTTATGAAGAAAAATCGGAATTGGGTGTGGTCAACTTCACACACATGAAAATGGTAGTAGTTAATTAGCAAATTTGATTATTTAATTTAAGAATTACTTATAATCTATATGCACATCGTACACTCATATAATTAGATAAAAACCGAAATGTTTTAGGTTCAATATAAGTTTAATTTAGCTGAAATGCTAATTTATGTAAAGTCATGTTATACTGCTGCAAGTACTTACTACTTTTACAAAAAATCTAAAATTGCATTGGACGTAATCAAAGATGGTAAATTAAGTTAAAAAGTATTTAATTTAGATTCATTGTTATATTTTACGAAGTGTTTTATAATATACCTATTAATTATAATTTTAAGCTTAAAACAAATTATTTTCAAATCGTACATTTAATATATTTTATACATAAGTAAGTTAATTAAATTAAAAAACCTGTATTATTTGTGGATGTATTTAAATTTAAAAATATTTCAAAAATCAAATACTTCACAATATTTTGCCTTAATATATTTTCATAACGCATTGTTTCGTGACTATTTATTACACATTTTTAAATTATTTTAATATTATTATATTTTATTTCTTTTAAGGTGATCATTTTATTGAAATATTACGAAATACTAATGATACAAGTATTGACAAAAAAGAAGTAATTACATGGTCTATACTTTTTCATACATTAAAAATAGAATTGCTGAATACAAATTTAACAAATTATAAAGATATTAAAAAAGAAAAAGTTAATTTATCTAAAGATGAAAAGGCATTAAGCGAATTGGTAAATAACGGAAAGTATCCAAGTGCATATTTATTAATGTACAGAGGATATTTTTTAGATGAGGTACTAATTTGTACTAACTATTATTAGATATTAATTTATAATTGTTTTATAAAATTCAAATAAAAATTGTTAAATAGTTATTTATATTATACAGTATGTCTTAGATCTATTTGGTACAAAACGTGCATCATAAAACATCGCACATTTATTTCACCACTAGTTTGCTTGGTAGTAGCATATGAGGTTAGCTCATAGCTTAATGATATTAAGCGATACAGACTACAATTTTCGATATATATGTATTAAACATAAATTAAATATCTAAATGTATTAAAAAAAAAGGTAGGTAATTTACATAGGTAATAATGCATACCGCTTTAATTTAATAAAGATTAAGTTGTAACTAAATGGAATAAATTCATGTCATATTATGATAGGTAGCAATATATTAATTTGATAGCAAAATAAGTACAATTTTATGTTTAATCAATAGAACTTTGATAAACGGAAAAAGGAATATCTCGATGAAGTGATTAAGAAGAATAAAATCACGTCTGAAATAGAATATCCGGATTTTTATTTATACTCTAAATACTACTATTTAGTATTATCATTATCTTCCAGATTAAATACTACTGAAGAAAAAGTTGCGGGATTATCAACCTTTGAAATTATTTTTTCTGGATTCAAGATGCAACTTTTATCCGCTGAAGTAAATATAAATATAGGGCCAGAAAATTATAATTATAATTATAATTTTTGTAAACCAGTTTAAATAATTATATTAAATAGCAATGGTTTTAAAAATATATGTATATATTTTAAACAAATTTAAAAAAATTAAATTTTTTACTTTATTATAATATAAAATATGAATATCATTTTTTATATAGTTGTATATACGAAATGTATATTGAACTGAACTAGTAGAAATCATAAATATTATTATTAAGATATATTAATATCAAGATATTATTAAGATATTCTTATATGTTATTAGAAAAATTGAGATTAGTTATTCAATTTCTGCAAAAAATATGAAATTTATATTATTATAAAATTGAATTTTTAAAACTATTTTGCTACAATCAATGGGAAAAATGTTTTTAGGATAAAAGAAAATAGTAATATTTTATTATGATTTTAATATATGAGTATTTAAAACAGTAGTTTTTCTAATATATTTTATGTTTTTATTAATGGAATATGTATATTTTAATATTTCATTAAAATTGTTTATTTGTTTACCTTTATTTTTTTTTTTTTAAAAAATATAGTAATAAACATGGTTAGAAATTACTATTTTTTAAAATTTTAATATAAGATTTTAAAATATTATGAAATAATATATTTTTGAACTTATATTACCTACCTACGTATAAATTATTTTGAATAAATCATCTTAAACCGATCATCATATAAACATTAGTAACATCAAGTGTACGAATTAAGTTTAAATCAAATAAATTGACTTGATTCTTCAGTTAATGATAATGCATTTGTAGTGTTGTTGATCTGTGGAGTTGACTGAGGTCTCACAGAATTAGGAGATTTTTTTAATTCCACCTCGAGCCGAGACTCGAAAGCCGGAGCTCAAAGGATTTTTTGTTATAGTAGAATATTTTTATGTTATAATATTATATTTATTTAGAGTATATATTTTTAAAGATAATTATTGCAATATTACAATTTTGATTAATTTAAAAATAATATTTTAAATATTTACAACTATAATATTATGTTAAGGTTAGGTATATGTTCGAAAAATTATACCACCACTCTTATTCCGGGTCCTTGTCGTCCCCTGCACCGCCATTAATATTGTAGCTCGAATTATCGAAATTCTGCTTAGTATCATTTTAAATGTTTCTTTGATCTGAGAAAAATGAGAAACATCTGTATTGTTACCGAGTCCAATCGAGTTTAGTTCCGGGGCGCAAGTGAGCGTCGTCGTAGTATCAGAGCGCGAGTGGTGGTATCACACATTTTTAATTATTATATAAATATTAGATCAATTTAAATCGCAGACGACAGCGGTCAATATTTTATTTCTTTCAAAATGTATGACGTTAAACATTTTTTAACAAATAGTGTATAATTAGAAGTATGAGTATAGTACTTACTTGTAAAAAACTTATTTTTTTCAGGATAGACTAATTAATTATAAATTAATAGAATTGACAAAGAAACAATTTAATATTTGTTATTTAAATAATAAATCGGTAATAGCATCTGATAATAAATTTATAATAACAATTTTATCAAAATACATGGGACAAGGTATAATATAATAGTTAATTAAATTATATTTTTATAATGTACAATACTTCTTTAATATTATATTATATAGAATAGTATATATTTTAATAATTTCATATAAAAGACGTATTAAATTCTGTTTTAATATACATAGATCAAAAATTAAATAATTTATCAGTTTTAAATTAAAATCAATTATTAATATATGCAAAGTAATTGTATTTTTTTTAACTTAGTTACTTTAAGCTAATTTATCAATTAAAAAAAGAATGATAAATTATATAAATATAATAATAACACCTTAACATTTTATGTTAAGAAAATTTGCAAAGATATGTGTGATAACATTTTATTTTGGGTGTTTCAACATGTTCCATTAATATTTAAAAAAAAGGTTTAAATTAACTAGACTTCACTTTTGAATACGTTTATTCTCAGAATTATATTTTACAAATATATGAATAGTATTCACGTATGGATACATTCAGATATACCTAAATAATTTTTATTGGCAGTGAAACAATGGTTTTCTATTCTAAGGTTAAGTTAGGTTCTAAGAAATTAAATCTTAAGGAAATTATATAATGTAAAAAATATTGTATATTAAAAAAAAAAAAAAAATGTCTTTATATAAAAATCATAATATATTGATTACAATTATTCTAACGTAAAACATCAACTAAAAATCATAATGGTGTTTTTCTTATGTACGCCTTCTTAATAAATTATTTATTATTATTCTACTTTCTAGATGATGATAATAATTTTAAATATAATTATTATACTATGCATAATACTTTATTAAAAATAAGTAATGATATTAAATATTCAGATTTAACTCAAATGCTAAAAAAAGTAAGTTTTTTTTAGATAAATTAAAAATTTTATTTCTGAGATATCTAAATAGTTATACTTGATAGTCGCTTGTACAATTTTTATTTTTTAACAAACTATACTCATAGGCAAATGTGGTTTGACCATGAACCACCAATAAGTTTGAGTTAGTTGTATTATGTATTTTAATGTGAATTTAATGTTCTATATTCGACACAATAATTATTATAATTTGATATTTTTAATTCTTAATAAAACGTTATACACACAGACGACACAAAGTACAATTTTAACACATACAAATTAAATAAAATACACACAATTAATATTTGTTGTTACCACCCTAACCAGTGTGACAACGTCCTTCTCTTTAATGGTACTTATATATTTTTTACAATTCTGCTCATACAATATTAATGAATAATACCTATATAATATATTTTTTTTTTTTTACAATCTAAAATTTTTATTGATACATTAATATATAATTTTAACATAACATATCTTTCATTAAAAAATATACCAGGGATCTTGACCAAACTTGTAACATTAACCTCATTTTGAACAGTTATAATTTTGAAACGTGACGTGTGAAAACGTTGCCCTTTGGTAATATAAATTTTGTAACATGCTCCATTCCGTTGAATCAATGGCGTTGATTCCTTTAAAGACTTGTGTAACTTTTGCCGTCTTCTGGTGAAGTGGAAGTCATCTTGAAATAGAACTAATTGTTTTTCTCGTAATGGTTTATTCTGATTCGACCACTTTTTCCGGGAAATTGGAGTTTGGAGATGAGTCGTTGTCCATACTTTCTAAAATGTCTTCATGATAACTTGAATTATATTCTATCGCAAGTTCTGCGTGATGATTGGTTCTTTAATGCTATCAGGTATCAGTAGGTTTGATCCGACGAGGAACTGTGAATCCTCTCGAAAGCGTTTCCTAGGACATTGGCAACAACGGTCGAGAGTTTTGTTAAGTATTTAAATACTCAAAGAAATACTTTTTGTTAGTATTTTTATTCCAAATACTAAATACATTTATATATATTTTTTTTATTTAGTTCTAGTTTTGTACCTATTACAAATTTTAATAACCAATGTTTACGTATTTAAATTTTTAGATATTGTTTCTGTAATATTAATTATTATTTTATCACGCCACGACCAGTTGATCAGAATTTTATGAGTGGGCATACGATGCGATAAAAATTTAAATAGATTTTATTAATGGAATATCCTCTCTATATTCTACGTAGTAAACAATCAACCAGCCAATTATTGTTCACCTAAAAATAAGATTATTTATTTCTAACTCTCATGGCTTCTGGATATATGAATAAATTTTTATTTATTTTTTTAAGCGTACATTTACTGATATAGAATACAATATTAAAAAATATATTATGTAACATGCTTACCAGGTTCTTAATAGTTATACACAAATTGATGAAGATATTTTGTATAAATTTGTGACTTCATCAATAGATATTGATTCAACTAAATTTCAAAAAAGAAAAGTCATTGTTCAAAATGGTAAAGTATGTCATGTAACTCAGTTGATAAAATGATAGAACAAGCTTCGTAAAATCACTTTACATCCAACAAATCTAATCTTAAGAGGACGCCTGCATGTGTTGTCTTTATCTATACGACAGGAAACATATAGTAATACTTGCTTTGCGTGGGACAACTTTATTCAATTTGTATTTCTGGTAGAATAACGAAATTTTAACAATTAATAAAAAAGAACAATATCTGTATCGCAGTGTTTTAATATTTTAGTAACACGACTCGATTAGTTAAAATCAACAAATTAAAAAGTTATATTATAAAACGAATATTTCCATGAAAATAATTTCATATGTACTTAATATGTTATGAAAAAAATAAAAACACTACGACATAGATAATGTTCTCCTTTATTAATTCTTAAAATTTGATACTCCTATCATAAATAAAGATTGAGTAAAGTTGCCCTGTGCAAAACATGTATTACTATATGTTTCCTGTCAAATAGATAAAAATAAAACATACAGCCATACAGGTGTAGCGTCCTTTGAAATAATATTTGTAATATTATAATTTATTCATTTTATAAATCGAATTGTATGATTTTATTAAAGACTAAATTGTATATTCAAATTTATACTCTGAACAGAAATAAGAGATGTTTAAAAAAACTGGGAAGTCAATTCTGGTCATTCCTCCTTCGTCCTTGGAAAAATTAGTGATAGAATGTTAGTGTTATGTTATAAATAAGACATGAATTCAATTATATTGCATTCGAAAAAAAAAATTCTGAACGCAACTCAATCAGATATACAATATTATTGATAATAATTATTTTTAGAAACTTTTTTCATTCATCAAATTAGTTATCATAAAATAATGAAATTTAAGTTCGTCAAAAATTTGAATTCTGCTAATTTCTTTACCAAAAGCATAACCTACTTATGATAATCAGACCATTATTTCTACCAGAAAGTGTCTTCATACACAGCAAAAAAAATAGGTATAATATATTATTATAATAGCGGAAGTGGTTTAAGTAATACTAGGTGTTCATGTTAGTTGTATTAGTTGTATAGTTGTATTGTGTACGTTACAGTCTGTAAACGTGATGAACTGTATAAATCCTTGAATAGTAGGTGCTAACATTCTTAGAAGTTATAGTTATAACTTTATTACTAATAAAGTATTTTGATAAAGTATACTAATTGGCTATTAGTACATATCCCTATAAAGTAGATGGTAATTTAACATTTTAGCATTCCCAGATATCATTTAGTTACATTCAGTTTGATATACGACCTTCTTCGAATTATTAACAGTCTTCTATACACTATATCTATCTGTTTTTGTCTATATTGTTTAATCTACATTATAATATAATGTATTAAAAAAATATTGTTTTAGTTTCTGAGCGAAGCAAGGAATGTATTAATTTACAAAGATATTTTTTTTATGCCTGAAAACGTGTTTTCGGGTAGAAATAATGGTCGCGATTATCGCAATTAGAGTATGCGTATGGTTGAAAATTGCATCTTTTTCGTACTTTATATTGCTCATTTTTTAGATTTCTCAAAAGTATTTCTTCGGAGATGAAAAACTACCAAAAAATTACGGAAAATTGGCAAATGTATAGTTTCCGTTAATTTTACTAAAAATATTTTGTATTAATTTATTCAGTTTTAAACGTAGGGACTTGAAAACTTTTTCAAATATTCACATAGGTATTATATGAGAAAAATGTTTGGAAAAAATTGGTTGATTTCCTGACTGAATATAAGTTTTTGAAATTTATCCAAAAATGTAATTTTTTTCTCAAAAATATTTAATATTATCTGAAATTGTGGGTTAAACAGTTTGAAAATTTTATAAATACATAACTATATACTACTTAATCTATTTATAAAATATTTTGAAAATCGTAATTTAATTTTTATTTAAATACTTTCAAATTTTAACATTTTACTTTGATGTTTAATTTTTTGTGTTTTTAAAAGTCTGAAGACACTTTTTCAGGTAGAAAAAACGATCCAATTATCATAAGTAGGATATGCTTTCGGTTCAAACTTGCATCTACTTAGTATTTTATGTAGCTCATCTTTCGAATGTCTCAAGTTTTTTCTTAGTAGAAGAAAAACTACCAAATACTGATGGAAAATCTTCAAAATTTACGGAAATCTTAATTATAATTGAATTGATTTTGGATATTGTGAACATTTTGAACTAATGCAATTTTAACATGAAGACTGGTAAATTTTTTGAGTATTCAAAAAGGTACTCTACACACTTGGTAAAAATCGGATTATCAGTATAATATATTGTACATCTGACTTAGTTTTGCTCAGAATCATATTTTAAAATGCAATATCATAGCATTCAAATCTTAATTATAATAAACTACTTATTTCTAAGGAGGTACTAAGGAGGAACGTCAGAAATCTTCCTCTTTTTTTTTTTATAAATACAAACACGTCTAGTGTTAGTGATATTAAAGATTAATTAAATATTAAGTACTATGTATTTTTAGCTATTAAATTATTAGAACAATTTATTCATGTTGAAAATGAAGATATTAAGAACAACAAAACAATGACAAATTTAATAATTGAATCAAATGATAAAAAACAAAAATTACCTAAATATTATAGAATAAGAAATATAATGATAGCCCACAAGTGGTTAGTTGAATTATATGATATATTATGTACCAAAAGTTTAAAAATAAAAGACCTGGAAATATTGAACGAAAAAAAATTATCAAATTTAATTATGGCAAAAAAAATAAGTGAAAAAAAAAAATCTGATGGAACTTTAAAGTTTCCAAATGATTATCATTTCGAATATTTATTGTTAAAACAAGATTTAAAAGTAATTATTATTTTTATTAGTTTTTAATATAATATTAACGTCAAATGTATTATTTTTTAATTCTGTTTTATAAATATATTAATTTATTAATTACAATTAATACTCAATAGATAATGTTATTATGTTAATTCAACTTTATAACTAACGTATGTATTTTGTCGAGATTATTTTAGGTAATTAATAAACAAAAAAATTCTTCAAATTCACTAAATTATATATTATAGGCATTTAAATTTGTCATTATTATCATGTCTATAAAGTGAATTGCCACATTTTTTTCCCTTTTTAGTTTATATTTTTTTAATCACTCCGGGACAACTATAGTATGATTCTTCAAGTTACTCTGTGTGAAAATAATATTATCTATAATCATGATATGTATATATAAGAATTAATTATGTATACGCATTAAGTGACTATTAGTTTTCACTGTAACATTTTTAGATTCTGAGCGAAAAAAAGGTGGTATTGGTTTTACAATGATGTTTTTTTTCTTGTAAATCTGAAAGCATTTTTTCGGTTAAAAATAATGGTCCGATTACTTCAAAAAGGGTATGCTTTCGGTAAAAAATTGCATCTTGTTGGTATTTTATCTAGCTTATTTTTCAAATTTCTTAAAAGTATTTCTTTAGGAGAAGAAATACTACCAAAAATTACGGAAAATTAGAAAAGTTTTGGTTGCTGTGAATTTGGTTTTAAAAAATTTGGGATATCTAATTCAATTTTTAACGTTGGGGCATGTAATTTTTTTTTAGTATTCTTTTAAAGGTAGTTTACATTTTTGATAAAATTTTGGAACGAATATATATATATATCATTATGTTTAAATCTTAATTATAATAAATAATTAATTTCTCAGAGGACCAAAGGACAAGGAACGTCCAAAATCGAATTTCCTCCCTATTTTTTTTTCTTTTGTTAATAATGATTAATTGATTTGTTTTGTATACAGTTATCACAAATAAAATATATCAATGTTAATGAATTGATTTTATGTGATATCGAAGGCCCGGAATCATTAAAGTTCAGCACTAAAGAATCTAAAGAATTTGACCAATTAATGAAAGTAGCTTTAAAAAACAATCCATTCATAAACATGATAGAACTATTAATATATATGTTTGGATTTTTAATGGAAATAAAATTATATTCTGATGCATCAAGTATTCTTAGTAAAGCAACTTGTATTCCAGTCATTACTTCAGAGGTTTGAATAAGTCATTTACATTATTAAATTATTTTAATTAAACTAAATGAATATACCTAAGTTCTTTTGCGAAATATATTATTATTATTATTGATAAACTATAGTCTATTATAATATTAAGGACTTATCACAGAAATATTCCAGAAGACAGTATACCTTATTATTTTATTATTCTAGTTTACTTTATTATTATGTTTTAATAATTATATGAGTTCCAAAGACCACAAAAGATAGATTATAGAGAAATCGAGTTTTATAATAATAAATAATATAATTTGTACTTAAAAGAATTTTTTTTTTTTTAAATTCAATGTAACTGCTCAAAATGAATATTTAAGTGATATTTATAACGATATACTCTCACGTATCGAATTACGAGAATATATTAATTTTTATATAATTTTTTTACTTTTGTTTATTTTATGACATTTTAACATTCTTTATTAATTTAGGATTACCTTAATCATAATAAGGCTACTGAGTTGTATAGTATTATGTTAATAAAAGAGAATAGTAAAATTTATAAAGTAAGTATGACTAAAATTATTAAATACATTAAATTGCTTTTTATCTTTTGTACACTGTAGATATACCTATATAAATAATAAAAAATATATATTACATTATGTTAATTAGGATACTAATAAAATTAATCAAGTTGATAAATGCAATAAAATATAATGTTTATCAACTTTTTTGGTTAAAATAAGCATAGATAGTACAAAGTACATATTAACACTATTAGAAAATATTTTTACCCAAATAATGATTAAATACGTATAAGTTATAATTGACCTTTATCGTTGTTTTCAGTACCAACCTAATTTAATATTGTGAAACATTAATCAAATAGTTTATTTATACTCTCGCTATCGCAGATTATATTTGCTTTCTCTGATAAATGTTAAGCACCCAGACCGTTTTAAACGTATATAGTTCTTAATCAAAATTATAATAATTTTGAAAACTAAAGTAATAAGATACCATCCCACACACCATGTCCTATAGTGAGTTGGTTGCTATCATTTGGGAAATCAACACCGTCGTTGACTTTTAACCAGTTCGCTGGAACACTTACGATCGTCCTTTTGTCAGTGCTTCGCAGTTTTGTGATTTCCTCGGTTATTGCCTCCTGGTGTGTGCCACATGACTATAAACTGTGTGGCGGTTGTATACTTTAAAAACCGCTTGTACACAGTGATTAATAATAATAAGATTACATAGCTTATAATTTGTTATAATATGTTTATGATTAGCCTAACAGGTGATTGACACGATAATGTAAACAGTGGTTCCGAGTACGGGATTTAGGTATGGTCATGACTAAACCATAATTTGAGGGGGGGGGGGGGGGTATTATATTTTAATTTTATTTATTTCGTAAAGAATCATTTATAAATTTGACAAAATTATTAAAATTAACATGTAGTATGATATGGGTGGTGGTTAAAACTTTGCATCTTATTACATTGACCAGACTATTTAAAAACAAATTCGGCGCCACTGAATTTAAACATATAATACAATTAAAATATCTAATATTTTATAATATTATAATATTTATACGATAACTTAAAGCAGTTATTTTTTGAGAAATATGTGATATACCTATTCATACATGAAATTTCATATGTGCGTCCATAAAAATAATATAATATATTTAATATGTTGTGGAATTTAGTGTTTATAACACACTTAATAAATCGTTTCTTCAATACTTCGTTTTTATTGATTATTTATTAATATGATAATATTATATTAAATGTTCATCTAATACTATCATTAACTTAAATATCCTGTAACCATACCATACCCATCCATTACGACTATTTAGAGTAACTTTAAACAAATTCCAATGCTGAGATACTATTTTAGGATAGTCGTATATTAATGTGTTATTGAACCAATTAAATATAATAGTTAATTTTAATAGTTATTGTAATATAATTTTTTAAATTTTAATATTTCAGGAACATTTAAAAAAATCAAATGGACCGAATGCAGACACTAAAAACTAGTTAATACTATTCTTATTAAGTAGAATAATTATTTAAGTAAATTTAAAAAATAATAAAATTAATTTTAGTTTATAACGAATAATATTTCCTTTAAATCATCGATTTTAATTTTTTTTTCTTGTGTTGGTATGTCATAATATTTTAATATTTCGATTAACTATTTTTTTAAAGCGTGTTGAATAATTGTTCATTTTTTAAATTTTGCTTTTAATGAAAGTGTGTAATTAAAATTAAAACTCAGGATTTTGAGACGGTTAAATAATATAAACAAATTAAATAGCAATGTGTATAATAATGCATACAAATCATCATTACACATATTTTCAATAATTTCTTGAAATATTTTAAACTCAATTATCGATTATCTATATTTATAAATTATTATAATGTACTTCCTATTAATTTATAAGTATAAATAACTTGTGCAAATATTAAATTATACATTTCATGTGATATTAATAATATAATTATATAATGCATATCATGCACTTATTGATGTTATTCGATTACCTATTTATTTTATTATTAAATATCTAGTTTATAGTTACGTTCTGGCAAAAAATAGTCTATTTTCTTTTCCATTTAACTACCTATGATCACTATTCATTAGTAGAGGTTAAGAAATCAGTGCTATTTGATGAGTTCCAAACTTGATTTATTTTAAGTTATTGGGTTAATCAATTATTTACCTAATCATTCTAATACATGTCATAATTAGTAAAACTAAAATAATAGATAATAATAATAAAAAATATAATAAATTAACATTAGTGTATAAATTATTCATTAGTTGTTATAAAGTTTTAAGTATTTTAAATATATATTTATAAAAAAAAAAATATTATTACGAATAATTTTACATTATAATATTGCATGTTTGTGTATATCCAATATACATATAATATTATAATGTATTTAAGAGGTTTGCAAGTTTAGCAATCTCAAAAAAAAAAAATGTTTTGTAGGTAGGTATACTGTAAATGTAGAAATAAACGCAGCAAAAATGATCTATAAATGATAACTATAAAAATACAGTTTATTATTTAGTATATTAATTATATTTGCACTTTTCACTATCCAAAGCAAATCCATAACGGCAGAAGGTGAGTTGCTATTTTAAAAAGAAACAAAATTTCGTTCAGATGAATATACAGTTATTGGGATATTATGTAAATTGTTAGTATGATAAAAATATTAAATAATTATACTATAATAATATTATTTAAATAGATTTAATTGATTAAAAGTTTTAATAAATACATATTATAAGATACTCGTATTTAAAGTTTTAATAATTTTTAATATTCTGAATAAGTTTAACCAGGAACTAACTGAATTGCAAGATACAAACACATTGTTTATGTAAGCACAAAATTTATACAAAAATATATAATGTATGATAATTAGGGCTTGGATTTTAATGTCTTAAAAAAACGAAAAATTCCTAATCAAAACATGCATTTATGACTTAAAAGCTTCAAAAAACGAATTAAAAAATGCTCTAAAAGTTTATATTTTATTTGTGTACTAGAATATCCATTTAAAATACAAAAATTATTAATTTTTAAAATAAAAATGTATATTAATGTAGGTAAAATATTATAAAAGCGTGATGAATTTGAATTTTTAATAACAATACAGATTACTTGATATTATTTTAAGTATTAATTTACTAAACTTTTAGTATTATTGTAAGATTTTATAAATTTTTGTCATAATATTACAAAAAATTGGTAAAAATGAAAAAAAATGTACCAAAAACATTAAAATATGCAATAAAAAATTAAAAAAATGTCCCATACAATTTTGTTATTAGAATGTGTTTATAACACTTTTATTAGCTTGGAAAGCATCGTGCCAAGTGTTCCAAAAAGTATTAGTATAGAAATAGCATTTAATGAGTACACACTTCGTAAAATATCGTTTCTATAACAATAAAAATAAAAATATTGAAAAAGCGAGAATTTGATGTGTTAATTATTTAATTTTCTTTACACGCACAAAAATACCTAGTTTCGTGTCAATCATATTGAATTAAAATATTATGATTACTTTTAGATTTAGCTACTTTAATAATATGATTATTTTATGAATTCTGTATCTTTTTTGGAGCGTAAGAAAAAGTACCTATGTAAAATGTTTAACATTATAAAATAAACGGCGCTATTGTAAAATAGTCGGTGCAAATTATGTACACCAACAATCTTAAAAACAACTGCGTAAACATACAAACCCTTAATATCTTTTCATAGTAGTTTGCACCTAATATCTACAAACTTGTAAAATGAACGAACAAAAATTATGTTATACATTTTTGTTTTTTTTTTATTTTGAATTTTCGTACCTTCATCATTTTATAAAATAATATTATATGAAAGTATATCAGTAGATAGAAAATAAAAAATAAATGTTTATAATATACATTTACCAAAATATAGACATATCACAATTTAATATTTATATATAAAAATGTCGAGAATTCATACGTATTTACGAAAAAAAAAAAAGACAGTCGATTCCGAACGTTCCTCCTTCGTCCCTTTGGTCTTTAGAGAAATTAATAATGAAATTTTATTGTGTACATATTGTTATATAATATAATTAAAGGATTATGAAAAGGATAAAATTGTTTTTGTTTTAATGAAATCAAATAATAAATACATGAAATATCAAAAAAAATCTGATCGTTGATTCCTCGTAAAATCGATATTTTCGTTTTATTACGCGCGTGTCGTTATACTGGTGTTCCGCCGTCGTTTCTGGCTTTTTGCTGCTGTGGCCAACTGCACCACGATGGAATATTTTTAATATTTATAAATTTGAAGTAGGAAGTAGGAACAAACGTATTACATACAAGAAGTTTCATATTTATCTGATACTCAGACACTCGGTAAGCGTATTTTGTCGTAAACTTGGTGACGGTGCAGCACAGATGGACAATCACTTTCCTTAGGTGGTGTGTCATGTGTATGCAATTTAACACAATACGATTGGTGTACGTTAGGAGCAAACAAAAATGCCTATATGCCTAAGATTAGTAATACATTAGTTTACTCTATAAGCGGACACAGGGCCGTATTTGGACTTTTGCCGCCCCTAGGTATCACGATATTGCCGCCTCATCCCTCCTCAAAAAAATAAACACATATTTTTTTAAGTTAAACAGACAGAAATGTATCCTCATTCA
>CM023362.1:6164187-6216598 GCA_013282895.1 Eriosoma lanigerum
GATTTAAGAAACAAAAATAAATTTTGTACTAAAAACCACCAATAATTTTTTATAGTTAAATAATGTCAACTAATAACACGATAGCTGCCTTAGTTCTACATAAAAAAAAAAGTTAACTAAATTAAATTTGCCTGTCTAGTAAAAATTTGCCGCCCTTTGAAAAATTGCCGCTAGGGAAAATACGATACCGTTGCTTCCCCCTAAATACGGCCTTGAGTGGACGCATTTGCGGGTGCCGAAATGACAGAAAATAAATTTAATACGAGAAAAAAAATAAATAGCTAAATATGTAATATTGATATAAAGTAGAACAAAAAAATATCAGTTAAAGAAAATGAAACGTGTATAACCAATGATATAACAACATGTTATAACGTTAAGTTTGGACGTGTATTTTGAAAATTTAGGTATGGTATGGATCCCCATGGTATCTGATCTGATTGGTTCGTTAGAATTTACCGTGGTTTTGATCATTATTTTAGATTATCAATTTTAGTTTAAAATCATATTTTTTTGTAATTATTTATACCTTTTTGTAAAGTTTTTGATTAATTTTAATTAAACAATGCTATTACTAATCTAACGTGGATTTGCACAACAAATCGAGCAATGCTCGAAATGGAAAATTGTACGATCCGGAACGCTATAAAATTAATTAAAGCCGTAAACAGCATCAAATAAATAAATTGTTGTGCATAGTAAACATGTACCTAAGTACTTCATAAGGAATGGATATTTTATAGATATTCAATTGACCATCAACATTATCGGCTATTTTTATTATTACACCTGAAGAAAATTATTTAATAATGTAATTGAATCAGTAAATAAAATTATTATATTTTACCAGTCGATTCAATACTTTAATATTTTGAGTTTTTTAAACTCATTTCATTAATTATAAGTTAATTATGTTTTTAAAATAATTATATGATGGTAGAATATTTATTAATAAATAATATATGCATTTAACATTTATAATCCAGCATTCCAGCTGATATAAATCCCCCCGAAACTAATTGATGAAATCGTGCTGGCTGACGTCACATATAATTTATTAATTTATTATTACATAAATCGTTAAGGAGTGAAATTTTAGTATTTTTTTCTATCATAACTAGTTATTTAATTATAAATAATTGAATCTAATTGATATAAAATACAGATCATTATTTGAAATTATTTATGGTTTTCTAATGCAACATAAAATCCACTAAGAACAGCGGAAATGAAAAAATTCGCAAAATTTATATTTTTGACGATCATGTATTTTTTAGTAGTTAAGTAATTATTAAACGTAGAGTCTTGAAAATCTTATGGAGTGTTTATAGTTATACAAATATTTTAGATTCATAATAATATTTTGGTACTGTTACTTAAATTGTATTTTAAATATAGAACTTTGAATCTTTTTTTTTTGTAATAATGAATAAAATTCGCAATTTTGGATTTAATTGTTTGAATATTTAATTGAATCTAACAACTTGTATACCTACCTACTTTACAGTTAAATCGCTGAATTGATGTGTGATCGAGTTATCAGTAAATTCCAGAGTGTACAATCTGATTTTATATTATCTATGATAGTACGGTAAAGGTTGTAATAATTAATCTCCCTTATGTGCATCATGTTTCATGTATAACCGCTAAAGAGTGGAATTTGTTGACTTAAACATTCAATAACGGGATTCTGACCTGAATTGATGTCTGATAAACATCTTAATAGTATATATTTAAAATATATTTTAATTTAACATTTAGAGATTGGGAATTCGCTACCTAGACTAGATTTATAATTAAATTTATAAACTAAACTCAAATAAAAAGAATAAAAAACAGATAATATACGTTCGATTAATATTAATTAAAATATTTAAATAATAATTTATAATATATTTTTAATCACAATATTTTAAATTATATTTGATAAAAAAAATTACAATATACAAAATAAATATAAGTACAAATGGTACAATAATGTTTACTTCTTTATAGGTAATACTCGTATATTTACTATGTACACATTTGCACATATTTGTACACAAAGACAACATAAATTTTTGTTCTAAAATATAATATGACATTAAATTCTTATTCGTAAAATTGATGTTATATGTGTAATACTGGAGTATTTTTTTTATTATCTTAAAGTTTTTAAATTGTTTTAATAAATTGTTAATACCAACCTACATTTATTTTTAAATATTATTAAATTTAAACATAAATAAAAAAAAAAGATGTATAAATTAATGGGAGTTATAATAGCTATATTGTTAGCAACAGCGCGTGGAAAAATAATAAAATGTTTTGTTGGTAATATACAAATATTTTAATTTAATAATAATAAAGTAATATAATTTTTAGTAATTATGTTATATTATTATTTTTGACTTTTAATATTATTTTAAGCTGGCTTATCTCAATCTACATGTGATAATTATATGAAAGGTAATATAGTTATAATTATATTTAATGAAATTTATATAAAATATTATACAGAGTATCTCAGATCTATTTACTAATTGAAATATCTCCACGAAAAATTAAAATTTTTGAATGTAGTTTTTTAAAATTATTATTAAGTCAAATGGACTATAATATTACCATTATTACTTATTTAAATAAATACATTTCATAAAAAAAATTAAATTTTTTTTTTAAGTTATGTAAAATTTGAAGATAGCCATTTTAAAGAGTATATTAATATGATAATTTTGACGATCTCTTAATTTATTCAAGATTTCGATTTTTAATAATTTTTTACATTTATTGGAAAAATGATATTTCTGATATCATTATTTTTAATATTTTAATATCATGGATCGTAAAATTTGGTTTATCAATATTATTATTAATGCTTTCAATGGGGTACCACAATTTAAAATAAAAACAATTGTTGTAGTCTTATAGAGTTTCTTAGTTAAGATAGTATCTAAATTCGTGATTATCAATTTTAATCGAAAAAATATTATCAACCTACAAATTGTATCTCTTATAATATTGATAATGTGAATTTTACATAACACGATCTAATCACATACTATATGAAACATATACGCTATAATAATAACGTCAGAAATATGATTTTTACAATAATTAAAAAAAATTCCTAAAAATCATGATTAAATTAAGAGATTAACATGTCAAAATTCTCACATAAATAGGTATACTCTTTAAAATAGTTATCTTCAAAGTTTACATAACGTGAAAAGAGTTAATTTTTAAATTTTTTATGATTTTTCTTTTTTTAAATAAGTAATACAAGTAATATTATATTCCGTTACATAAATAATAATTTGAAAAAATTGTATTCAAAAATTTTAATTTTTCGCGGATATATTGCAATTAGGAAATAGATCTGAGACACTTTGTATAAGAAGCATTTTATACATATCTAACGAAATTCTGGTATATTTATTGTGTGTTAGACAGACAAGAATCATTTAGACTTTAGACTTTAGACATTAAATATCGGTTAAATTTTTATTTGTTATTAAATTATAAATTGTATTAAATGTATGTATAATATATGCTTGTTAAATTTAAAATTAATTAATAACTAATTAAGCAAACTTTTTTAGAAGGTTAAGGTTATATTTTTACATAATATTTTTTCATTATAAAAAGCTCAATATATATATATCCATTCCAGTATAGTTCTAAAAAATAATAATTGTACTCTTAAATTTTTAACTATTAACTATTATTTTAACTATTTATTTTAATGATTGTTTTAATTAAACGATTTTTAACTTTAGAAAGTGTAGTAGATAAATACTTTATATGTGAGTTGCTAATAATATTACGAATTAAAATAAATAATTAATATAAGTAGTTATATAATAAGTAGTTGCTGAAATCAAATAAAAAAATATATAAAAATGAATATTCTGTTTAGCTAATTATGGAAAAGTAAACGATGGTAAATACTCAACATATTTAATATTTTAATAATTTGATTAATAATCAAACTATTCTTAACCTGAATTTGGTATTTAAACAAATAATTATTAGCAAGTAGCTAGTTATTGAGAAAATTTATTTTACACATAATTTTTGTCATAATAATAATATTATGTATGTCATTGATATAAAAAAAATCTTTTGATTTTTTTGTTAAAATTACTTACAAAATAATTTTGTTATAGTATTATAGAGTAATAAAAATATTAATTAACATATAATTATAGTTAGTAATATCTACGTATTGTGTTGGATTTGAATGTATAATCGCGCTGTTCCCATGAGTCGAGGCATGTCTCGAGTCCAGACCACTAACGTCAATCTTTTTCCTCTTTATCCGGAATGAAAAATGGGTTACTATCAACTTAACACATGGTCACTTTTTCATCGGTACATCTATGACAGCTCCACCAGAAACCAATAATTTACCAGATAGTACTTTTCATTATAAAAAACCGGTAGGAATATTTGCAATTGATGCACCATTTTTGCAAAACTTGGTCACAGCAGCACTTGCACTAACTGCAAATCGGACATAAATAGAATCGTCTTACATCCAACCTAAAAGCAGGAGACATCATACTATTGATGTTCATATTATTATATTTTTATCATTGTCAGTGTGATTTTGTTTTCTGAGCGTGCAGAAATTTGTCAAAGATCTCGATATATGTATTAAAAAATTACTTTTATTCTTATGTAAATAAATTATACCAATAATAAATTATCATATTAAACGCAGTTCAGGTCTCCGCCCCACCTGTCCCTCCTTTCCATTGTTGAGTCGGAGTTACCGACGGAAGCCGTTCCGCCGCCAAGGTGTTGATTTACCAAGAAAATAGATATATCGAGATAAATCGGACCGCGTCAGTGCTTTGGGGCGACCATTGTTGAGTACGGTAGTGTTTCGGTATACGGAAGTATATGGCTCCCAGAATCCGCATCTGCCAGTGTCATGATTAAGAGAGTAAGATTTCTCCGGGTGGTTGCTTTTGGACTCTACATTCCATGTCCTCTCCGCGATTATTATCTTGTCATTCGAGTGCTGGTCCTTTCTAGATTTTGATCCACTCGTTTCTATACACCATTTCATATACCTTATTCATTCACAAGCTACCTTGATAATTCCCCCATTACACACCTCATGCTAACCGCCAATAATGACCCATCAAATTCCTTTAAATAACAATAATATGTTCAATATGTAATTATGAATAATTTATTAAATATATATATATATATATTTAGTCGACAATAATTAGCACATTATATCTTTAAAGTAATATCAAAAAAAAGTGTAGACGTATCAACTATATTATTATTATGTAATACTAAAATATTTTATGAATTAACAGTTTAACTATTTATATTTGTCGATGATATGCAATGATCTTAAATAATTAATTAAAAAATATAAAAATTTGTATTATAATAATAAATTATCTTTGGTTGTGTTAGAGAAATTTGATATACCGTTTAGTAAGTACAATATATTATTATACTACGTATTTTTGTAGTTATATTTAATTCATAACTGTACAACTAAATATTCAAATTACCTAAATGAGAAATCAGTTTAAAGAGTACACGCGTACCTACTTTGACAACATTATATTTTATTATTCATTTTAAGGTTAGGTTAAGTTAACTTATCTTAATAATTCTATAGTGAGATAAGTACGTTGATATATACATGCACAGTATGCATGATTGCCATTATTAGTTAGTTAGTAGAAGTTTTCCAAATTTGAAACGAATTAATTCTTGATGGTGTTGTTTTAACGAATTTGTATAGTGTTAATTGTATATGTAGTACAGATGCAACAGATGTATACAATGATATAATTATTTTATTCATATAATATTGTATTCGCGAATGCTGAGACAGATGTTTGTTAATTGTAAAGCATATTATGTGAATTTAGTTTAATTTTATAAAAGACGATTCGGAATTTTAATATTTTTTGATTTTTTGATTTTAGAAAATTATGAGAAAAAAGGTATATTTAGTATATTTGTTATTACTTATTACTTATATTAAATTTAATTAGTAATCACTAATAATATTTTACATTTCCATAAAGTGAATATAATTTGTTATTTCACAAAGTTTATATTTTTTGTTTTGTTACAAATAAAGAAAAGTTATTTTATTCAAAAAATCTCATTAGTTATTATAAAATTATTTGCTTATCTTTTTTATTTGTAAAGAATATTTGTCAAAAAACATCAATTAATCTATCTTTAAAATTAATTGTGTCGTGTTTTGTATTTTCTTACTTAAAAATCACAATACATTCTTTATATACTCCCAATTCATTTTGTATTTTATTTCATTATTTATATATATATTTATTATACCATAGGACTCCATGTTTTAACTTTTTAAGTATTTACTATAAATACTTATAAAGTTATAACTTTGTTTTTATGTTAATGAAAAGCTAATTTGTAACAAACCACATTTTTATTTATCAGATCTTATCCGGTGCGTTTCATCATTCATTGTCATTATGCGAGTGACAATGATCATGTATAGTTTTTGGGACTCATTTGGGTTGGGGAAGTATATAAAAATATGAAAATAATAGAGATAAAAAAAATCATAAATCGTAATATGAAGGTTATAAAGTGTGGCCCAAAACTATTTACTAAATTATATATCTCCGTAAAAAATAACATGTTTTGAATTTAGTTTTTTAAATGATTAATTTAAACAATGGGCTATAGTATTACTTACATTTATTTAAGTTTTAAAAAACAATAATATTTACCTTTTTACTTTTTAAGTTATGTCGTTATGAGAAATTTGAAGACAGCTAGTTTAAAGAGTATGAACATTTTGATGTATGGCTCACTTAATTTAAATCAAGTTTTTGACGTCATGTTACGTAGTTATTTAATTTATATATTAATTAGATAGAATTGATAGATACATTAAATAGATTAAATAGATTAAATAATGAATTAATAAAAAAACTCATATATTAAATAATATTTAATATTATGATAAATAAATATATATATATATATATAAATAGTTGTAGCCATGAGATTGATAAAAATTTCTTGCGAAGTATAGATAACTGATAATAATAAAATGCGTATTAATAATAATTTTATATTCCACAATATAATTGCTTAAATAATTTTACCTACGTAAAATGACGCCACGAATATAATTTTTCCTATAGTAAAAAAATCCCTAAAAATCTATATCTTGGTTAAATTAAGAGATCAACGCATCAAAATGTTCATAGAAATATACTCTTTAAACTGGCTTCATATAACTCAAAAACCAAAAGGGTTATTATTTAAATTTTTTTACTAAAAGTTTAAAACTAAAAAAATTATATAGGTAATATTATAGCCCATTGCCTAAATAATAATTTTAATAAGCCTTATTCAAACATTTTGAATTTAATAATAAGTGTTTAAAAAAATAAGTGAAGTAAATTTATTTTAATGACTTACAATGTCAGATAATGTAATGTTTTTTTTTTTAAAATAAACAGACAATTTCTTTCAAATAATAAACCTTTTTCAAAATTGTAAGTTCAAAATATAATTATAAGTTTTAAATTAAAATGATATTATTTATATATTATGTTAGTTTGTGAGATACAAAATATATCATAGTGTAGTGCTATATTTGGCGTTTTATTAGTTAACCATTTGATTGTTGGAATATAAATTCGATTTATTTAATAAAAAAGTTATACATATGATAATGATTTAATGTTATCTACATAATATTATTAAGTTAAATATTTAGGAGCATATCATATAAGTATAACGTACCTACCAATGTAATTAAGCACATACAATTATTGTTTTTATTATTTATATATGGGTTATATTCCATGAATGCTATTATATAATTATTAGTTAGATTAATTTCTGTTATAATTATTTTCGATAATTTAATTAGTATTCCATGACTTCTAAGTAAAATACTTCGATTAAATCTGATCAGGAAATTAAAAATACTTCAAATCGCAGCGGCAGTAGTATTGATAAACAAACAAAAAAGTAAAATGAATAAATTAACTAATAATTTTGGTGTCATTTAAAAGAAAATATTAGATTCCAACAAATATCTAAAAATCTTTTAGAACGCAAAGTTCAAAATGTTTGCCATAGTTTTAAACTTGATAGAAAAACCAAAAATTGAGAAGTTTGGTTAAGGATATCATACGATAAAAGATTTCAAAAGATCGGGCATGTCGATTCAAAATAATTTTTCTCTGGTTTCGTCATTGTCTGATTTCAGTAAATCAAGATTAATTGCTCCAGCTTATATTAGCTTATATTAGTCAATATAAATTGTTTGGGCAAGACGCCTCTTTTCCAGGGTTTAATAGAGCATCTTCTTCTATCTTGGATTTTATCCATATTTTGGGTATTCTTTGTGTTTCATTTATGTAATTGTAATATTCTATAATCTACGCTTTGGCTGCTTTCATACGAATCGTCGTATTTGTTTTATGTATATGTCATTTAGTCCAGCTGTTTTATGATCTTTCGTAACAGTTTTTGCATTTTAAAGGTCTTCTACATCAAAATGCTTGCTTATATCGTCGTTTTATCCGTTTTTCTTTTTGGGTTCATTCATGTAGTTTTTCCATTTTATAACAATCGTTTTATTGCAATTGAAGTTCTTATAAATAGGCTTCGGTGAATCACTCTTATTTTAGTTCAATTCATATCTTTAAAAAATGCATCAATGAGTTAGAATATACATGATTTGAATTAAAAAGCTTTAAAGCATCTTTAGGAATTCTTCAGGGAAGTCATTTCTCTCCCTATTTCTTTTCGATGATTGTTTTGTGAAAGACTACAAGTGATTTTGTTATCGCCGAAACGGTAATCCGTTTAATGACAACGCGGCGAGATCGCCTCTCGACATTGCACCAATACTGTTCAATTAAAATTCACAACTCATTAAATAATTATGGTATATTACATTCATGAACTGATAAGTTATTATTATTATTATTATTATATTTTATTTTTATTTTTACTATTCTATTGTCAATCGTCGTTCTCTATTGCTGCAATAACACGCAATAATTTTTGTTTTTCATTGTTATTTGTTTTTTTATATTATATCTTTCAAAATATAGTAACATTTACAAAATATGTTACATTTAACACACTTTTTTTTATCGTGGTCTATATAAATTGTATTTTTTCGTTTTGATTTTGCCAATATTTTTGTTTGTTTTCGATATAATATATATATGCATATATATTATTAATAAATCGTACGTTTACGTATTAAACGTCACTCAACTGGTTTCATTTGTATTCGCCTTCTGTCTTCTCTCTTCCGCGCTAAATCTCGACATCGGGTCGATCAGTCAGTTTGAAGAACCACAATCGCCCGAATTCGAAATTGATACCAGCATCAGTGTAAATCCAACACCACCACCACCACCACCCTGTAGTGTGTGTGCGTCAGTGACCCATTAGTAAGGTGAGTTTTTTAAATTACCTGAAAATAGCGTCACTGTCCGTAGTGCAATAATTGCGTAAATACGCTAGCAACCCGTGTACGTTGAGTAAGTGGCCGCCCAGTTGTTCGTGCTGTCACATCAGCGGCCAGTAGTGATCTCGACTTCTCGCTAATCGTCATCGTCTGTAATTTTAAGTGTGTTCTGAATGTTTAGTTTAACGTTTATTATCAATTATAGGTTAGGTTAGATTTGTTTTAATTTTGACCATTGCTCAATTGGTCCCACATTTCCCCCTCTTTTACATAATCTCATATTACTCGTTCCCGTGTGAATAATTGACCCGTGTCCGTTCTTTTGTTTTCTTCGTATTGTTTCCGTGCATCTGATATATCGTGTTGTATTTCGAATTCCAAAATACAAGTTGGTTAAGTTGCCTACAAAACATACTTTAAGGTCTGTGTATGTTAGGTGATTTATTCCTTAAAATACAAGGAAACAGGTACTATGGGTATAATTTTATTTTTACTTTGTTAGTGTTTGCTTTCCTCAATTATTCTTATTCGTTTTTCGTACAAATTTAAGTAGGTTCATGTTTTTATATTATTTGTCGCTTTCCAAGTGTAAAGTTATATCATTTTTTAGAAATGGATCACCAATTAAGTGTTCTTATCATGTATTGAATTCTGAATTGTTGCATGCTGATGATTGTATCAACAATCTTGGTTTTAAGCTTAGTAGCTTTTTGGAACCAAAATAACACCAAATCTTAGCGATACTGCATACAATTAGTGCTCAATGTTCACCCACTAACTTCATGGACCTATTATTATAGTATTTAGTTATAAAATTAATAATAAAAATGTAATTTATTTTTACTAAAGTTTGTATAAATATAATAATATAATAATAAATTTATTTTTATAAGAATTTAAAAAAATATTTATTTTAGTATTTATTATTATTATATTTTAATAACAGTCAAACCAAATGAAACAAATGTTTATACACTAAGTAAGTTCAAAATAATTTTATAAGATTACATTAAAATATTCAGTTTTCTGTGATATGTAGATATAGTATAGCAGATTTTTAGCATTTTATATAGATAATTGTTTAAAATATTATGTGTTTACAGTGGAATCTTTACATTTGGATAAAAGTAAACATTCATTATATTTGATTATTTTTTTACATTAGTTTTAATGTACAAATTTGTAATAAATTTCTAGTTTAACATAATTTGTCTTTGAAATATACAAATCATTTATTATATTTTATTCAGGTCCAAATTTTCTTTTGTTAAAAATTAAATCTCAGGGTCTGAAGGTCTGAGAGCAAATGTACCTAATTATCTAAAGTGAACAATTTTGTATTTTGATAAAAGAGCGTTACATTTTTCTGCACATTTTATTATGTGTTTTCGAAAAAAATATGTATTTTATGTAATAACGTATTTATTATTTACATTTATTTGTTTGAAAACATAATTTGATTATTATCAAATAAAAAATCCAAAGGACAGCTATTAATATTATATACTATATATATTTGATGTAAGATTTTATATTTTATTTTAGCTATTACAAAAACATGGAATAATGTTCTCTCTACTGGTACAGACATATATAGACTTAAATTTTATAATAAACTGGTTATCATGAATAGAGTAAGTGTCGTTTTTTAATGTCTATACATTTATTTAAATATGCAAGATATAAATAAAATTAAATTTTATTATTGAAATTTTATTGTAATTATAAAAATAAATATGTACAATATATATACCATATTACATTTTGGATTGGTTTTTAGTTTATTGATGAGTTAAAATTCTATAATAAATATTTATTAGTTATTTAAAAATGAATCTTTTATAAATAAAATGTTTTAATTATTTTTCATTTATATATTACTGTACTATATCGAATTTTCATAATATGGTATATAAAGAATGGGCGTCCGCAAGGGGGGCAAACGGGTATTTCGCCTCCCTTGACTTTTTTGGAACAATTACTATAAACACTATGTAATTCAAAATAAATTTTTTAATAATTTTTAGGTTACTAAATTACGTATACTTATGTGGGTTTATTAAACAACACAATATTTTCTTATTATCGTAGTTTTATTAAATTATAATACACGTGCGAGAACGAATAAAATATTAACAATAATAAATAATAATAACATAAGTGTTCGGTTATACTTCGGATATATGTACGTGTTCGGAGAAGATAATACGGCGGAGTGACTGACTTATTGATGTTTATTTCGTCCGGTATATATAGATGAGACTACGTTCTCGGTTGTTCTAGAATAATCTAAATCATTATTGTGACATTATCAATGTTCTCGAAGGTTCTCGATACATTAACGCACGAGAACACCCGCAAACACCCGTCACCCGCATCGACTGTCGCTACGCTTATGAAAGAAAACATTACACAAACAATAATTTAGCACAACTCAAATAGTTCAACTGAAACTAAAAGTTTAAAAATGAAAGTATTTTGCCCTCGCCTAAAATTTCTGCGGACGCAGAATGGAAATATATGATGTTTGGAATACCTAGAGATATTTTAATAAGTAATTAATATACGCGAAGAAATGTAAGAGTTGCATTAACGTGGAAAATATATGAGAGAATAGGGTGTGGTCCTTTGGAAATATTATAAGGAGAGTTGATTCTAATGCAGTGAGAGTTGTTGTGGTTATGGAAGTTGATGATATGAGGGAAGAGGAACATTGTAAATGACATAAATAAATGAAATAGAGAGATATATAAAGATAGTTTATATGAATGCACAAGAGCTAGAAGAATAAGATTAATATAAATGTTTGACTAAAGTACAAACTGTAAAAGGTAGTATAAGTCAAAACAGAAGTTGAAGAAAAATAATTTGCTAGAAATTGTATGCAACTATTAATATAGAGTTTTTATAAAAGTGATGCTCATTTAAAACATCAAGATAGTAGTAGTAGAATTATGAATATTTAACAGCTATTACGAGTACCTATAATATATATTAAATAATTAAACCCTTAATTTAATAAAACAATAATGAATTACGTACCTATAATCCATATTATGTACCTATATTGTACTCTTATATAATTAGATAAAAACCAAAATGTTTTAGGATAGCTACGAATTTGAACACGCTGAAATGATAATTTATATTAAGTCATGTTATATTGCTGCAAGTACTTATTATTTCTACAACAAATCTAAAATTGCGTTAAATGTACTCATAGATGGTAAATTAAATTTAAAGTTTTAAGTTTTTAATTTAAAATACATTATACACCTAATAACAATTATTTAAAAAATAATCAGGTAATATATTATAACTGTATTATGATAATATTCAAGAAAAGTATTTTATTTATATCTATTAGCCTATAAGTGTTTTATAAAAGTATAATACATATTAAAACATATAGGTACAGTATTATATTAAGTATAATTTTGGACGTAAAATCACAATATTTTACAAATCCTAAATTTCTTGTACGTAAATACTGTACGAGTATAACTTATTTCCTATTAGTCGATATATTTAAATTAAAAAAATATTCCTAAGTTAAATAGTGACCTAATGGTAGGAGGTAGAGAATAGATACGAGGGTCATATGCATCCCCCCTGATAGGTAGAATAAAACTTTTTTGTAATAGAAATTTATTATATTATGTCTACATTTATAAAGTGTACCTATACATAATATATATACACACATATTTCATATACCACCTGTGAGAAAAATCCTAGATCCGCCACTGTTAGCCAAATATTTTATAACGTTGTGTTAAAATATCATAAGTCATAACGTCGATTCGTGAGTTGTTGCTATTACAAAATTTTGATTTTTTTTTTTTTATATCTTTATTAATGTTTTATTCATTTTAAGGAGAACATGTTGTTAATAAAATACGAAATAATTATAACCAAAATATAATAAATAATATCGACATAAAGGAATTTATTACATGGTCCGTGCTTTTTCATACATTAAAAATAGATTTAATGAGACAAAATTCGGCAAAACATAAAGATATTGAAAGAGAAGAAAATGATTTATCTAAAGAAGAAAACGAATTAAAAAAATGGGTCAAAGATGGAAAGTATCCAAGCACATATTTATTAATGTTCAGAGGATATTTTTTAGATGAGGTAATAATTTTTATTAACTATTAGGTTATTTATTATTAATATACCTTTTAGATTAAACTTGTTAAGTACTAAGTAGGTATATACTTTATATATATAATATAGAAAGTTCTAGATTTATTTATAAACTTTATGTGAATATGTGATATAATGTACTTATAATATGTTATAATATAGTAATAATGAGTTCCTTGAACCTGAGTTTGTTATAGTAACTGTATCAGTGTTAAGTATTATATATATATATATAAAACATATAGGTAATATATATATAATATAATTTCAAATATATAATACTGACCACTGGGTTCCTGCCTCCTGGTAATACTACCTGTGATTAAGGATGATAGATAACAGTTTTATTTTTTACTTTACATTATTATTTTTATTATTTATGATCATGGTAAAATAATAATTATTATTTGAATAATTAATTACTACATTTTTTTAAAAAAAGTGGGAAAATCGATGTCTGACGTTCCTCTATCATCTCTTCGGTCCTTGGTGAAATAAGTGGTTTATTATAATTAAGATTTGAATTCAATGATTAATTTTCGAAATGGATAATTAAATCGATATAACATCTTAAAATAATTTAATCACAGTTTGCGAGAATCTTTTGATAGGTATAAAACATTTTCAAGATTTGGTCATGAATAATATGTTTTTCAACACACGAAATGAAATTGAATGTGGTATTATTAAGTTACAAATTATTAACTAAGCAGGTTATAGTCACTTGTTATACCGTCAAAAATATAAAATATAATTTTGTTTTTTTCGGATGCCGTCTTTTGTTAAAGATAGTGACGCTATTAGAAAAGTATTTTGGGTGGATTACAACTTAATATTAATACATATTATATTATAAACTACTAAACACCATGCGTAGACCCAGTCCAAGATAACGAGAGGGGGAAGGGCAAGCTATATATACATTTTTTTTTATTATGGGAACTATATAGACGATGATGAATGTCCATATTACAAAAAAAATTATTTTAATATTTACGAATAGAAAAATAAATTTATCAAATTACCTTCTTGGCACGTAGCATATAATGTATATATACGTACCTATATCACAAAACGTATTTATAACTATAAGTAGTATATAAATATAATATTATAAACAAAATGTGACCATTAATATGTACTACTACAAATTAATAACGATAAAAGCTCGGCGTCTACTAGGTCTGTCGGCCGACGTGACGCGACGCAACGCCGTTTTATGTTTCTTTCAATACTTATCGAGATCGGCTCCGCTCCGCACCACGCCGGCCGACCGACCTAGTCAACGTCCAGCTTTAGTTGTTACTAAATTAGTTATTTTTATGTAATAAATATATAGGTTACTTTACATATAGTTAATATAAAGCAAAATATAAATTTGATACTTAGTAAAATAAATACAATTTTATTTTTAATTATAGAACTTTGATAAAAAGAAGAAGACATATCTCAATAAATTGATTAAGAAGAATAAGATCATGTTTGATACGAAACATCCGGATTTTTATTTATTTTCTAAATACCATTATTTAGTATTATCAATATATTCCAGATTAAATAATACTGAAGAAAAAGTTAGGGGATTATCAACCTTTAACAATCTTTTTTCTGGACTCCAGATGCCACTTTTTTCCGCTGAAGTAAAATATATAAATATAGGGCCAAAGATTATAATAAGTTGCACAATAGTTATGTTAATTAAATATATTATATGTGTTATAATATATTTTGTACAGCAGTTAAAATAATTATATTAAATAACAATATTATTATTAATAAATTGTAATAAAATTCAAACCATTATACTAGTAGAGGAAATATATTAGGTATAAGAAAAATATGGTTTAAAAAAAAAAAAAAAAAAAAAAAAAATAATAATAAACAATAATTTTAATATAATATACGAAATAACTTATAATCGAAATTTATATTGAAACGAACTAGCAGAAATAAATAGAATTTCCAAATATTACTTTTAAAATTCTAATACCTTATTATATTTTTAGACAATTGTTGTTGTATCTTGCTTTATAATTACAAAACTTACTTACAAAAGTTCTAAAAATATACTTATTTACCTATACTAAATATTTTTTGACCTTTTTGGTTCATAAATGTTTTTGGTTGCTGCTTTTTCAACAGAATAACTCACTTTTTCTTAGTTCATATCTACGTTCATATATGCACTCTCTTTAAGATTCTTCATGACTTCATACTCTTTCCTTACTTTTTCATCTTTAATTAACACCATAATTTCCAAATGGCGTACATACTAAAAGTACAATATTTACTTAATTCTTCAATCAATATGATATGATTATACCCAACTATTAAATCAAGTACACTGTAATGTTTTTTTTTCCTTTTGGAGTAATCTCTTCGAATGTTGGTACTAGAAATTGGTTTTTTACTAAACATTGTGGGTCTAAACACCCATTCTCAATGATGAATCAAATTTTTATTAAATTAATTGACATTATCAGCTATTATAATTATAAACAAATTATTAGCTATAAAAATAATAGTATTTTAAATAAAATAATAATATTGAGTGACGAGAGGGCTAACTAGTAGATAATTGAATTTATTTACTACACGGATAAGTGAAAAACGTGTGGATAAAACTGTCAGATTACATTTAATATCTAATAAAATAATTATAATATAAAAAAAATATATCTATAACAATGTTTTAAATCGACGATTTTCATATACTTTAAATTATTAAATGTTGAACACTTAAAAGTTAATGCATTATATACTTGTGTTTCGTGTACATATTTGATGCTAATCTAACATAATAATGTATTGTTATATCTTATAAATGTGAGTCTTAGGATAACATTTGGTACCCTAGCATATTCTATATTTTTAGAAATAGACAACGATAGTATATTACTTACTATTGTCATACATATCAATTAATTACTTTATTATAATATTATATATTATGTCGTATATAGGTATCACTAATTACTAATAAAAACTCTAACAGTTAAAAGTATAAAGTAATTAATTATTAAAATTTTTCAATAACGGACTTTCAAACATACCTTACCTCAAGGAACCTGCTTACTACTATTTTTACTCTTGTATATTAAATATAATATTATAACTTTACCTAATTATAACATAATTTACAGTCAACATTACTATAAGAAATAGTTTAGTATAAATAATTGTTCTTGATTTTGATTATTTATTTAACGTAGTTTTTATATATATTTTAATATTATTAAAGAAGCTGACTAAATAGTTCATAAAATTACCCAACATTATCATTTTATATTACATTTACATATGACATATCTATAAATTATAACACTATGCAGTTCAAAATGACATAAAGAATCTGTTTTTTTCAGGATAGACTAATTCATAATAAATTAATACAATTGACAAAAGAACAATTTAGTGAATGTTTTTCCTATAATAAATTAGAAGAAAAATCTGAAAATATATTCGTAAATGAAATTTCATCGAAATACATAAAAGAAGGTAGTTATCTATAATTTAATAGGTTAAATTTGAATTTTTTTAGTTAATTGAATTATATTTATAACAGATAGTATTTCTTATATGAGGTATATAGAAACAGTAGCTACATATTATAATAATTTCATATAAAGTACAGACTTATTAAATTATATATTAGTATAGATTAAAAATGTATTTGTTTATAAATTATAAAAAGCGTGAAGGTCGATTCTGAACGTTCCTCTTTCGTCCCATAGGTCCTTGAAGAAATAAGAGGTTTATTATAAATTATAACTAAGATTTGAATGCAATAATATTGCATTAATCCGTTAATGATAATCCGTTCCAAAATTTTACCAAGCGTGTAAATTACCAATCAGGTTACTCAAAAAAATGTTCAAATCCCTACTATAAATAAAGTTAGTTATCATAAAATAATTAAAATCAAATTAACAGAAATCGCAATTTTGCTGATTTTCCGTTTTTTTTTTTTTTTTGGTAGTTATTTTTCTTTCAAGAAAAATCTTTTGAGGAGTTTGAATAATTAGCTGTATAAAGTACCTACTAGATGTAATTTTCTTCCATAATCATTTCTTATACATGGTAAGCGGATTATTATTTGTACCAAAAATAATGTTTTCAGACATTAGTCTTCCCTTTTAAATATATTTATTCTGAGAATCATATTTTACAAGTATACGGATAGTAAATAGATCTACATGTATAGAAAAGTTCAAATATAATTAATTTTTATTGGCGGTGGAATATGAGTTTTCTATTTGTATAAAAAATTAAAAATTAAATTTCAAATAAATTACAAAATGTACAAAAATTGTATACTTATTTAAAAAAAAAAATAGATTAATAATTATATCATAATTAATTAATTAAAATTAATCTAACAAGGAAAATCAACCAAAATAAATATTTTAGTTTCTTATATATACTCGTAATTTTATGTGGTTAAGTATGATTTACAATTAAAATTGGAAATTTTTTTTTTACTATAATTCTAGATACTTATGAATTTTACAAAAATAATTTTTATACTATGTACAAAATTTTATGGTCTATTAGTATTGGTAATGATATGAATTATTTAAGTTTAACTGAAAGCCTTAAAGAAGTAAGTTATTCATATATAATTTTAAAAAAAAATGTATTTTAAATAAAATACAATTTTAATATATATATTCAATAGTTGTTTGTACAATTTTAAATTTTTAACAAACTATACTCATACGCAAAGGTGGTTTGCATTACCTAAAACTTGGGTTAGGTCCTTTATAAAAAAAAAAAATAAAAATAGTAAAGTAGTCAAGCGTATATAGAATAAGAAGACTTTATTTTCGGGGTGAGTAAATAACTTTTCTTGGATTTTGGCTTGTCCTTATACTTGCACTTAACGTAATATACTCAAACCACTTTTCTTCGTCTATAAACTGTTTAGTTTATACATTTTTTTATATATTAAATATTTTATAAAATATTATTGGATAATTAGAAATAAATATTTATTTATTGGTTGAAAATTATATTGATTTCAATATACCAATCATAATTATGAAATTATTTTATTAATCGAGTGTTGCCTAACTTTATAATATTTTTAATTCTATTTACAGCCCGGAATAAACAATTTTTATAGTTCTATTCGAATCTATTTTTAAAAAAAATTGATATTGCCATTTAAAAAAAAAACAAGTTTTATAGCGCTTCGCATTTTGCTAAAAAATATTTATTGATACTATTTAAATTAAACACACTGTATATACCTCTATATACTTAACTACTATTAGAATAATACTTTAATATTTTGATAATACTATAAATACATATATGTATATATTATAAAGACTAGGTATAATAAAAAAATCACCCATAAAGAAGTAAATTTCATTTTAGAAAAATATTTACCAAAAAATATCAATTTAAATAAAATAAAAATTTAACTAAATTAAATTAAAAATTAAGACAATAAATAATTATTTTCAATTAAAAAAGCTAGCTAGCTTAAGAAATAAAATTCACATTCATAGGCATATATTATATATTATATATAATATATGATATATATTATATATTATTAATCTATAACTTATATCTATCAAAATTAAAAAAAAAAAATTGGTTGGTATGTGAAATTATAAACTGCCCTTTAATATTGTAGGTATATGATTCTATCTCTATGGGTTTTTCATGTAACCGATACGAATTTCAACAATTTATTATATTTTTAAAATACAATCACAAATTCACAATATCAAACTCCATCCCATCTATATTATATAAAAATAATTAGTCTGGATTAAATTCTAAGGTCATCTGGAATTTTATTTTTTGTGACCGAATTTCGATAAAAGTTTCATTGCCCACAAGATCTTTTCCCAGTACTCAGGTGGCCTAGTCCAACTTTGATTCACACCAACTATATTTTCATATAACTTTCTATTCCATATATTTAGTATCTACCTATTTCTTTTGACTTCCTCACCCTTTCTTAACATCTACATTTTTTCCAAAACAACACTCACTGCATCTGAATATTTATGAATATAATTTAATATTATTTATAATTGTAGGTATATTTACAGGTATAGAATATAATATAATATGAATACATTTATGTAATGTCCTTATTAGGTTCTTAATAGCTATACAGAAATTGATGAAGATATTTTGTATACAATTGTTACTATGTCAATAGATATTGATTCGAATAGTTTTAAAAAGCGAAAATTAATTGTTCAAAAAGGTAAAGTCTTTCATGTAATTAAGTTAATATAACACGGTTCTAAAAATATTTATCCTACATTCATCATATAATTAGCTATAGTGCAGTTTTAATTTAAAAATTTAGTAATTTAATTAGTCAATTTTGTATGATTAGATTAAAAATTAAATTAACTGTTAAAATGTATACCATGAATAGAACAAAAAATACATAATACCTATATAAGTAGAATATAACTAAACTAATCGAGCTAACAATTTGCTAATCGAGTAGCTACCTAGCTTAACTATTTTCACTTTTTATTATCTATGATTATAATCTTATCATTAATTTTCGATGCATGAATATTATTATCATCAATCACGTAACTTATGAGTACTTTAACCCATCCATTATTTATTTTACAACTTAATAGTTTTATCATTATTAAATCTCCAATCGATCGCTATAAGATGACAATCATTAATTAATCGATGAATAAATAAATATAAATGATACATCATCGTTACTAATCATAATACAATGGTAACAACTCAATAATTATTTTAAGCGAGTGTCCAAACGCATGTGTATGAAGATCGTAAAAATATCGCTAAAGATTATTTTATAATTTATAAATTATTCATATTATTATTTGTATTTTGTACTTTGACTTTTAATATATCCTAAACATTATAAAAATAATTATTTATTTATTATACTTTGTTAGTTTTTTTAGTTCTCTGGCAAAATAAATAACACGTTTAATACAAAAAAAATTATTTTTATGATGAAAAAATATATAAATTCGTACAGACTTTTTATGTACGTAATGTGTTTCTTGCTAAACGGTGTGGGGGAACAAAATTCCTTCACAGACCGTTTTTATTATATGTACTAACATATCCCATCAGTGCTATAGTATTGTTATCTATCTCGATGACATCGATAAATTAATGATAAGGTAATTGTTGATAAGAAAAAGTGAAAGGCTTAATGTGGTGGGAAATGATATAGTTTATAGCTATAAACTATGAGCTATTTGTAAGGAACGGTGGAACGGTAGTGGATGATGTAGATGATGCCCAAGAGTTCCAATAAATATTCTTACTATTAGACTTTCGATTATTAGAAATTCATGGAACCAAGTGGCAAGCATTACTTCAACTCAGATTTATGGGTATGGCTATAATATAATATTTTGATTTGAATTATAGGCATTTTCTCACAAGACTGTGCATTCATATTAATAATTATGATTTATGGAATTTTTCAAACTATCGATAATCTACTGCAATTATAATTGTTAAAATTTAAATACAATTATTAAGACATACCTAAAATATATCTATTTTTGGTAAATTAAAGAATAATTAAATAATACATTTCACTTTATATTTTTAGCGATTGAATATTTAAGACAATTTATCTTTCATGAAAATAATGATATTAAAAACAATAAGAATAACCTAGAAAATAATGCATTTCAATCAGACAAAATACCATTAAGTAGGTACATATGGTAGCAAAATTAGTTTTATTTTATCCTGTAAATGGTTAATTAAATTGAATGATATATGCAGGGATTAAAGAGGGGGGATGCAATTGGACTCAGTCTCCCTACCTCTAATGGTGGTTAAAAAGCATTTGTCCCCTTTAACAATTTACACGTTACAAAATGCTCTAAAGACATAAAATGATATATGGAACGCTTAAAACTATATGGATAATATGGAGACATTAGTCCCCCCTGGAATTTTTTTTTACTTTAAGCCCTAGATATAAGTACCTACTTTGTACTAAAAAATTATGAAATTACATGCTAATTAATAATAAAAGAAACCCAACAAATATAAATATTGTAAATAGAATGAGAGATGCAAAAAATCTATTGGAACTTCTAAGTTTTCAAAATATAATCATTTAGAATATTTAAAGAATTTATTTTATAAACCATATTTGTATAATATCATTTTATTTTGGAACCAGTTAAAAATTATGCATATAAATAATTATTTTTAATGATTTGTCCACTTATATGGCTTTTAATTTTAGATTCTGAGCGAAGCGTTAAGTTATATTAAAAAATGTATTTTAAAATTAAAAGAAAGATCTAATCGCAATCAATTGTACACGATATAATATTATCGTTATTATTAAGATCACGTAAATATAATAATTATTTTAATCCTTCTCCCTCTCATTGTTACTCATCTGTGATTACGCTATTATCATTAATTTTTAGAATGATAATTAAATGCTGAATTACATTGAAATTAAGTTTTAACATATTATTATCATAAATTGTCTTAAAAATATTTCATTATTAAATATTAATGCAAATTTTGCAAATATATTAATAACAGCGTTAAATTGAAATTGATATCAGTTACGACAAATTAATGAGATATAAATTTTTTCATAGTTATAGCATAGATTAAATATATATATATATATAGATATAGATAGTCAACGTAGTAGTAAAAATAGCCAATCACATTTTTGACTTAAAGGACGCAATGATATTTTCCTCGTAGGTAGCATTATTCTACACTTTTTCTATTGGTCAGTATTTAAGTGCCAATTTCAAACAAAAAATAGTAGTGTATGATAAATTGATTACATAGATGATAGATAAAATATACATTATGTAGTATCACTTGTTTATTAAACAAATTTAAATTAAATATAATTATTGTAGTGAACTTATATGCAGAAAATTCTACGTTGAATGACGAAATCAGGTCCACTGCGTTTCGGAGAACTTCAGCATAGGTGTTGTTTAAATAAAATAAAATATTTTTAGAATATAAGAATATTTGTGATGTGTGAAGAGTGGTTAATTAACACTACCTGAGAACTAGTATAAATATTTTTAGTTAAAAAAAGTACTCGAACGATATTAGAGTAATACTAATAACGACGTTTTATCTGTAAGGATACAAAATATAGTCCAAGTTAAAAAACATCCTATCACCTGTACTTATAGAAAATCTATCCGGATTTGGAAAGAATTAGAAATGACCGTAGTTGTTTACGCCGTTTAGTGGCTATCCTCGTAAGTTTAGCGCCTTCGATTAAATAATTTGGGAAAAACAAAAATATGTTTTTCTGGGTCGCGGTTTTACTTTTTGAGTTTTTATACCCCTTTATTTTATTACCATGTTTTTGAACATTTTCTACAAACATCTCGAAAACATCGAATGTAAATATATAATAATAATAAGTAGAAAACTTTGGTTAGAAAACTACGTCATGCCTACGTTTTAAACAAAATCATACCTGAAATGATTTTATTAAATTATTATTTTTTAATTGTGGATATAATGGAGCTTAATATTTCTATATTATAGCGTTTTAAATCGTTAACGTAACTATCATACTTATACTGAGGTTCCGGATTTCGAGTGAAATAGATTCGAATATTTGGTTTTAGTCAAAAAATTAGTTCATATGGCGTCAACTCCATAGATGTGCGCACAGTCGAAAGTCGAATTATAACAAAACATCGCGTAACACAATCCGGTATCCTAGTTGTTGTCCCAGTCAACAAAATTACGTAAATATGATTTTAATGTTTTGTGTGACCGCTTAAAAAATCCGCTTATTAGAGCATGTCATGATTTTGTTTTTGATTTTTCTATGTCTAGTAATTTTTAAATATGACAGAACGAAAATTTGTCCCACAGTCCGTAAGAATGAATTCGGGGTTTCCATAAATGTATACAAAAGTTTGTGCTAGCGTTTTGGCTTTTGTCAAAATTAGTGCTGTGGCTTGTCTCTACAACACAGATAAACAATCTGCGTTTGAGTATTCTGACCCAGCCCGATAATTAATAGTGTAATATAATTTGGATAATTGTAAGCAATACCTCATCAATTGTGACGATACAAAAAATAATCAATAATGATGTTAAATTTACGCCCATATAAATATGATCGAAAGTGCTTTATCCCTCCCATACGATAACTAATAATTCATTTAGTTTAAACTAATATTGTCCGACCGTCCGAGTACTTATTTTTGATAAGAATATTAATTGTATACGTTCTCAAGCAGTGTATAATAATGTAACGTGGTCGGGAATGACCCTGTTAAATATAAGTTATCCAGGGAAGGTTTTTGGCTTTTTAGATAAGTTGTAACCGTAGCTGGGAGCAAGGTATTAAGAATTTATCGTAATAACACAAGTTTAATTCAAGTAATTATTAATAAATATAATTGCTTATCAAACTTAAATATAATATAACTTATAAAAAGAGTCTTTGATTAGTTTTACTGTGATAAGTAGCGTATCGTAGCTGTACGGAGTCTCGGGTGTTACGCTGGGTGTTATTCGCGGAGAACTAAAGTCCCGTACAAAATACACAATGACCAAATAGTTTTTTTGAATATTAGTCTTTTTTTAAGTGGCCCGAATTCCCACACTAAAAATATACTGGATGATTATGTATTATATTTGGGTTTTGAAAATTCGCGTTAGTATTATATTGTTGGTTTAATGGCATTTGTAAATGAGAAAATTGGGATTGATATTTTTATTAAATTTTGTTGGTTATAATTATTCTGAAATTTGGGGGAGTTGATACTTCGTATTATACGCTCTATAGTTACGAGAACTAAAGTTTCGTACAAAATACACAATGATCATATGTCTTACAATAATTACAATGTTATTAAATATCATAGGAGCCTATGCATATATTGCACGGTACCCTTAAGTGTTTATATTAGCAAATAACACATACACACACTCGTACCTACAACTATATCTTCTATGTATATTTATAATATGTATATATGTAACGAGATCGTTACAATATACTGTGTTCAAAATTATATCTTTATATTTTATATTAAATAAATACATATATCTTTATTAAGTATTTTATTTATTCAACAAACACTTATCCGTAATCAATCAAAATGCAGTGGACCTGATGTCGTCAAATTAACGTGGAACGTGTTACGTGTAGGTTCACTATAGAGGGCAAAAGAATAAAATTCAAAGTATTTACTAGATTATTAGGTGGAGTTAAAATGAAATAAAACTACTTTTATTCAATTGAGCGATTATTTAAATTTACTGAGAGTTTACTGCAGTATTTATATTTGTTATACTTATACAAAATCAACATGATATTACTTATTTATAATATATAGTCTATATATTATTAGTAAATATACACATAAAAACGTATTCTAATTATAAAAGATATTAAAGATTATATTAATACATTTTTAGATATTGAATCGATAGAAAAATTCATCAGTAATGGAAATGAAGATATTAAAATCGACAAATACAATCTAAAAAATGATGAAATTAATATAGCCATAAAACTAGTTAAATTACCTCTATATAAAAGAAAAAAAAACATTATGATAGCCCATAAGTGGTTGATTGTATTATATGACATACTTTGTACCAAAGATTTAACTAAAGAAGATATGCAAAGTTTGAACATAAAAAAAACTAATAATCAAAAAATCGCAAAACAATTGGAAGACGAATTAAAATCTGTTAAAACTAAAAAGTTCTTAAAAGATTACCATTTAGAATATTTATTGCTAAAACAAAATTTAAAAGTAATTATTTTTATTTACTGTTTATTTATTATTTTTATTTACGTTTTTTTTTACGAAGAAGAAATTATTTTTTTAATTCCGTTAATGAATATAGATAATATCTTCTTCTTTTTCTCCTTTTTCTTCTTCTTAGGTAAATTGGCTTTTATGACCATCCTGACACACAATCTTGTCTCCAGTTTTCTCTATTTGATGCTTATATTCACCAATCTATACATCCTCCTAACATTCCACATCCTTTTTTATCATGTCCTCCCATCTCAGATGTGTGAGATCAATTACATTATAATATAAATAGATTAATTATAATTTATACTCAATACAGTACTGTTATATTTTTAGTGTAGTACAAAGTGAACATAATGTTAAAATACATTAATAGACATTACCTCACTAGTATGATGCTTGTTATTAAATTGTATAAATCTGTTTAAATACTATTTAATGAGCCACTTCTCAAAGTTCAAGTATAATAAATAATTGAAAAATTCAACGAATCCAAATATTACATTAAAATTATGGTTTCTCATTTAAAAATATATAATATGAGTTAGGCATGCGTAGAATACAAGAGTTAAAAATATTGTAAACTAGAAACATTAATAGTGTGATAGTCTAATATTATGTTCCGCAAACAAAATAAAAGAAAAAAAATTATTAAGGTACTCACCAAAGATATTAAGTATAATCCATATGTTTAAAGACACACTATACTACACAGGTACAATATATAATAATACAATAATGCATTATAAAGTTTGTTTTATAAACTATGATTAAAATATTATTATTTTTAATTTTTATTATCAACAACTGCAATATAATCTCAAAGTATTTTGTTTCAGTAGTTAATGAAAATTCTAGTAAATACTAATCATTTCTTGTAATATATACAATTTACTACGATAGTGTGCTATGTTATAATAATGTCTGTTTAAATAATGTTATAATGTCTGGAAAATGTTGGTAACTGACTCTAAAAAAACAATTAAAATAATTAGTTGATCTTGTAAAATGTATATTATACAATTATTATTCACTATGGTCTATGAGATTATATGCAATAAATAGTTTTAACAATAAATTTCATTTAATAATAAATGGAATTACTAGTTTAACCGTATATACGGACAAATTCATAGACCCATTGATATGACTAGTAAAAGCTGTTACATACAAACAAAAATTAATGTAATATTAATATATACAAACATTCCTCAAATTCACCATAATAAATATTTAAGTGTAATATTATTATGTCTATGAGGTGAAACGCTACATGTTTTCTCCTTTTTATGTTATGTTTTCTTATCACTAAGGGACAACTGGTATAATCCTTCAGGGTTGCTCTAAGTGGAAACAATATTATAATCATTATATAAGAATATATGAATTACATATTGGTACAAAACTACTAAGTGCAACAACTAGTTAAAAGTTACATTTTTTTTTTTTTTTTGTTAATTATATATAATTGATTCATTAATTTGTTTTATATACAGTTATCACAAATAAAATATATCGATGTTAATGAATTGATTTTATGTGATATCGAAGGCTCGGAATCATCAAAGATCGGCACTAAAGAATCTAAAGAATATGACCAATTAATGAATGTAGCTTTGAAAAACAATCAATTTATAAACATGATAGAATTATTAACATTTATGTTCGGATTCTTAATGGAAATAAAATTTTATTCTGATGCATCAAGTGTCCTTAGAAAGGCTGTTTGTATTCCGGTCATTACTTCGGAGGTTTGAATATGTTATTTATATTATTACATTTTTTAATTAAACACTTTCGTGAGAAATGTTCCATTCATTTATTATTATTACTGAATTCAAATTTGCTTACATTAAGTAGAGCAGACTTAAAGCATATGTAAGATGAGCGGTAATTTTGAATCGAATATAAGAATGGCATTTTGATTATAAATACAAAAACTATTATTATACATTGTATCATTGATTATATTAATGAGTAGGTATAAATAGCCGGTTCAATATCCCCCGCAAGTCCTCCCAAATCCTCCGTCCCCGTCTATCGCTGTCACTCGATGCTATACATGCCCCGCCACTCCATACCCAGCCTATACACGCCCCGCCACTCCATACCCAGCCTATACACGCCCCGCCACTCCATACTCAGCCGATACACGCCCCGCTACTTCATGCCTAGTTTATACATGCCCCCGCTACACTTTGCTTACATTAGTTGATGATAATATATATATATATATATATACTATTATAGAATAGTAAAAGCGACAGCCTATTTAAATTAAGTGAAATTTAATGAATTAATCATGACCTTGATAGACTCGCTATACCTCGAGTAAGATTGTTTATAATTTCTATTATACGTGTTATCGTTAATATTTAATAATCGATTACAACTAAATCTCTTGTGATTTGTATTAACAAAAGGGAGAGGTGATATAATAATTATAACATACGATGGTTATATACCTAATCATTTAATAAGGAATTAAAATATAAATAAAAACATTTTAATATTCAAAAAATAATACGACTTTATTTAATACATTATATTTAAAAAAGTATTATTTCTTAATATTTTAATTTATTAACCATTTTCTCAAACACAGTAACATTTATAATTCAATCAAAATAAAAATAACTTTTATTTCATACATATAAATAATTATTATATTTTACAATTATTATTTTATAAAGTTAAATTTACAAGCCATTTTCTCAATACGATTACTTTGTAAAAAGTACAATATTTTGGATTCAAATTCATATGAAAAATACAGCATGGAATCGATGAATTGTCTGCACTCAATTGATCCATTCGTGGACATCCGTAGTCTTCGACATTGACTATGTTAACGTGTGGAATAAATTCTTTAATAATTTGTTTTTTCTGATCGCCTTTCACGTAGATATTTTCAAATTTTAAAGAATTTAATATTCTGTTTATCTCCTCGTATTCGATATCTCCATATTCCAATGATAGTTGATGATAATTTCTCTCCAACCATTTATTTACTTTCATACTTTTTTTGTTTTGTGTTGAATGAGTATTTTTAAATATCCAGTGTTGCATCGATGATTGACTGTCCAATTCAATAACAGACATTTCCTTAATCATATATGTAGAATCCGATCGAAGAATACATTGTATGTCTAAAACACCCGAAATCATTATGATATTTTTTGTTGCCGCTTTTCTTCTTCTTCTTTGTCTATGGATTTATCAGTACTGACTCTATCTTCGAAATAAACTTTTATAGTATTTAGTCGTTCTATTATTGAAGGAATAATCGTATTTATCTTCTTTAATTGATCATTTATTACATTTTCATATGTGACACTCAGTGTTTGTATTTTTTCTTCGAGTCCCTCAATACTAGTTCCGTGCGCGGTAAGTTGTTCTTTAATTTCGTTTTGATTTTGTTGAATTTTCTCGTTCGACGCTATAAGATTCGTAATAATCTTATGTCTCTCTCCCTCAATAGTATGACCGAACACGTTCATGGTTCGGTGTGAACTAAAGTTATTTTTTCACATCAGTTATATTTATCCAACTATTATGCGAGTTATCAAATCCCAGCCACTTAACAAAAATTCTATCTCCCTTCTTACGTATAATTTTCTCTATCAAATAATCGTTTGGGAAATGTGTTTTATATATTTCTTCGTTATAAAAACATCCTGCAAGGTCGTTACCCATATAGTCTCGTAATTGATAAGTCGGTGGTAATGTTTTATTTATTTTGTTTACGATAAATATTTCTGTAGACCAATTAGGAATATAACCTTTCGTAAAAACTCCTTTGTGTATACTAATTCGTACGTAATCACCTACGTTAAATTTAATTTTACTATTAGCGATATTACGATGTCTTAATTTCACTGACAAAGGACTGTCGTCCGCCTGTTGCGGTGTCATATTTATCGTTCGATGTTTTGAATTATTATAATTGTACATTAACATAGGTAAAATAGAAATCCAATCGCGTGACCCGCGGGCTGTAAATTCTCTGTACATGTTTTCCTTCAACGTCCTATTTAATCGTTCTACGATACACGCTTTAGTAGTACTATATGTTGAGTATTTATTAATTTTATATTTTGTCATTAGTGCGTCGAATTTTGAATTATAGAATTCCGTACCGTGGTCGAGTTGCAATAATCTCGGTGACCTGTCAATTAATAATTTCGATATTGCTTTAGTAACTTCTCCGCCAGTTTTCGATTTTAACGGAAACGCCCAAGCGAATTTCGTATAACAGTCGATAACACACAATATATACTTATAACCTTTATTCTGTTTGGAATAAGGAATCATTTCGATCAAATCGGTTTGAAACAAATCATTTTTTCCGTATACAATAACCGCACGTCTAGTAAAATTTTTCCTCGCTGGTTTGTGTAACTCGTGTGCTATTTTATACATTAGGAATTTTTTCTATTAAACCGTGTTCCTTTAGTTCTTCGAAAATCGATAATATTTCGTTAGAAACGCCTGTATTACCGGCTGCCTTGGACGCTATAAGTAAACGTAATCGATCCACGAGCTCATTAGGATCGTCCCAATAAGTTATGTTATGATTTTGCAATGACATAGATAAACCTCCTCTGTCTGTAAACAATTTTGAAATGATGTCGTTGTATTTATTACCACCCTTTTTAATCTTTATTCCGTCGTTGGTTAAATGTGCCGAGGTTTGAATTAAAATCGATTTGTAAATTTGTAAATCGTCTTCGGTATACATTCTCGGACGTTTGGAAAATAATAATTGTACAAGGCCTGGTGTTAATTGATAAATAATATCATCGATATACATTTTAAATTGTTTTTCGTTAAAATCAATTTCTTTATTACCCAACGTAATCTCGCCATTATTATGTTTTTTCGGACCGTATATACCGTCTTTACTACTGGATTTGAACCAATTGTCTATTAAATGAAAATATTTTTCATTATATAAATTATCTTTCTTTTCTATACCATTATCATCATCATTATTATTATTATTAGCATTATATGGTAATGATTTTATTGACTGTGACGACGGCGGAGAATGTATTTTCTTCGGATATTCATTGGCAATACTTTTCAACGGGTTTATAATGGGTTTAAAAGTGTCCGATATAAGAGTGTGTACATCCAATTGATCTTTCTTTAACGCGCTAAATTTCTGCTTAATATTTTCTTTAGCTTTAATTAACTCGGCTAACAGAGCAGCACATTCCTCACCCATGATTATTATAAAAATGATCGAAGACTTAACAAAACATTTGTTTTATATAATAACGAAAGTATCGAACCCGAATCGATATCGACCATTATCGCGTTCGCTGTCTTTACATATCACAACAAACGCGTACTTTTCCATATTCCAACACGTTACGCAGAAGTGTTTAAACTCGTTGAATGACATATCGCCCGAACAATGTTCATTGTACGCGTGTTTTAAATTCATCTCGTCTTGTTTGAACAATACAATTAAATTGGAATTATCTCGTATTAATTGTTTTGGTATTTTTGAATAACTCTGAGCTAAATAGAATATGTCTATCTTGTTGTGTCTGCCCCTAGAAAAATATTCTCTGATCATACCTTGATGTTCTCCGATAACATCGTCCATTATAAACACCGAGTTTGGTAAAACTTTTTCGGGCGGTATAAGCTTATCGTTTTCGAAAAAAGTAAACATGTTAACGCCGTCGATATCATCGATAATTCGTTTTAATAATTTATATTTCGGTTGTTCCAATGTTTTAGAATATATATACACGTTCTCGAATCGTAGACCATTTTCGTCGACAAGTAAAAAATAAATAAGATTTGTTTTTCCACATCCCGAACTTCCTACAACTAATGAACGCACTGTATTGGGTATTAACGTACCGTGTTTCGAAGTTAGCGTCCCAGGTGTGTCTATATTGTAAACACTTAGTTTTTTATTTTGTTCTATAAACTTAATTTTTTTTTTCTATTATAAATACGACGGGCACGCCAACATTGACATCATACGATGTCGCCCGCTCGAAAGAAGAACAATAATAAAGGAGGCGGCGGAATAATCAACTCTCTTATAAACAATTTACCCATAGAATTACATTTGCCCGGTTACAGGTTATACAGCGTTAAAATTAATATTTATTTACGTATATACCTATAATTGTTTATATATTTATAATTTCAAACAGGTTTTGCGGACCGGGGACACGTTTAAAAGAAAGGTTGTCGAGAGGCGAGCGAGGCATAAATCCACTCGACGAATCGTGTAAAATACACGATATAGCGTATGAAAATAGTAAATTATTATCGGACCGCCATCGGGCCGATGAGGTCTTAGAAAACCAAGCGTGGGAGTTTTTTAAATCGAAAAATTCGTCTTTAAAGGAAAAAGCTGCAGCTTGGGTTGTCACTAATGGGATAAAGATGAAACGCAAATTGGGATCGGGTTATGGATCAAAAAGGCGTAAAAACTGTGGTAGTGGTGGTTGTGAATTCAAAACTGTTGTTAACGCGATTAAAAAAGCTTTGAAAAAAAATATCGGAGAGAAAAATATTATGAAGTTGGCCAAAATAGGCGTTCTAGCGGCGAGGAAAAAATTCGGGGTGAATAAGAAAAAAACAGCAGTGCCTAGAGTTATATCGATTCCGAAATTCGGCGGCGTCTTACCTTTAATACCGATTTTTGCCGGATTATCGGCACTAGGCGCACTCTCGGGCGGTATAGCGAATATTGTAAGGACCGTTAACGATTTAAAGTCCAATCGAACAAATCCTGTACATTTAGGCAAGGGGCTATATCTTGCGCCGTATAAAAACGGAGGATCGTATAAAATAACGAAACCAACTGCATGAAAGACGCAGACGAAAAGGGGGAAAAAAAACTGATTTCTACGCTGCCCAATAGAGCATTGTTCGATTACGAAGTTATAAAATATGCTCGCATGTTAAAAATACCTCATTTTAGAGGTGTGTTTTCCAGAGATAGGTTACCATCTAGCCCGAGATTGAACGAGTCGGCCGTTATTAATTTAGACACGGAAGACTCGTCGAGGACACATTGGACGGCGTATAATAAAATCGGAAAACAAGTCAATTACTACGATAGTTTCGGTAATTTGCCACCGCCAATAGAACTACAAATATATTTTAACGACTGTGAAATCATATACAATTACGAAAGACATCAACAGTTTAACACGACTAATTGCGGTCACCTGTGTTTACAATTTCTGACATCGTCATGTATACAATAACATTAAACGGTAATTCGAGCGAATTGTCGTGCGATATTTTTCCCCCGCTGGAGATAGATGAAACAGCACAATTATGTTTTTTAAGTATGCAAACAAATAATTCAATACCAAACGTCGAACCGGGGTGTAATAAAATAGGTTTTCGCAATTTTTTCGGAATAGTTAAAATAATTACCTTACCCACGGGATCGTACGAATTAAATAACCTCGAATATATAATAAATCTATTATCGCCCGACGATATTGGTCGCATTACGTTGCAATCAAACAATAACACGTTAAAATGTCAAATAAGGTGCGATAATGAAATTGATTTATCAATGGTCGACAGTATATCGAGTTTGATGGGGTTTGAAAATAAAACTTATGCGTCTTATACTTTACATACATCTCAAAATATAGTGAATATAATGAAAATAAACTCTATAAAAATAGAATGCAATTTGATTACCGGTTCATTCAGTGACGGTGAGCCCGGGCAGACCATACACGAGTTCTTCCCCTCCGTACCCGTTGGCTATAAAATCATAGAAGTTCCCAGACACCCTGTTTTTTATGCTCTAAACACCTCGTCGGTGAGCAGAGTTAATATAACGCTACGAGATCAAAATCATCATTTAATTAATTTACGAAACGAACCGATCACAGTTCGTTTACAAATTATAAGACGAGGGTATGGCACTCAAGTTTAATAACGATAAAACCGGAAGTATTGAAAAAAGAAAAAAGAATAACAATACAGTTAAACCTAAACCCAAACAACAGCGACGAGGACGACAACGACTGGGGCGGTTGGTTGCGGGGGCGAATAATAAGAGCAGAAAGCCAAAATTATCGGATAAAAATATTTTATTTCTAAAATCGTTGAACGTTGATTAATCGTAAAATGGACGACGAGTATTTGAACGTCACGGAAAAATACGTGGACGAATGCAAAATTACCGGAATACAATATCACTCTTTCACGCCGTATTCGACCACGGCACCGTCCAATAACGATGAAATCCGTATATCTATTCAAAATATGGACGTTTATACTCTGCCGTGCGAGAGTTATATTTATTTAGAAGGTCATATAAATAAACCGAAAGATGCTGTAAATAAAATTAATTTCTCAAACAACGGTTTGGCGTTTATGTTCTCGGAAATGAGATACGAATTGAACGGAAGTGAAATACAAAAATTAAAATCACCCGGAATATCGTCGTGTCTGAAGGGTTATTGTTCGTATTCACCTAACGATACGCATATGTTACATAACGAGTGTTGGGACATCGGTTTCGAGGGCTCGGAAAACGATACTTTTACGGAAAATAATAAATTTGCCGCGTGCATTCATTTAAAACATTTATTCGAATTCTGCGAAGATTATAGGAAATTATTAATCAATTGCAATCAACAATTGATTTTAAATAGATCCTCATCTGATTTTGAAGCGTTATACGTGACAGGAACCGTAACCAGTGAGGACATTTCGAGTAAATATAATAAAACGTCGATTGAATTAAGTAAAATTCTTTGGAAAATGTCCGTTGTGAAAGTTAGCGATAGAGAAAAGTTAAAACTATTAAAAGTGTTGGATTCTCGAAAATCGTTAACGTGCGCTTACAGAACCTGGGACTTGTGCGAATATCCCATTCTACCGGAGAACAGCTCGCATTCGTGGACGGTTAAATCCAGTAGTTTGTTGGAAAAACCTCGATATGCAATAATCGGATTTCAAACCGATCGAAAAAATAATTTGGCTAAATCTTCGGGGCGATTCGATCATTGTAATATACAGAATTTAAAAGTGTATTTAAATTCCGATGTTTACCCGTACGAAGATTTCCGTGCGGATTTTACGAACAAATTGACGTCGGTGCTGTATAAAGCGTATACCGATTTTCAAAAATCGTACTACGATAGAGATCGTTGTGAATCGTTGTTGTCGAAAATACGTTTTCAATCATTCGCACCCGTCATCGTTGTGGATTTATCGCGACAGAACGACAACGTCAAATCGTCGACAGTAGACATGCGTATTGAATTTAATACGTCGACGAAAATTCCGTCAAAAACCACAGCTTACTGTTTAATTTTACACGATCAGATTATAACATATAACCCGTTTAACGGCGATGTAAGAAAAATATAATACGTTAACCATATTATTATTATTGTATACTATAATTAAAGGAAATGTAATGTTTATATTATAAAATAAAATACTTTTTATATGATATTGAGTGTTTTATTTTTATTTTCATATAAATATATTTTTATTTTTTTAACACATTCGATTTATAATAATAATAAAAATATATACATATATATATATTACAGATTTAATTTGAATAAGTAAAGTTTTGATTAAAAAGATCATCGAAATTATTGATTTCCGAGACCTCCATTGTTTGACTCGAACACGTCTGTGTGGATAATTCCGTTTGAGGCTGATTCATAGAGGATGACTGCGATAGATGCGTTGACTGTGGTAATGCGATGACCGTGTCTGGTGCAGCAGTATGAAGAATATTACGTTGCATAATATTACCCTCGTTTTTAGGCTATAAAAACAAAATAAAATAATTTAATTTCTGTATGTTTATTATTATTACTATAATTTTTTTCTTCTCTAATAAACTAAATTTTTACCATTTCGTATATATCGCATACGTCTTCTCCTCCGTACACGCGTTCCGTTAACTGTCTGCCGGCCATTAATTTTATCTCACTGATCAAGTTCACGTCTCCTTTCTGCGGTAAATCGTTCATCATTACACCGTCGTTTAAATTACCAATAGTTTTTCGTATTTCGTCGAATATATGAGACACTCGTCTTCGACTCAACTCTTTCTTCAGATATTCACAGATTTCAGTCATTTGTGTCAGCACCGCGGGTTTAACTATTGACGATTTTCGAGCGATACAGTTGAAAATACACCATTCGAGATTTGCGAGCGATAACAGATTTTCACGATTAAGTAAAATACGACAGTCGGTCTGTACGCGAGATTCGATGACGAGCATATTTTCACCTTTGTATCCTATTTTGTATAACTGCATTGCTTCGTCTTTCAAAAATATTCTGTTTTTGGTTTTCCGCACTTGTCGATCTAATATAACGGCGAGAATATTACCCATCAGACCGAATATTCTCTTGAGAAAAGTGGTTGTGATCTTTACGTATTGCGAAGAGGATATGATATGCACGATGACGTCGAAGTTATTTAACGGATCGATTCCAATGTTTATAAACTTACGGTTAGCGAAGTTAATCGAATAACTCGTACAATCGATTAGATCGTTGAACGGAATAGGCGGCGGTGATAATGATAATGATGACGATGATAGTAAAAGTTGTGTTGAACCCCGACGTTTCTTAACGTTTGTAATATTTTCGCTTCCATCTGTGGACGCATCGATAATAGTGACGTCATCGTCGTTGTCGATAAGCTGATTATAAGATTCCTCCATTGTTCTTGTGTATGTGTTTTTAAACTCGTTAAAATATAATGAATATTCAAAAGAAATTAACAATAATATAGACACGAGTGATCATAAGAAAACACGAAATAGTTATAATTAATATTATGATCGTGATTGTTCTTTTATATCGAAAATTAAAAAGAAAATCCCCTTCTACTCGTACTATTATGTTGTTGTTGTTATTATTATTGTGACTTTTTTCTTCTTTTTTTTTTTTTCTTTTTTTCCCCCTCTAATAATAATTTATAATACTATAAACTACAACTAGATATATATATATACACACATATTATAATACGAGAAATATATTTAAAATCTAATAATGATATGTTAATCGTGTCGGCGTATTCAAATAATCAGTTTCGACATTAAATATTTCTAAAGGATTTGTGTCATCCACATCTCCGAAACAAATCGAATAATGAGATACACCAAGCATTTTAGTAATATATATATTGCAATGTTTGCAAACCGATGTTCTGTTATATTCTTGAGCTTCCTCGGCCCAATAATAACATCGTTCTTCGACGTGCAATTCGGATGTATAACCCTTACGTCGAATAATATTTTTTTTTTTTATCGAAACAATTTATACAAACATTATAACTTCCGTCAGTGGAAGGAATAAATATTTCATAATAAACACTTAAAAATATGAAATTATTAAAGTTATTTTCATTTGAATCGCGTATTTTGGTTAAAACATCATGTCTCACAGTGTGACAAAAATTATATAATATATTCAAATTAAATTCGGGATTAATATCAACGTAATCAACATAATAATGCAGATTTTCCCGTACATCTTGAACTGATCTATACATGCGCGATGAAATTTCGTTTGGCCTACCCATAACGAAAAATATAAATAAATAAATAATTAAAACAAAAAATTTAAAACTCTATAATTCATTCGCGATAGTAAAACAAAATAATAAAATAACGCGATAAAACTATTTTAATACTTTAACGATTTCGAAAATATCAATACTGTTGTTATATATATATATACACACCCACACACACACACCCACACACAAATAGTTATGACTATATTTGTTAAGTACCCAGATAATATTATGTTTTCTCATTGTCATTAATATTATTATAAATCTATTAAATATTAATCATGGTAATAAGTATTATTATTGTAATAATGTTTTTGTAACACATAGACACACACATACACACGACACACGACATAACTTTTGCGTGCTCGATTTCTTCTCGTTTCTTCATCGTAATCATCTCCGCCGTCATCATCGGGTTCGAATAAACATTGTTTATAGTCGTTAAATGTAATATGGTTCTTGATAACGTGACCTTTAATTCCCTTGGCTTTAATTTTTTCAACGTTCGCGATATTATACGCGTACGATTTTGCTCTTAGTGCCACGAATTCGTATATTGTTTGACCGTGTGACTCATCTTTGAACAGACCTGGGATTTTATTACGCTCGCTCACATAACACGAATGCTCTCGAGGAAGGTTTGATGTATCCATCTGTTCGAGAAGGTGTGAATTACAAACCAAATCTTTGTAGTAATCATCCGTCGATATATGGTATACAAGAGAATCTGTGAAGCGTAAACAATATGCAAAAATTAAATAAAAGTTAATAATGATAGTATATATATTTATATACCCCATATACATACCTGTATCTGTATACATAAGTCTGATAGAGTCTTTATAATGAGCCTTCATTACATCATAATGATATCTGTACATTAATGTTTTGCTGAGTTCTAAAACGGCGAAACCTACGTAAATTGGTTTGCAGAATTCTATTATTTTATTTTGAAACGATGCGACAACCAAATTATCGTTATATGATGTACAATATTTAAAAGTAGAACGATTTATAAGCTTTAACATGGTTTTAGGACAGGATACAAGTCTAACATCAATTCTTTTCCTCATGGATTCCATTGTTTTCCCTTGAATAATAACAACAACAAAAACAACAATAATAGCATCTATTTAAATAAAAAGTAATTCAGTAATTAAACTAACCAAACACGGCATTGTTCATTAATTTGAAAAAATCTTTTTCAAACTCATTCTGTGCTTTTTTTCGCATTTCAGTATTTAAGTTTATGTATGTCGCTAACCAAGGAGATTGATGAAATGTTAATACTCTGTGTACCTATTATATATAAACATTAATATTAATAATATATTAAATAAATATATTTGTATAAAATATAATACATTTTATAAATAATTATATTTACTTTTTCGACTATCAGTCCATTGGCAATGGCCTGTTTTAAATTTAGATAATGAATAATATATCTGTTTTTAAACTCGAACGTAGCCATGAGCTTTTGTATTTTCGATCCTTGTGGTATGGAGTTACAAGGCAAAAAGGGTAAATCATTTTGTAAATCATGTAGATGTTTTGGACAAGAAATATCCACTTCGAATATCATCCCTACTTCAGATGTCTCGCTCATAGAATCTAATTGAGATAATGCTATTTTTAAATCATTTTCATACCATTTAAAATTTCCGTGTGGCATATAACGAGACATAGCCCATCCATATAGATTATTACCTAATAAAAGAAAACACCTCGTTAAAATCAAATTATAATTAGTGATTACATCAATAGTAATAATACAAATAACAAATTATGCTATTAAATTACTATTTATTATTTTGATATTATATTACAAATAAAATAATGATAATAATAATACATACAATCTTGGTATATGATCCACGATTTTGGTTTTTCATTATCAAAGTCCGGTGTATTAACATTATTCGCTTTAGCGTACCGCATACTCGTTTGTACTAATCCACCGCGAATCCCGCGTTCAAATAAAAGTATCATATCATAGTCATCGACCAACTCTAGATTGATTGAAGTATGTTTTAGCATACAATCGAAACTAAATCCTGGTGCTGTATAATAGTAGGCTGGATCTAAATTGTATGTTGACAAGCAAATATCTCGAAAGTTTTCAAATATATCACTTAGCAAGAGAACGTTTATTTTCAAATATAGGTCCGAATATTCGCCAAGTGTTTTACAATTAAACCGTTTCCAAACTGCCTTCGCGTGATCATAGTCTTTGTCGTCTATATGAGTTTCCGTCAGTGTACTATAAAACTTTTCTTTCGACGGTAAACACATTTCTTCCAATTTTTTCCAATTATCCGTATATTCATACGGATAAACTCCTTTTCTAGTCACGAGATCCATATCGTTACGAGAGAACACCTTAGCTGTTTCACGGAATTTTTCAAATTTTGGCGTTAAAAGGTTAGAAGCTAAACTGCTTAAACTTGATGCCATAAAGCGAAATGTGTCTAAAAACCTAATAGAGAAATTTTTATTTACATATTTGGAAAATGAAATAAATTTTTCTTCACTATTAGGTATTATAGATATTTGTTTTGTATTATGACCGAGCTGTGTGATAATGAAATGTGCATCATAGTTGGATAAATTATGTAGAAAACATGGGACAAAATTAGGTTTTTTGAGTTTCAGATTACAGTTATTACATAGAGTGTGTCTAAATTTTCCGGATAAATGATTGTGATCGGCAACTTTTTTGTTTTTAGTTATGAATATGTTTTTACAAAAATCGCATTTAATTTTTTGTTCATGCATTGCTCGTTCATTTTCAGTCATTAAAATATTAATATTTACGGTCGTTAATAATTTATATATTTTATTCGCCACATCGGTTATGGTCAAAACAAACATTTTAGCCACCTCGTCAGACTGCCTCGATCCTCTGAAAATAATAGGCTTTAACGGTATATTAAACTTGTCTAGTAATTCTCTAGGTACTTCATCAGACGCTATAACTAAAAAACCAAAGCTCATCGGATGATGGTGTTGGAATGCTTCGGTGTACATTCCGTTTTTATCGGAAATCTTTTTAAGTATAGCTTCAAAATCTGCGAATATAACGATTGGAAGTCGTTGCATTTTACACCATCCATCAAATTTAATAGTACTTCCTTTAGCGGGCAAAATAGGTAAAATAGGTACATATAAATTACATATTTTTTTATGCTGCTCTAGTGCCTCCTTCCCATATAATTTAAACTTATTAATTTGGTTATCAAATTTAGTAAAACATTTTTTACAAATAAATAGTTTGTGTTCGTGTTTTGTTTTTTGAGACGATACTAGTCGTGAAAAATTCGAAATATACGTATAATGTTTGTTTTCATAATTATTTGATTTACCGGAGTCATCGATTATTAGCAGATCAAAATGATTAGACCTTTCAATATCCACCACTCTTAACGGATAAATAATATCATTCATTTGTTTCTTTACGTTTTCTATGCCATACACGTTTATCGAAGTCCCAGGATTGTTGTATTCAAATTTTTTTATATCAGAAACAATCATTGGATATTTTAAATCTGAAAAGTCATATCTATATTCTTCATTAGTATAATTACTACCGACACGACACTGGTTGCCATCCTCCTTAACATGTTTTGCAAGAATAGCCCATTTAAAACATAAATGATCCGTGTTTTGCGGATTCACGACGGCTCTTTTTTTTAAAATACTTGGCGGTAATTGTATGTACGATGAGCCGCCGAGAGGTTTATATTCATATATACCCAATAAAAGACCGTCGATAGACGATAAGGAAAAACCACTCCCTTTACCCGTATAAGCATCTTCTTCGGCTAATAAAACTGAAAAATCTGTTTCGATCATTTTTTCGATATCACTATGTATAAAAACCTCCCTTGCCGATGTTTTAAACGATCTGTCTATGAATGATGTATCTATATTTGGTATGTGATATGTAGCTTCTAATTTAAGGTTATATTTTATAGGTTTAATAAGTACGTTTTCTTTTAATTTTTCTATTAATACTGTTTTAATAGAATTTAGAAAATGTACATAACTTATTATATTATTGAAATTTTTTCTATAATACCAAACAATTGTTCGATCCAACGAAGAATCAATTTCGCTAAAGCCTTCTGTATAGGGTAAATCAGCACGATTTTTTTTTTTTTAATCTAATATTTTGAGATGTGGTAACCGGCTTACGCCGTTTAAGTGTAGCGGTTAATTGATTATTATTTGAAGTCGATAAATTTGACGTTGTTGGTATATCTAATGAAATCATACTCGAAGTATTGGTAGTTTGATCATCTTTAATTAAACAAATTATGATTAAGTTTTATTTATATAACAGCGAATAGTACAACTACAATTATTTACCTGTTACGAGTTTGTCTGCAGATGTTAACGTATTATGTTCGTTTCCATGATTAGCCAAATCTGATGAAAATATGTATAATTATTAATAAAACCTACTAATAAACATAAATAATATTATAATTTTTTTTAAAATATTTAAAATTACTTACAATGTTTTTCTTTTACGTGTCTTATAAGATTATCTTTACGGGTATAGACTTCTGGACAGTCATCACATGTAAATAATAACCCGTCATGTGTTTTTTTATGTCTTAACATATTACATTTAGCGGTAAAAACTTTATCACAAATTGTACAGATATACGTCATAATGCTTTAGTAATATTAACGTTTTACAATAATACTAAAAACATTTACTATATAAGAGTTGAAGAGTATATCAAGAGTTAAAAAAAAAACACTAACTTATTTCTATAGAACAACCATGTTTATATACAAATAAATTATTTATGTTAATTATAGGTATTAATATAGTAAATATTTGTAATGAAGAAAGTCTTATTTAAACTGACTTAAGTCACATATATATGTGGTATATATATATATATATATATATTTAATATATATATAGGTACTGTCAAGGTAACATACCAAATTATTAAATATCAATTAATTTTAATAGGCTTTCTCTTCTATTTATATAATATATATATTATTAACATTATTATGTTATCATAAACAAAAATAATAAGCTTTCGGGAGGGGGTATAGTTAAATCAGTGTAGTGGAGGTCGTATTGGCCTAGGGTGGAGTGGCGGGGCGTGTATAGGCTGGGTATGGAGTGGCGGGGCATGTATAGCATCGAGTGACAGCGATAGACGGGGACGGAGGATTTGGAGGACTTGCGGGGGATATTGAACCGGCTATTTATACCTACTTTAATGTAACTATAATAATACAATATAATAAAATATAATGTATAATATTATAATATTATAGAAAACTTATTACCTTATAACTTAGTACTAAAAATATAATGACAAATTATTTTGTATGAATAAACTTTTAAACATAATATAAAAAATTAGAAAATATTACCTTTATGATCTTTTTACTGAACACTAAGTCGCAGCTAAATTAATGGCAATTTGTATAGCCTTTCACACAGCTGTGTAATCTGTTTCATAATCAAGAATATCAATCAGGTCCATGTTATTTTCGAGTGGTTTATCTTGCCATAATTGATACCACGATAAGGCTTGTTCTTCAAAGTTTTGAAGAAACGATCTATAAACTTGACTAATAACGTCAAGTATCTTCATGAATACTTAACGGTTCATATGCTTCATTTTTTTTTTTTGGATGTAAGTCAAATAATGCAAATATTTTCAATTTTTCATCAGAAAATCGTTCTTTTATAAACATACTAATTGAATCAATATATGGAATAAATAAAGATTGTTTAAAATAGTCCTGTACATTATTAGTTGGGTAATTTTCGCAATATGTCTGTCGTGCGATTAGTCGTGGTAATGTCAACTCTAGATCTATTTTGGATGCAATTTCTATTAATTTTTCAAATATTGCACTAAATTGAGTCTCAGTTATCACGATCTTTTTGTGTTATAGATAAGAGGTCTTGAATGTGTCTAGTTGCTTGTTGCAAATAAAGTCCGTTTTTTAGACATATTAGTATGTTATATATATTTTTTAAGAAAGTTCAGAATGTCGGAAATCAGAATACTGAATATCTAGTCGCAAATCGCAATAATAACATATTAAAAATATTTATCCAAAGTATTACAAAATATCACCATAATTTAATTGTAATGATGTGAAGTCAACATTAGTAAAATTAAAAACCAAAGTGTACAATAATAATAATAATATTTTCCTAATATTTTATTTATAAACACTAATATAATATTAATATAATAATATTCTTTAATCATAATAATGGACATAAATTAAAATTAACAGACAAGGAATTTTTATATTTTATTATTTATTTGAAAAATCCAAATTATTAAAATTCTCAGGTGGTGCAAATGCACCACCTGGCCCCCCCTACAGGCGTCCCTGATTATATAGATACTATGGACCCCATAAATTAACTGTACATACGGGCATTATGCTGGCCCCGACATAAGAGTCTCTGTACTTAAAAAGAATAATTTAGCTCATTAATTTTTATTCTCAATTGGAAAATTAGAATTAAGTATTTTATAACATAAATTACTTTTAATTCAAGGAAAATATAGTTCTTTCTAAACAAATAAACAAATAGTAAACATTAATTATTTAAAACACAATATGTTATTATGTACTACACATATATCATATCTTAATGATTTAAACTATTGAGATTCGACTAATATTTTAATAATTATGTCTCAAAAATTATAAAAGAAGTCATAGACAAATCGAGTATTATTATAATACTTATGTTATAATTAAAAAATACACATACTTACTTAAATTGTTTTTTATCTTTTAATTTTAATTAATTGCCAATCATTATAAATATTTAAGTGATTTAATAACACGAAAATTACAAATAAAAAATAATAAAAGAGGAAAGGATAGATATAACAAAAAAGGGGAGGAAAGGGAGAAAAAAGTAGAGAATGGGTGGTCTGGGGGATATAGAGATATGGATGTGTGATGATTGAGTCAAATGTGGAAGGATTATTGGTAGGAGAAGTAGGATTAAGGGATTATTTTTTTTTGGTGGCCATGCTATTACCTTACTCATTGTGTAAGAAGGCTTCAAACTAATAAGAGTATCCAAAATATAAACCTATGTACAGACTTCGTATTCCGCTTGTATTTTTTTATTTATATAATATTTATAAATATTTATCTGTTTTATCAATTAATTTATTATACTTTATATATTTAATTATTTATGGATCACGTATTCCACTTGTATTTTTTTTTATCAAAAGGTAATTTTACAAGTTCTTATCTTATTTCGATAAATATTATCTTTGAATTTATAATCCAGCCAATAATTTGATCTTAATTTTTTAATTTATTTTTAATTGTATTGAATGAATTAATATTGACTTCCCAAATTAGAAAATTATCTTTAGCAAAGTATAAGTCATGATTATTACCTTATTGGAATGTCTCTGTTATTAGGACTAAAATAAGGATCAAGAAAAAGAAAAAATACTTGGAATATTTTCACTTGAAATTCTCTGGCTGTCGTCGGGATATTCGTTTGGACTTTGGATTTTGCTCATTCGTTAATATGTGTACACGTTCTGTACCTACATACTGCGCGGGTAGTGTACCTTGATGGATTCTATTTATGTCTTTGTAGTGCATGGTCTAGTTTAATGGATTTTTCCAAAAAATGTGGAACTTCTTGTGATCCGGTGGGATCGTTCAGAAATTCTGTGTGAAAAAGCTAGTGAATAAGAGTCACTGACATTATAGTCTATACATACCTACTATTTGAGGCCCTATCATGTGCCGACATAAAATAATTGAGCCAAGTTGGACGTGTTAATATGATGAGTGTATAGTGTATTGAATAATAGTCGACGAGAACACAGTTCCATTTTTTATACGCGCTTAAGGGTACGTGTCAATTTTACCGTTTACTGTAAGGCGCTGGCTATATTAGATATTTTATTATAATTGCTTTTTGGTTGTCGGTATTTGTGTTTATGGTGGTCTTTGTTCGAGATATAATGCACATAAAAATTAGGTAAAATGGTAGCAACTAAATTAATATGCAAATTATATGACTGCCGTGTTTTAACGACCTACTATTAAAAAAAAAAAATAAAAATAATATATATATATGTATGGTGCACAAAATGTGCTGGCCAGTAAGGGAATAAAGTAAAAAATATAAAATATTATGATAAACAACTACAATATAAAATAATAAACAATTAACAATAAAATAAAACTCATAAAATTCGGCGACAATACAATCAACGCGGCTGCATGGACAAAGCCCAGTGATTGACGGTGATAGAATGTAATGCTGAAGAGGGCACTAATGACGGCAGTATCAATAAAAAATACTTATATTAAACAGGAAACGGTAAAAAAAAACAAACAATATAATGGTAACTAAGGTATCACGGTAAAAATGGCAATAGTCGTGCACACACGACGATCGAACGACGACAACGTAGTAACGTTATCTGTTGACCACTGTCCCCTGATAAAACAGTCTTAATAAAGGAATTATTTTAAACTGTGTAGAGAGGTAACGGTATTCCGAAGGCGCCAGAGTCTTTTTATCGTAATACTTATGTTAAAATATTTGTGTTTTCTATAGTTGATATTAATTTAAAAGATGTATTTTTTCAAGACAATTGAATGATGTGTGATCATATCATTACAGTGATACCTATTTGTAACGTGATGTTTGTCAAATTACATTTGAATTTTTAAATAGTTTTTATACTTTCGTCTATTTTATAACAATTATAATTAGAAATGTAATAATATTTATTACTTTTTAATTTAGGATTACTTTTATCATATTAAAGCCATTGAATTGTATAGTATTATGTTGGTAAAAGAGAATAATAAAATGATTAATGTAAGTATGACTTTAACATTTTTAAATACATTAAATTATTTTTAATCTCTTGTAAATCGTAGACATAAATAAATTATGATATAGATATATAATAAAATTTAAATTGTTTAAGTTTATAAATTTAATAAAAAATATTTATTAACTTTTTTTCATCAATTTTTATTGTTAAAATAATCATAGATATAGATATAGAAAACAAAGTACATATTAACACGATTTTAAATTTTTACCCGAATAATGATTAAATAAAAATATTAATATTAAATACGTTTTCGAACTTTATCACAGTGATTTCTGTAATTACATATTGTTAAACATTGACCAAATAGTTCATTCATATTCTCGCCATTACAGATTATATTTCTTCTTTCTGATAAACGTGAAGCACTCATACATTTATAATGTTTTAAATGTTTTTCATCAAAATTATAATAATTTAAAAAATAAAAGTAGTTCCCAGGAAACATAATCGTTCATTCATATTTTCTTTACTACAGATTATATTTCCTTTCTCTCTTAATTAACAACCAAACTATTAAATAATACATCTTATTTATAATTGACAATATACTTTTACATCTCCAATGAACTTATTGTGGCACTTTTTTTCTAAAATTATAAATGTTTGTCTTCCACCACTATAAAATAATATTTTTCAATTATGTCGTAGCAATATCTCCTATTCTTAGATATGTAGTTATTGTAGGTACGTTTGTCATCTCGTGAAGGTAGAAAATACATTTCGTGTATGTGATTCGTTATAAATGTTTTCTACGTATTTGACTTTTATAATATCCACGTAGGATATGTTCAGAGATATTTATGACTATCCCTTACTTAGAGTCAGATGGCATTGTTGTATTGACTTGTAAAAAAAACAATCAAAAAGAAACTTAATACGAAGAAAAAGTTTCATATCATCATCAAATATAAGTACTTTGGATGTTTGAGAATGGATGACGCAGAGTTCACAAAAAGGGTAAAGAGAAAATGAGATAAGACCGCACTTTGGGGGATTCCAGAAGAAGAAGAAAAACGGAAGTAGAAGAGTCCAAGACAGATACAGATAAAAAACGATCTGTAAGATAAGAGTGTAACAAAAAAGTAAAGGATCACCAATACCGAGAATGTCATGAGTATTAAAATGGAGTGTTTCACCTTATCAAAGTCTTTAAGGAAGTCAGTATAAATTATATCAACTTGCGTGTGTTTGAAGAAGGAATCATAAATGTAGGATGTAAGAACTAAATTGTTGGCATTTGTTGAATGACCCAAATTATTGATAATGTTAATGAATAGGCTATTTAACGAAGGGAGAATGAAATTGTGAACGATAGTTTTAATTATATTGGAAAAGTGAGAAAAGATGGTAATAGGGTTCATTTAAGTTGGAGCTATTAACCCAATTATAGGAAACAGTAAGAGAAATAAACAGGAGAGGTGAAACGACCAGAATTTACGCGGATCGTGGATCAGGGATGTTTCCGTAAGGTTGCGATAATCGTGATGGCATTTTTAGAACAGGAATTTACACTGAGCATGAAAAAGAAAGAAATTACGGTAGTCATATAGTGTAAGGAAGATTTGAATTTAAAATGTGCAGGATTTTTCCTAAAAACATGATCTCTTAAATCATGGGTGAACCAAGCTAGGAAAGAAGATGGTCAAAATGACACGTTAGCATTGACACGAAGATACCATTTTTGGATCTATTATTGTAAAGAGTATACATATTTTTGGAGATGGGTTATAACATATTTAGAGTTTTTGGTTTTTATGTGTAGTAGGGTGTTTATTTATTGACAAATATCGTGAGTTGAACGTTTGTGTTAATAGGGATATCATTAGTATAAAAAAAGTATAGTTCTATGAATAGACAATAGCCATATGGTACTCTGACAAGGATAGGTCTACCGCTGGAAAGTCATGTCAAATTTTAAAAGATCGTTGTTTGATAATGGAGAATATAAGTTTATTAATGCAAAGTGGAGTTCCTAGGAGGTGTAATTTATGTAAATTATCATTCCATAAACGATCACAGGCTTCACAATATCTTAGAAGATTGGCTGACACAAAATGTATTATGTTTTGGATATTTTTCATTATTGAGTTAAAAAGTTTAATTAATGTGTTTTTAAACTTAATCAAATATATATGAAAATTGTTTGAGGATGTGATAAAGTTATGGGGAATATGTTGTATAAAATAATATGGAGTTGTAGTCAGAGGGTATCTGTGACAAGTTGAATACTTGAATATCTTGATGAGGTACTTTGGTTAGTGAAATAAGAAAAACGTCAGACGTGATGTATAAGAAAATGGGTTAAAGTGTCTGAAGGAGAAGAAACACTACCAAAAAATGGCAAAAATTCGGTAAAATTACGATTTTCGTAATTTTTTATTTTTTATTTCGTGATAACATGAAATTTTTTTGAGTATTAACATTGGTAATACTCATATACAAGTGTGGTAAAATTTTGGCAAAGTTTGATTATTTGGCTACATATAGAGCTATGAACTTTTTTCTAAAAAAAATTAATATTACCTACAATTTTCGGTTTATCGATTTGGAAATTTTATAAATGCCTTATAATATACTACTTAATCTTTTTACAAAATATTTTGAAAATCGTGACAGACAATTTTTTTTTATAGACTTTTTTTTTTTTGATATATGAAAACATTTTTTGGGTAGAAATATGAGTCCGATTACCACAAAGAGGGTACCTTTCGGTACCAAATTTTAACTAGTTGGTATTTTATTTAGCTCATTATTTTTAATTTCCTAAAAGTTTTTCCTTGAGAAGCGGAAAATTGGTAAAATTACAGTTTCTGTTATTTAAATTTTTTTATTTTTTGATTATTAATTGAATATTGATCATAGGAATTTGAAAATTTTTTTAAGTACTAACTTAAGTAACATTTACGGTTAGTAAAATTTTAAAACGGATTGGTTGATTTTTTCGCTAAATATAGGGCTTTAAATTTTTTCTAAAAATGTTTATTATTACCTGAAATTTTCGATTTAACGGTTTCAAATTTTTGTAGAATTCTAATTGTATACTATCTAACCTGTTTACCTGTTATTTTAAAAATCGTGACTGACAATTTTTATCATGAAATGTTAACTCCTTGAATTTTGATCGTAAGGAATTGAAATTTGTTTTACATATTTATATATGTAATTTACACCCGTGGTTAAATCTTGGAATGAATTATTAGTATAATATATATTAATATATTGAGATTCGCTCAGAATCGTATTTTCTAATGCAATATAATTGCATTCAAATCTAAATAATTATAATAAACCATTAATTTCTCCGGGGACCGAAGAAACGAAGGAGGAACATCATAAATTAACGTTCCCTATTTTTAGTTTAGATATTAATAAATTGAATTCGTGTCGTTTTGAGTGATAGCATTATTGGAATTTGAATGATTTCGATCTGTCAAACACCTTTTATGTGTAATTCGGTTTGTAGTAATCCGTTGTGATTGATTGGTAAATCATCTTAAATTATTTTGTGTTCATTTGTGTGCGTGTGCTCGGTATCAGAATATATGAATTGATCGTACCGACTTGTCAAACTGAAATTGTATGTTATAGTGTAATTCCCTTAAAAAGAGTCTTTTAGATTCTGAGCAAAGCGAAGAATGTATTGATTTTACAAAGATGTTTTTTTTTTTTTTATGTATGAAGACATTATTACGGGTAGAAATAATGGTCCGATTACCACAAGTAGGATATGCTTTCGGTAGAAATTCGTATCTAGTTGGTACTTTAATTTGCTCATTTTTCGAATTTCTTAAAAGTTTTTCCTTTGGAGGGGAAAAACTAACCAAAAAGGAGCGAAAAATCGGCAAAATTACGGTTTCTGTCATTTTAAATGTTTTAATTTCGTGATAACTAATTGAGTTTTGATCATATGGACTTGAAATTTGTTTTAAATGTTAACATAGGTAATGTACAAGTGTGGTACAATTTTGGAACGGATTAGTTGATTATTTGACCATGTATAGATCTTTGAAGTTTTTTCCAATAATGTTTAATACTTCCGGCAATTTTTGATTTATCGCTTTGAAAATTTTATTGAAATCTAATCATATACAATTTATTCTTTTAATAAAATATTTTGAAAATCGTAAGTTACAACTTTATTTTAAATGCTTCTTAAATTTGCATAATTTTAATAGAAATGGATATTATAATATTTTTTTGAAAATTTTTTTATATATTTATTTAGGTGAACTTCATTACAAGAAAAAATTTAGAAACGAATGGTTTATTTTTTGACTAAGTAAAGTGTTTTGGCTTTTTTTTCAAAAATGTTTAATATTTCCTGCAATTTTTGGTTTATTGGTTTGAAAATTTTAAGGAAGTCTAGACATTTACGACTTAATCTTTTTAACAAAATATTTTGATAATCTTGACTGACAATTTTTTTTCATAAGCTTTTAAAGTAAAAGTTTTTGAAAATCGGTAAAATTACGGTTTCATTATTTTATTTCTTGATAATTAATTAAGTTTAGATCGTAGGAAATTGAAATTTATTTTAAATATTTACATTCGTAATTTACACACATGGTAAAATTTTAGAATGAATTATCAGTATAGCATATTATAATGTATTGAGTTTCTCTCAGAATCATATTTTCTAATGTAATATCATTGCATTCAAATCTTAAGTATAATAAGCCACTAATTTCTCCGAGGACCGTAGGGACGATGGAGGAATGTCCACAGTCGACATTTCCACTTTTTTACTTTTTGCCCCATAACACATAATAGAAGGGTGTCACATTGCTAGTTGACTAGAAGAATTTTGATTGTTTTTGCTGTTTCTATGACACTCCTTGTATGTACCTCGTTTTTAGATTTCTTATAAGCTGTGTGGTCAGTGTACCCTTTATCAATTGCGTGGACATTATTTGTCATATGTGATCCTACGTTTGTACTTAATGGCTAATTGAGCGGGATCTTTGGTCAACATTGTGGGTGGATCAATTATGTGTGCGGAACAAATCATTAAAATATTACGTGCTAGGTTAAACTTCATTATATATCATTGGCGTACGACAGAGTGGTAAACATGTACCTACCTAAAATTGCAATACAATTTACAGATACAAAAAATATAATTTTTGTAATTAATAATTATTATTTTATATGCTGTCTTGTTATTAGATATATATACGAATATATACGCAAGAAGGGCCATAAGTAAAAATTTAGGGGGGAATAAAAAATGTGTTTTTTTTTAATTTCGCTACTTATGTAAGATCTGTAATATTATAAGGCATATTATAGTACTATAGTATTATTATAATAATAATTATCAATTTAATTACAAAAAAGCATTTTGATTTTGCTTAAAAAACATTTAAAAATAAATATTCACCCTACATCTAAAGGGAGAGTTCTCTAAATGCAGTTATTTGTCAGTTTATCAGTGAGAAATGTACGATATTATACATGTTCGTCCCTAAATACAATATAATATATTTAATATGTTGTGCATTTTAGAGATCATTGCAAAATTGAACTAATTAAATAAAATATAATACGTAAAATACTATTTTAAATCTCTATGGTATTTATAAATTTTATATCTTATATCTTATATAATATTTATATCCTTAAAACTTTAATATTTCAGAAACATTAAAAAAAATGATGCAGACCGATTGCATTTACTGACAACAAGTTAATAATATTTTTAATAAGTACTTATAATAATTATTTAAATACATAAAAAAAAAATAAATAAAATTGTAAAAAAAAAAACATAAAACATTTAATTTATAATTTAAAATTTATTTTCAATATTAAAGGATCATAAGATCCAAGTACAAAATATATATGTAATAGTACAATGTTAATAATGATATTAATAATAAAAATGTCAATAATAGCAATTGTAATAACCACAATAACATAAATATTAATAACTATACAAATAAATCAATTAAAAATTATAAATTTAAATATATAAAGTTGTATAAAATAGCAATGGCATTATTTATACATTCGTTTTTAAATACAGCAAGCAAATCATTAATGACTATTTGCATCTGGATAATATTATAATTACAACATGAAAAATCATATATCAAATAATAATTATATAGTTACTGATAATCGAACAAAAACGGAAAAAATGCAATTAAAAATTAAAGCTAGATGATAAAAATAATATATTGATAATAATAACAATTTCATAAAATTTTTAACATCTTCAAATTTAAAACTTTTTCAAAGATCCTAAGTAAAACATAGTTCAAGGTTGAAGTTGAAAAATTCATACAAAAAAAATATTTTTTTTTAATTCCCAACGACACATTGATTCAAAATTTTATCTAATTATATCCAAACTTTTTGAAAAATCGAAGTAAAGCTTCATAAATGTAAAGTTGAAGTTTTAAATTTGAAACAAAAAAAATTTTTTTTTTTCATTAACAAACGTCAAATTGATTCAAAATTTTCTACAATCTATCAAAACTTTTTCAAAAATCCTAGTAGAACATCATAAATTTAAGGTTGAAATTTCAAATTTAGTACAAAAAAA